>CM066911.1:12572936-12996355 GCA_033964015.1 Scolanthus callimorphus | reverse complement strand
TATCTCACCATACCCACTTCTGTGCCAAATTTCAGCCGAATCGGTTGACCACCACTTTGGTCCCCTGAACACTTTCTCAGACAGAGACTCTTAATGGGCTCAATGAAAAAGTTTGTGAGGAACTAGGACTTGCCACCCCATCTCCTCCTGTGCACTGCAGGGCGCCATATGAACAGGCTATCCAAGAAATTGTTTCCCTGTGCTCCTGTAGTTTTGTGTCCAGTGTTTGTGAACCTCCTCGACATTGGACAAATTACGTGAAGAGGTTGTGGACAGCATCTATAGAACTAGCAATAAAAAATTGGTATGACAGAGCGTTTCCTTCAGGAGCAACTAGTGTACATGTTGGGAAAATTCCTCCTCTAAGAAAAGATGTGTAAATTCGTAGTGAATCAACTTCTCACGCAAGTACTGTCTCGCTTTATGCTAATTATGTTCACAGATTGGAAATTTCTAAATCTGTATATTTACTAAAATCTAAAGCTACGACAGCTAACCTGACTTCTATGACTATTTCTATAATAGCACATGCCTTTTAATAACAATTCAAACAAGTAAATGTGAATATTCCCTTCCTGGCATGAAGTCAATTTGAATCGCGTGTCATGTGAAAAATGCAAAAGTGACTTCGACGTTTCGCTCTCGTAGAAGGTAAATATTTGCGGGCCGCGATTTTTATTGAAAATTCGATGCGCACCAGCTGAGATTCTTGCCCCGGAATTCTAGTCAAATTTAAGCAGAACGATTTTTGCTTTTGACGGGGCCTCATGTAGGGTCCAGGCTCCTGTAATTTTTTTTGGAAATTCAAAAGCAAAAATAACCTTTCCGTTTTCCAGCCATCTAGATGACACACTTTTATGAGATTGAAAACAACTCAATCTCAATAATCTTTCGCTTTCAGGCTTTGCGAGGCTTCCCAATCTAGGCAAAATTTTGCGATTTTCGGTGTCGCGACGAGCCCTATTTGGGTGAAATCAGACTCGACGAGATTTCTCGAAAAATTTAATTCGCTGGAAATGTTTAAAACTCCATTTTCGAAAATAGTTCCATATGGCGGCTCATTTTATAAAATAAACTGGAGGTCGATTTTTTTATCTGTCGGACGATGCTTGATATTTACAGGCAGCGGCTCTTAACACTTAGTGAATGTTAAATTGGGGCCGTGATGTCCATTTACTGGTGCATGACAGAAGTAAGAAAAAAGTAGTTCTTTATTAAAAAAGAAAGAAAGAAGACGAATTACATCACTGTGACAATAGTCTATCTAACCGGTTTTTCAGAAATAAATGGCATGGGGGAGGGTCCCAATTTTTTTTATCTATGACTGGTGGAGGGTCACATTTTTTTTGTTATGTTCAAGGGGAGTCCTAATTTTTTTTAGCCTTGTTCTGAAAATGGGAGCCCTCCCCCCCGGTAAATATGACACGTCCCTTAGCGATACCAGCGATACCTTATAATGTCATAGAAAAGAATGAATGTATTAGCGATACCAGCGATACCTATAGTAATGCTAGGGCTTTCTGATTGGCTTTTGTAAAGAACCCCTTGCAACCCGCGCTATTTCCGGTTTTCGCTCGCCCCGTCCCTCCCCTTCCCTTTTAGAGCCGCTACGCAGGCTACGTATCATCGGAGATATTAAAAAGTGATAATTATTCAAAAATCCATAAAATATTTATTTTTTAACAGAAATGGTTGACAAATCACTTGAATGAAAGCTGATCTTGTCATGTTTAAGGATCCTTGTTTGTTACATGGGCCCATTTCGCACGTATAGGAGTTTTTCGCGATCGTTTGAATTAGGTGAAACATGCCCCGTAATAGCGAGTTTGCTCGGGAAAATCACTTCCGTCGTCGTTCCCGAAAAAATTTATCTGATCGACCTGGAATTTTCACAGCATAAATCCTCCCGTAGGCCTAGCTTTTGACCAAATTTGAGCGATTTGTAACTTAATAACTCCATGGAAAAAGTAGTCGAAGGGTCAAAATAGCTGTTGGCGACTATTTGCTTTTCAAGTTTTGCCTCTTTCCAGTAGAGCAGAAATCTGCCTCTGTTTTCCGAAGCCCGCCATGTTTGGTATTAGAACAAAGGTGCTTCCTTCGGCCATGGCTTCCCGCCTCCCGATCTTTTCTTCGGTAAACAACGAGTGAGAAACGAGCTGCCGAAGTGGATGGTCGGATGAAATCCTAATTAGTCACCATGCTACCAAAAAGTCCTCACGTCCGAGGCCGAAAGCTGCCACGATTTAGCGTGCCGTTTTGTCGCGCGCGGAGGCCCGCCGTGTGGAAAGCATTTTGCGTTCGCCAATCGAAAACTCTTGCCTGCTTCCGAGTATCCCGTTTTTGTGGGAATGCATTGCAGTCACCGCGCTCTCGAGTTCCTGCTACCCTCAGATGAAAAGCGCTGGCTAACGTGAAATGCCCGTCAGATCTTTAGATATAAGCGTTCCAAGTAGACCGTGCGGTTTGTGACCGTAGCGTTTTGTCTACCCTCCTTGCTACGAGCAAGAGTTTAATTTCAAAAGCGTGTCTCTCACCAGAAATATCTCAAAGCACTGGCCTTGGTGGCAATTCTTTGGCGTAATACGATTTGCGAGACTTGATAGCCGCCCCCCATCAATATACAGCTCGACAGAAACTACCAGCGTGATGAATATTCCAAGGTAAGATTTAGGAAAGTTTTTTTTTAAATAGAGAAACACATTAGATATTGTGTCAAACTTTATATAATCTAAACATATAAATTTAGGCTAAACTATCCACGGAATAACAAAGGGTTACTTGTTTGAAGTTTGTTATACGCATTCAGCCAGAGTTGCGCGACGATACGGGTTGTATTTACTTTCCAAAGCTTCTCTTGCCATATTCTTTACCAAAAGAAAAACGGACGCAATATCTAACCTTAATCTCCACTTTAAGTTGCCATAATGATCCTAGGAGATACTTAACCCTATTCAGATTCAGACTGGGCTTTTTTTGACCATCTGTGACTGGGGGGGGGGGGGGGGGGGGGCTAATTCGGCCCCCTCTATATCTTGGGACCACTGGAGCTATGATCATCAAACTTTCACACAATGACCATGAACGTAGAGAAATCACCACACCCATTTTTGTCACGTGAGAACAAAATGTGACGGTACCATGACGTCATTCTTAAGTTTTTATCATTTTTTTAAGTTATTTCAATGAACTTCCAAAAACTTGGTAAATAATGCTCTAAAAGCCACACATTAACATCAAGATAATGTAAATGTAATAATTTGTGACATTACACATAAATTGTATTAAACTTGCTTTATAATGACCAATTTTGAAAATATTGCCGCCATCTTTGATCCGCCATCTTGGATACGCCATCTTGTGTCCGCCATCTTGGATCCGCCATCTTGGATTTCATTTAATTTCGATTTGACTCTTCACATACCACTCAATGAGAACAAAAATGGTCAGAATGTACAAATATTCATCAAAAAAGTGTTTGACATTCAAAAAGTTGAATTAAAAGGAATTTGTGATTCCAGAGCTAGTTTTGCACCATATGTAAAATGAACAACAATCCCTACTACCGCTCCCCCCCAAGATTTTGTGTCAAAAATTAATTAGCCTATACATAAATTTCTAATGAGTACAAGCTAGTGGGTAATGTGTCCAACTAAGCTTGAAATATGAAAATTCACGTTTTTTCGATTGTTGCAAAACATGCATGTCAAAATTGGTTGCCATGGAAACTGAGCCGTTGACACTGGCATGTCATTGACACCAAAATGTCCCCAGATAAATTTTTAGGAAAAAGTCACGAAGTTTCATCATCATAGCTGCAGTAGTTTTAGAGTAATCAGGATTTACTGGAGGGGGCTCGAAACCCCCCCACCCCCAGTCTGAATGGGTTAAGAGCCATGCATACTCTTCGATAGAAAATAATAGAAAAATAGAAATAATGTAAACATACACACGTGAAAGTGAGTATTGGGGGAACGATAAAATTCGCGGATCATTAAAACATCATCGCATCAAACCCCCTGCCTACCGTATCGTAATATAGTTCAACGAAAATAGCAATGTATACCCGTTTTTTTATGTTTTTAAAAACAACTTTTATTAAAAACGATCCAAAAAAATAGAATAATGTAACATACACACGTGAAATGTGAATAAATATGATGAATGATGATGGTCAGTTTTCCTAGCCTCCTCCGCAGTTGTCTTTCGTTGTCTCGTTTTGGCTCGGTTTCCATCCTTGGCGGGTTGAAGGTGAGCCCGCGCTCCTTCCGTGACAAAAATGGGGTTGGGGAGAGAAAGGAGAGGAGAGAGACGCCTGCCTAAAACCACGCAGTGTGGACATGAATATCACCTTCGGGTCTTGTAAAATCATCCGGGGTACCCAGGGGAGCGTGAGAACCGTCGGGGAGCTACTCCATTTTCAGTTTTTGTCAGAGAGCGCTTTTTATGAAATCACATGGCGGAGTCCGAAGGTACTCGTAAGAGAAAAAGCTATCTGAAATCGAAAATTCACGTCGCTACAACTGAATATAAGGGACGAATACAAAACATAAAGCTAAACGGATTCTTATAGAGGAAAGGAGACCGAGGTAGGAAACCTAAAGCTAGAATTTGAACGTTTGAAAATTGACAAAGAACTCGAACAAGTAGCCCAGGAAGAAGAACAGCCGTTTCCGTTGGAAGTAGAAGAGAGCACTCTCTTGGGCCGTTCAGGGGAGATGAAGACACTTATCAGAACTCCAGGAGCAACAAAACAAAAAGGTATTTATTGAACTTAACGTAAAGTTAAAGTATACGAATGCCATGGCGGATACCTTGTAGCTTCTAGATTAAACTCAAGATCTCGTTTTTCCTCTACAGTAAAACCTTTTTCTGTGCTTTTTTCACTTCTTTCAACTGCACAGAAATGTTTATATTGTATATTCTAAATGAAGACACACATTGAAGAGAGACGCATACCAGTTACGTTTATTGGGAGACATGTATAGATGACGATCATGAGTACAGTTGTATAAAGTCCATAATAAGTCTAATAATTATCTATACAATCATTCATATCTGTACTATTAGCTACCGTAAGTTGTAATAATGAAAATTGTCAAGTAAAATTAGACCCGGTACACAATAACTGAATAACTGGTAAGGTCAAGTGATTGCATAATCTAAACCGACGCGTATATGCTATGCAAAAATTCCTTAGGGACAGCGCAAGGCGCTGATTACGAATGCCCGATATAAACACTTTATGTGCTTTTTCACTTCGTTCAACCATGCATACTCTTTCGATAAATTATCTGATCTTGTCCGATGCTCACCAAATACAAAAGGAGCTCAATATTCTAATAAATACCCACGTTGCTTTACTATACTCTGAAATGAACTTCTAAGGTCATGCCAAGTATGTTATGCTTTAACCGTCCAATCTGGACACAGGCAAGGTGCGCATGTAAATAAATAGGGCCTCGCACAAGGGAAATAATCTGCTCACTTTTTGCATTGACTAGTTTCCTCCGTACTACCGTTAACTTTCGCTTAAAATGGTACGATCATCTAGCAAATGCTATTGATATTGACATTTTAGTTTAGTAGGGTTTATTTTTTGCTGGTTCTGTGGTAGCACACGCAAGGCTCTGTCCTTATGTGTACGGTGGCGAAAACATTTTAAGTTAGGTGGAATATATGAACTGGTGGTTTCCTTGATGCAATTTCGTAATCTAAGTATTGGGAGAAAATTCGCGGATCATTAAAACATCATCGCCATCAAACCCCCTGCCTACCGTATCGTAATATAGTTCAACGAAATAGCAATGTATACACGTTTTTTATGTTTTTAAAACAAACTTTTTATTAAAAAACGATCCAAAAAAAATAGAAATAATGTAACATACACACGTGAAATGTGAATAAATATGATGAATGATGATGGTCAGGTTTTCCTAGCCTCCTCCGCAGTTGTCTTTCGTTGTCTCGTTTTGGCTCGGTTTCCATCCTTGGCGGGTTGAAGGTGAGCCCGCGCTCCTTCAGCAGGCGTCAACATTGTTGATAGTTGATAAAGAGGATCCTGATTGTACTAAAGATATCAGAAACAGAGCGACAAGAATGTCTGACGCAAGGAAGTAAGAAACTTCAGAAAATTTTGCTGACCAGATTTCCATTTACCAAAATAAGTGTGATAAGTATTGAGAGTACTAGGTGCTCTAGACTTACAAAATAAGCTGGGATACTTGAAACCAATCCTTTCAATCCATGGTGTTGCAATTGGGAAAACCGACAATCAGACCTTGTAAACATAAAAGAAAGAGATATAAGACCATTGATTAAACATAATTGTCAGATGTTAAATGATTGTTTCCTTTTCCTCTCGTCGTATGACACGAATTACCCGCTAACACGCAGCGGTCCATATTCTGCTATCATGCAGCAATTATAACAAACCGCTAAAACACAGCAGTCGTAATACCACGCTAACACGCAGCGTTCATTATATCTACACGCGCTAACACGCAGCAATTATCTGTTATCATTCAGCATTTATTTCGTTATACACTAACAGTTAATTCAACCAAGTTATCTCAATTAGTGTGCATCCAAACAACTACTAATACAGGTGAGAAAACGATCTAGAATCAAAATTTAGTTAATCCTCCCAACCCATGACAAAACCAACAACAACTATATGTGGGATAATGGGGTATGGAATGAAGTACTTCTATATTGGCCGCTCAAATATTCAAAATAAAGCTCTACAAGGGGTTAGAATCTCCGATGCCACACCACAGAAGGGGTTACAATCCCATGTGGGGTTCTTATGTACACTGTAAAAACGGACTGGTTGAAACAACCAATAAATATTGGTTCGGACCATATTGATTGGTCGTTCTGACCATTTCTCAAATGGTTGTTATTGTAACCAAATACAATTTGGTTAAAACAACCAATTAATAATGGTTTGAACCAATATTGATTGGTCATTCTAACCATTTGGCAAATGGTTTGTTATTGTAACCAAATACAATTTGGTTGAAACATCCATTTCACAATTGGTTAAGAGTACTTATCCCCCCCCAAAAAAAAAACGGCTAAAACAACTATTGCAATTTTGGTAAGATTCCATTGTATACTTGTTTTTATTTCCTTGTATGGCTTTCACAAGTGCAAGTTTCAAATGAATACATCATTTAAAGAGACCATAACCCCCCCCCCCCCCCCCCCTAACACTCACAGCCCCGAAAAGCTTCTAGAAAGAAACTTAATCCTTTTTTAATTTTATTGGGAGGAGATATGGCCCAGGGGATATGGCAATATACATGAACCAGTACAGATGCTAGCCTTTTGTTCACTTGCCCTTTTCAATCCTTAAAAACTGGAAGTCATTACTAAAGAATTTGGTGAAATATGCACCACTTCAATACTTGGCTACTATAACTCAATAGACTTTATAACAGTCTACTCCTTTATACAATTATTTTAATTATCGATAATAGTCAATTACTGAAGCCTAGTTCCTGGAGCTGTGTGTGTGCTTCCTGTGGTAAATGGTTGTGACGTAACCATGGGAACTGACACTATGCCTTGTCTCCCTCATTAATGAGACAATCACCATCTTGTTTTTTTCTTCTTATTATTTCAATTATGAATTAGAATCTCTCAGGAATATAGTATCTAGGAGCAACAAAGTTGCAGTGAAAGTCTCGTCCGCCAAATGGTTTTAACAGATGTGCCGGTAATATGTTTCAAACTCATCATATGTGAGCAAAATATGCTGAGCACGAGCTTCTCTTCTAGTCTTAAAAGCATGAAAATGCACACAGAATTCTGTTGTGGTTAGTGGTTTTAGAAGGAAGTAGATATCCCTGTTTGGAAGTACAAGGATTTTATCCACACAACCAAATTTGGAAGATTGTACATGTTGTTGTCTTCTCTTCCTGTAATTATCAGAGCGCCTATCCGGTACTCAGTGCCATGTAAGTGACTTTCTTGACCCTTAAACAAAATAAATAAAATAAATAAATAAAATATAAGGTGTTTTTGTGATAGGAAAGAAACCACATAGAATTATTTGCATTTCAAAATTAACATGGTTGGTACAAAATTTTGGCAGCTGTTTTTTTCTTATCGTGAAATTAAACTAGAGTGCAAGTATTTATTAACTGATTAAAATATTTAGTGCACACAAGTAACTGTACTTTGTTATAAAATAAGATAAGAAAATACATTTATTACCCAACGGCAACGAGAGAACAAATATCACAGGAGTGAGACTGGGGCAAGTACAAATATCCTGCGATGTTCTACACTTCCAAACTATTATCACTAAGTTTGTCCATTCTCAATTCAAAACAACGAAACATAAGTGTATGATAATAGCAAATTCTCTTTTTTGTTTACTACTACATTAAATGTCATCTGTTTTCACAATAAGGTGCTGTAGAAAAAAATTACTTTTCTACCATAAGCTTAATTTCTACTGATAAAATGAAAAAAACTTACTCATCTATCATATCTATGTCCCTCAAGGTAGGCTGTCGCAGCTGTAATATGGCAAAATATGTGGCATCTACTGCCACAACCTGTGTGCGGGTAATGCCTAAAAGTGAGAACATGAATGAAGGTTAATAAATGAAACCATCAACAATGACTGATTTAGTATAATTACTACAATGATTTATTGTTTTTATTTCACCTGTTTCTGTTGGCTTCTGGAGGAAATTCCTGTCCGTCATTTGGTAGCATTGCCTGGCTTGATGTCTTTCAGCTAATGTAAACGGAACATTTGTAAAATTACCCATGTATCCTGCCAGTCTCTTGAAATACCGATGCTTTGCCTCGTATCTCATGCACCATGTCTTACCATGGGTCCAAATCTATAACAGAGATAAACAAAAATCTGAGATTTCATTGCAAGATTTAGGTTGAAACAAAGTAAGTCTGCTGAAATACAGTGGGACATTAAATAGCCCATTTAAATAGCCCATGTCAGCCCTCCTTGTTTTTGTGCCATATATATGAGGCAATTATTGGTGGAAACTTTGAGATGATCGTATACAAACAAAGTTTTTTACTTCATTTACCAAGCAAAATTTAGGTGATATTTCAAACAATGGAGATGGTGCTTTCTCCAATTTGGTACACTGACTGAGGCTCTTAAGCAGATAGAATGATTATAGAAGAAGTTTGTTGCGAATGAAAGCAGAATCAAAATTTTCAGCAGTCATTTCTACTCCAAGAACAAAACAGTTTTTGTAGGAAGACCAACACCAGCCAAGCTACAGAATAATATTGTATGAACACAATACACTTTTAAAGGCCCATCATAAACCAAAACCCATTGCTGTCTATTAGCCAATCAGAACACCCAAAAATTAATCAATTTGAAAACAAAAGAAAACGGGGCGCAAAGGCTCCTAGCAATCTAGTTTTTGAGCGGCAATTTAATAACTGATCTAAGTGATCACTTTTCCCAGTTTTGTATTATGAGTTCTATGGCTATAAATGAAAAAATTTATAAATAAAATTCGGGATTATTCTCACTTTAACGAGAGACTATTTAATAATGATCTTCTTCACATTGATTGGTCATCTTTAATCGAGCACGAACGAAATGACCCTAATAAACTATTTTCTTCTTTTATAATAAAGTGAACAACTTGTTAATAAGCATGCACCTCTAAAAACCTTATCTAAAAGAAAAATCAAACAATTTTCTAAACCATGGATAACAAAAGGAATTAAGACAGCCATACGAATAAAGAATGAACTTTTAAATCGAATAATTTTGACACATACAAATTATACAGAAACCGCATTATATCACTGACTCGGTTAAGTAAAAAGTTGTATTACGATTCTTATTAATTATAATGTATCAAATATGAAAAAGACATGGGAAGGGATCCGCGATTTAATTGGGCGTCACAAAAAGTCTCGAAAATCTATTAATGCTTTGCGGGCTAATCGGTTTTCCTCCATTAATCCACGCGCCCTCGAAAATGGCAAATATTTAAATTCTCATTTTGCTTCATGTGGCCATCGCCTTGCAGCTAAATTACCGCACTCCGAAAAACACTTCTCTGACTATCTTACTGGCCAAACGGCTTTTCAAATCTTGTAGGTTCGTTTGTTTTTCATCCTGTCGAACCTATAGAAGTAACATCGGAGATTCTCGCCCTGCCATTTAACAAATCATTTGGCTTGTATTCGTGTCCATCCGAGTGTTAAAGTGCGCAATGCATATCTTGTGTAATCCTTTGACCGAAATATTCAATATTTCTATCGAGAGTGGTGTCTACCCTCAAAAACTTAAAATAGCGAAAATTATTCCCATATTCAAATCTGATGATGAAACTGACCCCAATAATTACCGCCCAATATCTCTTTTGTCCATTTTTAATAAAATCTTTGAAAAGCTTATGTATAAAAGGCTCAAATCCTACCTTGAGAATAACAATATTATTTGCGAGTCACAGTATGGCTTTCGTGAAAACCATTCAACCGAACATGCAATTTTAGATATAATAAACAAAATTCAACAAATATGGATAAGAAACTGTATTCGTGTGTGGCGTATTTATCGACCTAAGCAAAGCATTCGATACTGTTGATCATGACATTTTGTTGGGAAAATTGCATCATTATGGGATAAGGGGGTAATTAACTCATGGTTCTCTTCCTATCTTAAAGGCCGTTTTCAAACCACTGAAATTCGTAATAACATCTCTGATAAACAAGAACGCTATGTGGGGTTCCTCAAGGGTTCTGTCCTTGGCCCGCTTCTCTTTCTGATCTATATTAACGATATTTGTAATTCTTCTAATATCTTAAACTTTTTTCTCTTTGCTGACGATACTAACTTATTGTACGCGGATAAAAATTAAAAAACTTAGAAACAATGCTAAACAGCGAGCTAGTTAAAGTATGTGAATGGCTTACAGCAAATAAACTTACATTAAATTTAAAGAAGTCTAATTTTGTTATCTTTCACCCGTCTCAGAAGAAATTGATCATCAACCTGCGATTAGACTCTTTGATAATAACTCCCAACGTTGGATACCTCTGACAGTAAAAAATACGTTAAATATCTTGGAGTACTAATCGATAGTATTGAATTGGAAGCAACATATTGATCATGTCGCACTAAAAGTTAGTAAAACTGTTGGCATTATCTCTAGGTTAAGACACTCCGTACCATTTAGTGTCTTGACCAGTCTCTACAGATCTCTAATTTTGCCTTATTTGTCTTATGGTATCGTCGCTTGGGGACGTGCTGCAAAGCTGTATACCAACAAATTACTTACTTTACAAAAGCGTGCATTAAGACTAATGCATTTAAGCAAAGGCAGTGTCACGCCATTCCGCTCTTTGTATCGTCTAATCTTCTGCCTGTTCATATGATTTATTTTGAAAAAGTAGCAAGTTTGATGTATGACGTTAATTGTGGTACTGCCCCTGTTTTGATACAAAATCTTTTCACAAAACAAGTAATGTGCATAACTATAGTACCCGATCTGCCACTAAGGGGAACTATCAAATCCAGCATTCAAGGCTTGAGATACAAAGACTGGCATTTTCTCGATCTGGTCCAGTCATATGGAATAGTTTGCCAGAAGTGCTGCGTAATCAAAACAAAAGAAAATTCAAACAAAATTTACAAGTGTCACTTACTAATTTACTCAAATCTGAAGATGACTATATTGGTGTTTCTGAAGTATTACGAGATTGCCTAAATCCTCTTTTCTGCCTTAAGTTCATTTTAACAAATGCTATTAATTGATTATAATTCATTATTTGCATTTCGTTACTTAACTTCTATCTCTTTGCTTTTTTTTCGCTTTTTTTTCTCTTTTCTTAAAAAACATCAACTTTCTGTAACTGATAAATTAGGAGCTGCCAAACCTATATGTAGATATATTTATATATTTAAAGTAGCTTCCCGCCTCGATTAGCTTTTGAGCTATTTTGCGGGTTCAGCTTTCAAAATGTATTTAAGTTTATTGTGTAATAAATGTTGTTGTTGTTGTTGTTGTCCTGGGTGATGAATGGCCTTTAAGCAATCACTGCAAGAACAAAATTGGTACTTGCTTGTGCATATGGGCTGGATAGTGTACCAAGTAATGCATCTTAGGGATCACAGATTTGTCTGGATACAAGTTGCAAAACTGCCACAAATACTCTTCAATAAAGCCTTCCAGGACAGCAACTGTGTCAATGCTGGTTATGGGGGAAAAGACAATATCAACAATCTTAAGCAGTAGCAAGAAATGCTGCCACTGCTCGTGTTCCTCAGGTACAGCATTGCCCAGTAAAAGGGGAAGGAATTTCCTAAGACACCACATCTGTGCAGCTTAAATGGAATTTTATAATTAGAATCGTTCAGTGACAGTAATGTATGTTTACAACTAATTTATTAGAATTATCCTGATACTGGCTGAAAAATGATAGAAAAAAACAAACTACTGGTATATCCAGGGATAATTCTAATATTCTATGTAAGTGTATAATGACATGTTGAGATTTTTATTTTTAGTTAGTATTACTAGAATCTACTCTGTGGTTCCTGAAACTTGGAATCTCCAAGGATATTTACTGTTTTGTGTTCTGCATGACCAATCGTAAACATTTCTAGGCTACATTGAGATTAATTTCATTTTTATCCAACTGATAATATGGTGAGTACTAAAGCAACTATTCCCTTCAGGTTTAGTGAACAGTGGCAGGATAAAATAACACCTCAAGCGATGCTTCGCTTAAGGTATACCCACCACACCATTCATTACCTCTTCTGGGAATTATTGCATAAATAATATATGGCTCCAAGCACTCTACAAGGCTGTATACATAAGACATGCCACTTCCAGTGGACATTATACAAACCTTTCTGTTTGAGGTTATTGTTGTCATTATTTAGTGTTATGGACGTAATGGGTGAGGGCTTGTTTTTGTCGTTGTAGTACCCGTAATCAAATTTCTTGATCCGTTGATTAAGAAGATCAAGGGTTATCCATTTCTCTCCAATTATCACCTTGAGCAATTATTTGCACTGATACTGCAATACACCTTCTAATACATCATGCATTGCATCACCTGGCAGGCTGTCAGCTGGATGAAAGTATCTTGAGTTACACAAGATGGACCTTCGGTTTATTCCATACACTTTGCTTTGCTCGACATCTAGTGCAATTTGCTGGCACTGATAGTCATGCCCTCTCCTTGTCCGTAGAACAAAGTCACTCTCAAGGAACTGTAGGTGAGAGTTCAATTAATCAGAGTAAGATTTGATCCAATAAAGAAATAAGATTACAGAAAATATCTGCTAGGTTTACTCCTAGGCGATGCTAGTGAACAAGACTTCAAACCAAGTGAACATCTGAATAGTAAGGTATGAGATTTTTTTGCACTGACATCACCAGAGCTAACAATGACAGCATACAATAATGTCAAAGAATAACATTTTATAACAATTTTAAGGTGGCCCATGGCTAATTCACCAAAAACACAACCTAAAATTAAATCCTCAATTGCTTAGAGGACTGCAAAATGTCAGATATTGTTAGAGCGGATTTCAGATGACTGTCGTGATTTAATTGCATTTGCGATTGGTTTGCTTTCTCATTGGCTGCTTTTTCTATCACCAATCAAATTGCGAACTAATTACAAGCAAGGAATTACTAGCCAACTTGTTCGGCTCCTGATTGGCTGAGCTGGAAACCAATCAACAGTAAGTTGTAATTACTCTTGTTTCTGATTGGCTAGTGATTGCAGAATTGCGTTTACTTTCACGATGGTCATCTGAAATCTGCTCTAATGCAAAGTGCTCTATGAACCAATTACTGATTATGACATATGCTAAGAAAGTTGCAGTGATTTCATTCTTAAGGCAGTTTTTAAGGTTTAATAATAGAACAGAACTCTCAAATTAAGAAACAAGATGACAGAATTTTTCCTTTTAACCACAATTGATGCAATGTTGATGCCTCATAGTTTAATGTCACCAGCATAACAAAATCCTAAGCTTAGATTTATTTATACATATTTTGGGGGGTTACTTATGCTATTGATGGTATATCTCATTTACTTTACACTGCTGGTACATAGTGTTTCAAAATCCTAAGTTGTTTTAGTATAATTAGGATTTTGATATGCTACAACAGTGTAAACTACAACAAAATGTACATACCTTGGTTTTTACATCATTTGATGAACCCATACATTGTCTGCACTTGATGTGCCCCTGAACCTTCTTTGAACCCACCAACCAACTGAGAACCAAGATTGTCCCCAGAAAAATAGGTTATTGATCCAGCTAATGGTATCTGTCTGCCCTTTACTGTAAACATATGTCCTCCATCCTGAAAAGAATGGAACCATAATCAATTGGAAGATATTTAAAATAAACACAATTCACTCAACAAGGACATTTGGACAAGTACATGACATATAGATGCCTTTTCACACCCAATTTGCAGGAGACTCACACACTTTAGCTTTATCTCCTGCTATCACGCATTTAGTTGAAATTTCTTGCATTCGATAGAAAGACTATAGTAATTTTGGTTTAGATATTTCACAACCTTGTCCAGTGCCTTGTAGGTAATTTTCAAGATGGCGGTTGGTCGAGCACAAGACCTTGGGGAGGCTGAGTCACACGACCATCGTTAGAGGACATGGGAACAAGGTTGTTCTTTGTTTCGAAATGATCATGTGACTCAGCCTCCCCCAGGGTCTTCTCCCGAGCTAACCGCCATTATGAAAAACGACCGAGAAGACCCTGGGGATGAGGTTGGATATTTCACACAACAAGGAAATGTCAAAACAAGTGTAAAAAAAAAATTACTAAATCTCCCACATTTTAAAGGTTGAAGGTTGGCATCTCTGTTGGCTTATTACCTGTTCAAGCCTTTCAAGATCATCCATAAAAGGTTCCAGCACTGAATCAATACCATACTTCTTTATATTTGGTGACGTTGCAACTGCTAACAGCTGTATAGCATCAAGCTGTGCCCGATATTTGGGATGTAAGTTTCCCAGTGTATAGTACACCATCCCTGTTGAGGAATGAATAAATAACATTCATTTAGCCCAAGAGAACTTTTTCTGCAGGTTTTACTCATTAAACCAATAAGGGATTGTATTGTATTGTATGGCACCTATTTTTTTAGAAAATCACAATAAGGAGCTGTAATAAGCTGCTTAGATTCAATCAGTAATTTCCTATCATTCCTTGTATCACAAATATTCTTAGACATATAAAATCCCACTGTAAACATTGTATTTCATGTTATATGTACTTATTCCAATTAATTGATGAACAAAATTTCTCCCTTTAATATCTGGCTGACATAATTTGTTTAAATTTGTACCAAGCTTGTGTTTTCCAGTCTTGGTTCCAAGGGGATTAGAAACTTCAATTTCATCATAGTACAACATAAGTTGTAATGCAGTAGAATTTCTTGAGTACAGTGGATGTTGAGAGTACATTTCACCATCACAGTAGTCCTCTATGAGGTCATCATTTCGTTTGTGAGTATTCAACACCTAAAGGATGTAGATAAAAAATTGCATATAAAACATTTTGATTTAGAACAGATTCTCCTCTCTATGGGGGTACTCAGAAAACAAAATTAAGAGGTCCAATTTATTTTGTTGATGCTGTTGTTGCATCTGCATAGCAGAAATTTCGATTAAATAGATTATTTGTTTTTGGCTATAATATATCATAGTTATTGAGGTATGAAATCTGTTGCCAAGTATTTTTGGGGCATTACATTTTCATAGCTTGTATGTTGTTTTGAGGATTGGCTTCACTGGACTGGCTTCACTGGACCCCTACCCCTGTCATTTTTTTGCCTGAGTACAACCCCTGAGTAGCTTTCATTTGCATGTGTAATTGTTATATGGAATAGCAAAGTAAATAACATAAAATAAATGAAAAACATGTTTTTGGAAATAGTAGGGCTATGGGACAACGGCCTTGATTTGGTCATGACATAAACAAAGTATACATGGTACGTACCTGTGCCAAAATAAAATCATTTTCAAGCAATTCTTGAAGCGTCTCTAACAGAGGTATGTACATAGTCTCATCTTCTTTGATGACCTCTCTTTGTGAAATGCCTGATCTCCTTTGCCTGGCACTGTGACCCAGGGAGATTCGTTGTGGCTCCTTGTTTCACAAGGAATGTTTAGCTTCCAGGATTGTTTGAGGATGAGTCCCTACTTTCTTATATACGTAAAGAAATCCTAATTTGCTAGGTGCCCCCCCCCCCCCAGAAAAATGACCCCCAACCATCTGAAATTTCTAATAAAAATACAGTATTTGTATGAGAGCAGGTAAATTGACCCATCCCCACCCCTCCAGAATTTCCAATCCCTTCCGTAGGGGAGGGGGGCACACAATGGAAGAAGAGTCACCCCTTAGTGTGACCCATTTTTATTATTGTTAATATTAAATTATCAGTATTGTTATTAAAGGACTCCTTTGATAATACTGTAAATTAACGTACTTTTTGCATGTTATACTTACAATTAAGCCGAAGTTATCTTTGAAGTATGAGGACTGTTGCCGTCTTGTCATACAATTGGCAAATGGATTGGCAGCCAAAGAATCCACAGAAAAAATGGCATCAATTCCAGGAACATCATTTCCCACAATGCCTGCATTCTCAAGGCATTTGTAAACATCTGTCCTTATTGTCTCAACAGTGCTCCGGACAACTTCTGTGGTTCCACCAACTATATCATCTAATGCCTTTTGTGTTAACAAATTGACCTCCTTTGTTCTGAGAAGAAACAAGGCATTTATTCTTTCCCTTTGTGAATGGGGAAAATCCATCGCTTCATCATCACTTTGTTGATTTTCAGGCAAGCCTGTGTCTCCATCTACTTGGCTGAATGCTTCTTCTTCATCGGAAATTCAATATGGTTCTCTTCCTCTCGATCTAAATCTGGAGGTATATAAGTTTTTAAATCCAAGTCACCATGGTCCCTCGAGAGATGACTTCTGTACTCATATACACTTGAAAAAAATCTCTTGCATCCAGCTCCAACTTCACAATTAATTCTGGGTTTTGGGTCATTACGATGTACTGCAAGCATATGTCTCAAGCTATCAGCTATACTTCTCGAGTAAAACGTCTTCTCTCCACATGCCTGACAGGCAAACTGCCTCGGCATTTTCTTTTTCGCGCGTTAGTAAGCGAGAGCTACTAAGCTTACAGTGTCCCGGTTTCGTATTACAGTGAACTTTGATCGCCTTCTTGCTGTCGAGTTTCATGTTACATGTTCTTAAATCGTGATTGGTTCTCTTGGATAATGCAATTGGCTCAAATTTCACGACATCCTTCAGCGCCAACTCCAGTAAGAATCGTTCTTTCGCTTCGACAAGGCACATGCTTAGGTCATAATTTTATAGATCGTCACAGTTTCTGATATAAAGTGGAACGAAAATGGAAAATTCGATGCTTAGTATCGAGAGCAGTCAAGAGGAAGTTCTTCAGTGGCTTCTAAGCAAAGATCTTGCAGATTTGAAGGACGTTTTTCAAGGTATTTTTGCTTCAACCGTTGTAGCTTTGTTGTTTGAGTGTAAGCTTCTCGATCTGGCTCACTCGTGTCAAAATCAATCACTCGTGTGCACTTTTTATCTGCAGAGAATCATCTAGACGGAGAAGACTTCTTTGGTTTGGAAATCGTGGAGATCAAGAATATGATTCCCGTTTTCAAGCTCAGAAAACGTTTCATCGTTGCCTGGTCTGCTGAAACTCGCATGGTAGGTTTGCCAATGTGTCCAGGAGACCTTCCGGTCTTAATCTTTGTTCAGCGGATTCACGTAACAGTTGTGGCGCGCGCGCGGGGTCGAGCGATCAAGCAGGAAAAGACCGCCAGGAAAACGTTTTAAGTTATTTGGAAATCAAACCAAAATAGAGTTTTCAGCCGAAACTTTTAATATGAATCAGCAGAAGCAGCCTGAAATATAGTTTGTGTTATCGCCACAATGCCCTTATAATCAGTAGAAAATCATGGGAAAATGTAACCATAGATGTCCAAAAACGTAAGCTTAAACTTTACTTATTCGCAACGTATAAAGCCCTTACTTTTTTATTGTCAACAGATTTTTGACCTCAATGGGAAAAAGATACCTGGAGAGCCTCTTGTAAGACGGGGATCTACAGAAGGGAACCCACAAGAACCACCAGCACAAGTGGATGCTGCTGCTACTACTAGCAGCTCATCTATAAACAAGGGCAAAAAAAGAACCTTAGAATTCAATGATTCTTCAGACAGTGATGGAAATGATTCTTCGCACAGTGATGGAAATGATTCTTCAGATGGTGATGGAAATGGTGATATATTCTCTGAATCGAGTAAGCAAACCTCATTGCCTGAACCCCAAGGTCAACTAATCCTGGTCTATTACCAGTAAGAAGGCAAAGTCCAAGAAAGCATGCAGCCACTACACCTTCTCCACAAGCAGTGGATACGTTGATGCCAGGTAAAACCACAAAGATTACTGCTAGAACACCAAGGCAAAGCCCAAGGAAGCGTGCAGCCACCACTCCTTCACCACTAGCAGTGGATTCGTGTAAAACCTCAACAACTACTGCTGGTACTTCTAGGCGAAGCCCAAGGAAGCATGCAGCTACACCCTCACCAGTACAGGTTAGATGTACTGTAATGTTTCAAAATGAGATATGTCAATGCAATTCACTTATAATAGAGCAGATTTCAAATGAGAGTTGAAAACTATCTGCAAAATAAACACCCTGTCTTTAGCCAATCAGCAGTGGGACATATTCTATATTTGACCAGAGGATATTTAAGTAATTTATACAACTTGCATTTAGTTTTGATTCAAGAAAAGAATACTCGCATTGTTTTTTTCTCTTCACATCCTTATTGGTTGACTGAACAATGACTCCAGACCTTAACCATCAGGAATGTGTAGAAAACTAAAGTCTGAATTACCTTCAACAGTCATCTGGAATTCCGCTCTAGTGTATGTGAAAAATATAGAGTTAAACAACAAAACTTAAACTAAACTATTATTTTTACAGAATGCTGTTAGCAATAACTGGCTGGAAAGGTTCATGATTCCAGAAAGGGTAAGTGAACATCCTTGCAAATAATTAAGCTACATCCTGGCAAATAATAAGCACTCAAAATCCATGGTGCCATGATGTCTTATTCATTTTTAGAATCTGTCTTATTTTTCTCTGTTTGTGTTTTACTGAAATCTTAAGTTAATCTAAGATTCCATGAAAGGAAAATTTCTACCCTGCAAAAGCCAACACCACTTTACGCTTGTCGAAAGAGACTCTCCCAACACCACTTGGTGCTTGTTGAAAGAGACTCTCACAAAGAGGCGTCCGCGCGTTCAAGCCAAACATTCCCAGATCTGGTCAGTAGTATTACACGGCCAGTTTGACTGTTTTATATTTAATTTTTATAGCATACAAAGCATTTTATAGTAAGGTATTCAAATAAGATAAAAAAGATGCAACAAAGTTAAAATGGCGACGTAATTGTTCTTACTAGATCTTGTCAGAATACATCATCAGTATGGATGTTTGGCTTGAGCACATTTAACAGTGTTGGCTTTCGCACTCTAGAAAATTACAAGTGGACTCCCAGAACTCCATTGGATTGTGTTCTTTTTGACCACAGATCACATTACTTTTCATCAAATGCGTGATTCCAGAAAAAATCTATACTCTAGTTTTCTTTATCCCTGAGGGAGGGAGGTTCATATATCAAAACCCTTCAGTGGTGGGGCATGGATATCCAAAAAACAAAATGAATATTTTTCAAGTTTGATATGTTGTGAAATAATTGTTCTCTGGCTGCTATTCATTATTCATTAATTCATTTTGAACCCTGGTTGTGTTAAGATGGAATCAACTAAACTGTTGAATGCATGATAATGATTTTCTGTTTTTTTTATTTTACAGTGGACCCCTGAAGTTGAAAGGGCTCTTCAGAAAGGAGTGCTGACTCCTCTTCAGCAAAATTCTTTGGTGAGGCAGCTCTGCATCACCTTACGATCATACACTGATAAAGTGTACATTGCAGATAGGACAACAGTGGCCATAATGCTGATGGAAAAATATCCATTCCTCAAGGGCACATATGCCAGTGGAATTGTAAGTTGTTAAAGATACACTGTTGGATTCATTCTTAATCCTCCCTCATGCCTTGGTGCAGCAGTTTAAGAATATCAGTGGTAATTTCATGTTCTGCTTGGTTGGAGTTAATTGAAAATTTCAGTCTGCTCTTTCATGTGTAGTTAATTTATAACATTTATCATTGCATTCTTGATTAGTTATCTGTGCTCCTATACTAGTACAAGCTTTCTTGCACAGTTTGAGCACTTAAATTTTGAAATATTGTAGAAGGAGCAGTGCTCAATGTTTCCATTGGTTTAATTTGTAAAATTTATATAATAATGCGTCTAAACAAAATAATTTACTCAAATCAGGGCTCAAATACAATAATGCAATGATAGCCTCAGCAATGGATAAAAAATGTAATTGTGTAATAAATAAGAAACCCTCCAATGACACCAGCAGTAGTATGATATTTTATGACAAGTAACTTAAATTTCTTTCACAGCAAACTTGGGCCAAGAAGATAGAGGAAAAATTTCTTAACCAGAACCGAACAGCAGCTCGTAACAAGAAAAAAGAGTATGAAAGGGAAACTGGAACATCCTTCCAAAGGGAAAGCCAGGAAGGAGACCCAAGGCTGGTCAATCATCCAATGTACCAGAGATACCAGAAGGTGAAACTGTAGAGACCCTGGCACACAAACAGCAACAACTGAAACTGTCTGCAAAAGAAGCCCATTGACCAAATGAAGGCAAGGGCTCTAATGGATGCCACTTACCCTAAACGGAGAAGAGAAGTCTTAGTGGCAAATGAAAGGGTCTGGAAAGTTATTGCAGACTACCCAGCTTTGAAAGACCTTAATGGAGTGGAGGTATGTGGTTCTTTTTAGATGTTAGCTATTTTACAGATGAGTAAGATTATGATTTATTATATAAACTTTTGTCAGGATTTCGGCCCCTAAGAAATAATCATAATTCGCATGTGAAAATTACGATATACCAGTATATACACAAAATTCTGAAATCAAAATTTATTAGAGGAAAGTTTATATAATCAACAAAATAATATGTTGGCACTTAGAGATAGGAAATGTATCTTATTTATGGCCAAAAATGAGGTCCTCCTATGTAGTTTATCCAAAGGGATTACCATTTTAACAATCAAATCATTATTCCCTTTCCTGTGAATTTGCCATAAATTTCAGCCAAGCCCTGGTTTTTTTGATATTTGATTATGTACTCTTCATTTTGAAATGACTGTTGACAGAAATAATGCCATTGCCTTCAGTCAGTACAATCCTTTTTTCTAAATGACCAAAATATAGACTGCTTTTCTCTCAAACAAAACCAATTTTTTGTGAGATTCAGATTTTTAGTGTGTTGTTGGTGAACACAGTGCCAGGTGTGTAATTACTTATGAATTTTACTGTTGTCAACAAAAAAACCTCCATTATATTTATTCACTCATTTATTCCTGTAGCACAGATTTTTCTCTCCTTTCAATATCATTTCTCTTTATGTTTCAGATTCGAGGGGAATTGGAGAGAATATTAGGAAGGCCAAAACTGTGTCAACAAGCGAAGGAGCGGTGGAACGCGAAATTAGAAATGTTGACAAAGGGACTGGAGCAAATGGGGAATGGCTCAGCAGCTGTCAAGGCTATTCTGGCTGACATGGATGATCTGGATACAGATAACATTGGTATGTTTTTGTGTTTTCTTTGCTAAACGAAGTGGGTTAGGAAGTCATTACATATTATTTTTACTCTTAGAAAATAATTTGTTGAGATATCACAGTGAGTGTAATATGGCCTGGTCAGATATGTCTAAGTAAGTTGTAAATGTAGGTTATTCAGAGAAATTTCAATCATCCTGCTTGGAATCATACAGTATTCTACTATTTTCGAAAAGAATGTTATTTAAACTTGTTGGGTGCCCTATAAAAGTACAATGTGCTTTTGCCAGAGACTGAGAATTCAAGACTTCATTATGTTGAATTATGAATTTATAATTACCGATTCAAGCATAAGTGGGCGGTCGATCCCTTTTATACAAGAATCTCGCATTTTAAGGCTGCCATTTTAATGGATTTTGATTGCACATTCAAAATAAGTACATGAATGTTGTTTATTTGGCGTTCATAGCTCTTTTGGTTCAAGATACTCAACATGTCATTGTGTGTATTTTTAATTTCATATCAGGCTGAACAATTTTCAAACTTGGAAATTTGATAGCAAAAGCTGTTAAATCGTCCCTGAGAATGCCTATATAATTCAAGGTTTAGTTCCTTTTTTTAGGACATAATAAGAGTATACATAGGAGAGAGTTAATTATGTAGATCACTGGTCATATTTTATTATATTTTGTTGAAACAACCGTGACAGTGACCCTACACTAATTTGCCCAAAAAATACTCTGAGTTGTGTTTTGCTAAGTTGCAAAGTAAAATCTTGAAAATTTCTTCCCACTGATGTCAATTTGCAATGTCAATCATTACAACATTTTGCATCATATTGGTGCTTTAAATAATGGCTGCTGCCAGACGTGTTGGGCCATCCCGATTATCAGCTTTTGTGACCAGGCAAGACAAAGATTGACCCATCAAAACTGATGACCAACCATTATTTTTAGCCCTGCGCTATTTTAAGAACAGAACCATTTTCTTCAAAAACATTTATAAAAGAAGGACCACAATATTCCACTGCCACCACTTTGCATTGATTTTCATTTTTATGTGTTTCCAGAGGTGCGGAGCCAATTTGCCTTGACAGCTCTCACCCATGCTGTAGGGGAACGGAAGGCCAGGGATCACCATGTGGGTGACATGTTTTTGAAAGTTATTGAGGTAAGTACAATTACAATTCCCTGATTACGGGTAGCTTCCACATTACAATAATTCATACCACAAAGAACTCACCTACTAGGACATTATTTAACATGATTACCCCACTCCACCACCTACACCACACCCTACCACCACGGTTGACTACAACCTTGCTCTCAAGTTATCCATAATAATTAACAATTAGACCTCAAGGCCGAATTTGCTATGATGAAAAGACCATGAGGCCGAAGGCCGAATGGTCTATTGATATCATAGCACATGAGGACGAGAGGTCTAATTGTTTTAGTATAAACCAACTAGTTGGTCAGTTTTGGCAATGAATGCCATTATTTTATGTTGAAAAAAATCAATTTTTCTTGCAAAGAAAGGTGGTGGTTTTGCCAGGCACGGTCTATCACTAATAGACCATTAGTAGCTCAGCCAATCAGAATGCAGGATTTGTAATAGCCCATTAGTTGGTTTATACTAATAATATATATCCATATAATTCTGTTTTGTTAACAGGTTGATGATGAGACGGACCCAGCAAAGGTTGTCGAGGCCACAACCGCACCAAGAATGATTGCAACTGGCAAGGCTGGCCAGTTTTCTTCCCTATGTATCGCAGCAGAGGGCATGGTTGTCTGTAAGTTTGCCAAAGTGAAGGTCTCCCAGGCCATGATAACACTGTTGGCAACATATTATACATTTAATATGGCCTATCCCAAAGGACCGTCAGGTCATTGTAAGAATGTATTTTTTTTCATAGAGCACTTCCAACTTGATGTGCCTGTTAGAGGCATGCCTTTGGGCGTTTCAAATTTTTTATCATGCCTCTAAGTCAATCTGTAAAGGTGGAACTTGTTGCCATTTTTCAGCATTTATATTGGTTTAAGTGATTTTAAGTTTTTAGAATTAACATTAGAAATTCCATTTTTATGAACATAAACCCTCTTTCAAGAAGCCTAGAACTTACTCAGGCACTACAGATTAGGTTCACGATGATATAGCCTCAGTGGTACCTGAAATAAGGTAGAATTTTCTTAAGGGGACTAACTTACACTTCCTTGATAGGCGGCTATATGGAACAGACCAATAAAAAGTGACATATCTGGAATTATCTCTGAGAAATTGAATGCCAGTGGAGAGAAATGTGCTATAGTTATACTTTTGTCGAACATTATGACAGTCATTTTTCAATTAAACTGCCTTTTATGTGTAGTGTGAGAAGATTTCCCAAAGTAAACCATAATAGGTTTACTAAAAAATAAGAATGTTAATCATTACAGGGTCCTGGCTACTTAATTAGAGGGCTATCATGTTTTCGTTATATTTAACAATTATTCGCCGAAGGCGAAGTGAATAGTGGCGAATAGTCCCCGAGACCGGAGGTCGAGGGGACTATTCGCCACTATTCACTGAGCCCGAGGAGAATAATTGTTTTAGTATATACTACACGGGAACACTCCAAAAAATATCCGAACGACACTAAATGTGGTATTTGCCGACATTTTGTAGCCTCTTTCTGTATGCGTGACGTTTGTCACGCATGCGACATTACGTCAGACTTCACTACAAGCATTCGGCTACTGAACACATGGTGGAAACTTGCTGCTGTTTTAGAGAAGCAAAAACGCTAGAAAACACTTGTTTTAAAACCTTAATATCGACTACGGTAAATGATTGAAGTTTTTTAGAGGGTTGCAAGGATGGATTCGAGGGATAAATTCGCATTTTGTGCCTTGGATTATGGATTGTGAATGCAGAGTTGCTTCGCTGAAAATACTTTGCCTTTGGTCGCCATTTCACCACCGATGGATGACTATATTTTTCAACCCGCTGGCAGAGAAATTCAAGATTCGCTCTTGGAATATTCAAACAGAAATTTGGGAAATTAACCTCTTCAAACTCTGGGACAATGAGGAAGACCTTGTTCATATTAAACAAGAGAGACCACTTTAAATACGTTTGATGCCGGATGGCTCGTGATCAAGCGAATCAACATGGCGACGGTAAGCTTAACTGAATTTCTCCCATAAACTGCACTCAATGACTGGCCTCTACGATTTACTGCGCCTTTCAACCTACAGGTAAATGTTCGGCAAACTAGATTAAACGTTTCTTGTGATATGTTTTCGACAAAATTGCCTTAATTAATATGCTGTTGTGAATGTAATTTGTCTCTCAAAAGTGCCGTGAACAAATCATCGATCTCTGATTCCGAAGAACTGAAAAACAAGAACAGCAAATTTTCGAAGTTCAAGAAATAAATTCTCTCTCTGATTCACCTTGAAAAACTAAATAGACAACAATATACATTAATTAATTTAGAAGGATTTTTGTAGCATTTCGAATCAGATAGTTCCTTTAGGAAGTAAAAATATCCGAACCACTTGCGCTCGAGCTTCTCAATCTCGGGATAATGCTTTCGATCTCGGAATATTGTGGCAATATTCCGAGATAGCGAGCCAATCAAAACGCGCGATCTATGGAGGTTCCCGTGTAGTATATACTAAATATATATATATTATAGTAATTTAGAAAATATTTTGTTGTAAATAAGAATCTCTCATTTTAAGAAATCTTTAATAAAAGTGATTATAACCAAAAATGTGTGTGTTTATTTGTAAGGAATACAACTGCCAAGCGTAACAACTTTTTTCAACTAGAAAATAATTGGTCAAATTTGATTGTCTCAACCAAATGTATTTGGTTTTATATTCAACCAATCTGTTGTGGCTAAAATGACCTTACATTATTAGTTGAAATGACCAATCTTTGGGTTAAAAGAACCAATTTGAAAATGGTTAAAACAACCAATGGGAACCACCAAATGAAAATGGTCAAATCAGCCAAAAAACAATTATTTATTTTAGACTCAAATTTCTACCAATTTTTTTGGTCATTTCAACCAGTCCGTTTTTACAGTGTAATTGTTGGGTGCTATAGCCAAGAGGTTACAATCCTCTAGGCTAACATCCTCTCAAGAGGGTTACAATCCCATAATTGGGAGATCTTAGCCTATCTAGGGTTCCTGTCACCGTTACCATGGTAACAATGTCAAAACATGGAGTGATGGCCCTAGTTCAGTGAGTCTATGGGGCAATGGGTGACAAATATGGGAGCACGTTTCCTTACCCAGCCTTTTATTTTACTATTAACGGAGATCGCTTAGCTACCTCGGTCCACTACAAACCTACTGATTCTCATGGTTACCTGTTGTTCTCTTCATCGCACCCCGCGCATGTCAAGACAGCTATCCCGTTCTCCCAGTTTCTCCGACTCCGTCGCTTGTGCAGCGAGGAGGCCGATTTTATGGGTAAATCGGACGAAATGAGCGAGTTTTTCAGAAATCGTGGTTGCCCTGACAATGTCGTCGCTAACGCCCTTAGCCGCGCCCGTTCGATCGACAGAACCACAGCCTTGCAGCCATCAGAACCCACTCTAGAGGATAGGATTCCCTTCCCCCTTACTTTTCATCCTACTAACCTAGCAATCAAGCATTTTGTGTCCAGGAACTTTAAGATCCTACAAAGGGACCCGGAAACAGCCGCAATTTTCCCCAAGCCGCCTTTGTTCTCTTTTAAGCGGGACCGAAACTTGCGCAATTCTCTTGTTAGAGGCGTTCTCACGCCTGGCGGTCTACATCCCGGCACTTTCAAATGTACTAGATCAAAATGCATAACGTGTGATCATGTCGTTTCCACCACCCGGATCATCGGCCCTAACGGCGAGTCTTTTAACATCACAGATCACTTTGATTGCACCACCGCCAACGTCATATTGTATTACTTGCTCCCTTTGCCGCATGATCTATAAGGACAAACCGGTCAAATGCTTTCTACGCGCTTTTGCCAGCATCGCAATGATGTGAAGAAAAATGACCGTAACAAACCAGTGGCCCGACACTTCAATCTTCCCGGTCACACTAGAGATCATATGACTATTTTCAGCGGTCTTCTGCACTATTAAAGGGGCTCTCTCACGTATTCCCACTGCCCGTGGTCTCTCATTTCAGAATAAAAGTCCACCGTGGACCGACGCGTTTTTGGATGTAAAGCGAAGGGGGAAACGATTAGATCGTGCGACAAATCCGTCTCCATCGCCTTTAATTTTCCTTTTCTTGTCCTGATTTCACCTTATTTACAAAGGCTGGTAATATTTAAGTTTATTTAAAGACATATTTGAAGCCACGAGGCTCCGAGAGTCCTGTTAGAGGTTCCTATGGAATCGGGCTCGAAGGAAAAGCGACGAGGTCAGCCATCTTTACCTTCTTCAAAACTGAACAAGCGAAAAAACAGGAAGGTTTGGCGACTTGACCATCCAGTTATATACCTACATGATGCAGTGTTTCAGACCTGGAGGTCAATGCGATCAGCAGCAACCTTCTCTAGCGACTCTAGTTTCGCTGCGTATCTCCTTGGTTTGGAGTTGAAGCGAAGGGAAAAGCATGGCCTTGGCGGGTAAGTGTGAAGTAGCCTTCTCGAAATTGTTCGCTTCCCGTTTGCATTATCTTCGAAAAATGTCAATGTACATAAATTGATATACGTTATTTCCTTCAGGCCACTTCTCTCGGCTGAACGCGATACAACGAAAGCTAGTATTGGCAAACGATTTCATCCAAGTGAGTTAATTAATATTATTTGCTCGAACGAATGAAGTGTTTCATCCTACTTCGAGTGCCTCTGATATTGGCGCAACGGCTTCGTATTTTAACACTTTCTATTAGATTTAAAAGACAAAAGGAATTTTAAAACAAATCCAACCAATAAGTGGCTGCATGTATTGGTCTCCCTGCTGGCAAATATTTTTTGTTTACGGACAATGAAGAGTAACAACCATCACGAGCGAACGTCGAGCCCGAGTCAATTACGAGTCACGAGGCAACTTCGAGCCACTGTTATAATTGGTCATGTTTTCTAGTTTGTCGGCGCTATTTACCCTTTATAAACCCATGGCAGTACTTTCTACAAGCGTCTGCACTTTATTCTTCCCGAGAAAAGTAAGAAATTGTGTCTCGATCGTATAGTATCCCGGCCGTGGAACCAGGACGAACTGCGATTCGTTTTCGTGGAAAATGCATCTTAATTGATTATATATAACCCTAAAATGTTAAAAGGCTTTAACATCAAGAAGGTACTTACGAAGATTAAATACTTTTCGTATTCAAAGCAAACTGTGCAGAAATATTTTGTGCCCAGCCTTTACCGGGCCACATGAACTAATCTTACAAGGGTCACGAATGAATGTGAGTTATTATTATTAGAGAGCTAATACTAATCATGGCTAAAGTTCTTTAACAGTCGAAACGCATAAGTTCTCAAATGTTTTCAATGGTGGCAATTTTGAGTTATTAAAGTGCAGCCATATATACTCAGTGCAGGTGTGAGTGTGATTGTGATTCCAAAACCCAATGCTAATGCCAGGATTAATTATTGTATCCAAAACCATGCTAAACCCACTATTGAAAGTGTAAAATAGGAAATGCGAAAATTAATGTATTGTATAAATGCATTGTAATGCAATTACTTTGCTAATAAGAAATAGAGGCTACATGTATCAATATTTCGATAATACGAGGAGAAGATGGGGGATTGCAAAAACAAAAGCAGACCTTGGCTCATGGATGGCTTGACTTGTTGGGCTGGAATTTGACTCGTGAAATAAAACACTCTATTATGGGGGATCTCACAGCTGCAGGATCACTTCTCTTCTGTTTGAATTTTGTTAGATCCTGTTGCAACCTCCACGCCAATGAAGCGGAAAGATCTATCTGTACCAGAGTCAGTAGTGCCAGTTGTCATCGCAGATACAAGTGATAGTGTACCAGAGTCAGCAGTGCCAGTTGTCATTGCAGATACAAGTGATAGTGTCCTGATGGATGTTGAAGGCTCTTTCCACTCAGTCGTTGATGACATGGTATTTGTAGCTGATACAGGCTATGCTGCCAGCAGCAGCGATGAGGACCATGAAAGCAGTGATGAAGATAATGAGCTACTACTAGCTGAGAAAGAGGCAGAAGAAGTTAGGTATGATCACGCTTGTTTTGAGATTTTTATTATTTAGTTTTATAATCAATCGAAGTAACAAATCATTTTATACAATTGCAACCAGCAGGAGCCAACTTTGAGCCCAAGTCAACTACAAATCATGATAATAGTCATGTTTTCTAGTTTTTCAATATCATAATTTTCCTCTTTTGATTCCAGCATGTATCTGCAAGAGGCCCTCAAGGAGGTCCAGGGTGTGAATGACAATGCCTCCACAGATTCTGAAAGCAGTGATGTAGACTCCATAAGGTGCACTGCCAGATCACACAATTGCAAAATAGTTGAAAAGTGCATTTTATTGTACCATTATATCAATTGATCTCAACAAAAATAGAATGTTATTACTTGCTCCAGGCTTCATCTTGGTGACTTACATGCATGCATGCTTCTCTATACAGACCAATTACCTATTCCATGTGTATTGCTTCCTACTAGGGATTTGACTGTTTTACGACATTGGTTGTTTTCTGCATCCATACCACTTTCAACAACCCCCACCCCTTTGTAATTTGAAAATGCAAAATTTGGAATTTTTTATTCAATTTTTTATTCTTTTGCTATATGAAAATTGATATTGTGTTCCATGTCAAACACAAGCACATGTTATCAGTAGGCCGTTATTTGTTTACTCATTTGCATAAGCAGGGTCTAGCTTCAGAAGTTTGAAACATTCCAAACTAGTGAACATCGTTAGTGCTTCACTAAACCTTATGCAAATGAGAAAAGTTGTAAACACTGACGTCACAATATAATCACCTGTATAGGTTATTATGCAATACCTAGCTAATAAAATATTACCAATTTGTTTGGATTTTATAGTGACGATGAGGATAATACAGCACAATTAGATGACAGTATTGTCCTGCCAGATAGTGACAGTGAAAATGTAGACATCGAAATGGAGCAGAATGATGCTGCCAGGCCTGCTCCAATTATTGTTGTACAGCGGCTTACTATCCCAACACCATGGTCTACCCAAACAGCAGTGCCACTTCCAGATACTCCCTTCCTGACCATGTTGCCCCCGAACAAACATGTGCACCCAGGTTCACTCGCCTTGAAGAGCTGTATGAGGTCAAAAAAGAGGTGGATATTGTCAAGTCAACTAAGTTTATATGCACTGTTGATAAACTGGAAGCACTCTTGCAGCGCACCACTTGTGATCAAGAGGGGTGCAGCCTTCCAGTAACCATCACAAAGAAAAAAGTCCAAGGCTGCACCTTGATAACACACTTTAAGTGTATGGCAGGCCACAAGGGCAGGTGGGAGTCCTCCCATGTCTACAATAGACTCTATTCCAACAATGTACAGGTAAGGCTTATTATTGAAACCATATCCAACAATGCCTGTCAACCCCGAAAGGTAGAAAAACCTGATTGTTTATCAAATGCAACAACTGTATGAGAAAATCCCAATAAATTTACCCGGTAGACATTAAATATATGAAAAGTTTCACTTTTTCCCGGGAGATCAAGGGTAAAACCTGGAGACTCCTGCGAAAACCATGAAAAGAGTTGGCCGGTATGCCAGCTCTACCTAGCAAATAATGAAAAACAATGCATTGTTTTTTCAATTTTGGCAGTAATCTGTTATTGATTTTTTTTCTATGCACAGAAAAAGGTAGAAAATTACAAATAATATCCCACCAAAGTGAGCAAGATGTCGTGTTAGGTAGTTTGCACCAACATGTAGTCGGATCTTTGCCCTTTTTTCTTGATGTACTGGACGTAGCCATTACATAGGGAACTCTTTGTAATTTTCTCTTTTATTAACCCTTCAGGTTGCTGTGGCCACACTCTTGTCAGGAAATAACTTTGCCAAGCTAGAGCTGCTGGCCAAATGCTTGAACCTTAATTTTATATCGCAGGCAACATATTACCGTATTCAGTCCCTATACACTATTCCGGTAGTTGAAGAATGGTGGTCCTGGATGCGCAAGCAAATTATTGAAGATCTTCTGGGAGATGTTCTTGTCAGTGGGGATGGCCAGTGTGATTCTCCTGGCCACAGTGCGAAGTACCTCTGTTATTATCTCATGGAGTCTGTAAATAACTATATAATTCATATTGAGGTAAATAGGCTTTACCAATGATAAATCTTCCCCACTCTAATAAACAGTGGTGAGCAGAACCTTTTGGATTTCAACACCAGTGACACATGTACTCTACTGTAGTGTGTTAGGCCCATTTTAAATATCGAACATAATTCTGTCATGCTCTAATAAATTTGGAGCTAAGGGATCATATACATATTATTTTAATTAATGCTAAATAATATTTTTGTGTATTGTTATCACTAGATAATAGATAAGAGGGAAACGGCTGGGAAGTCCTCTGCCATGGAAAAGGAGGCCCTGAAGCGTGCTCTCCATCACCTAAAGAACATTATCAACCTGATGGAACTTGTGACAGATGCCTCATCAAGCATCAAGAAATTGATGGGTATATGCATGACAGTCAAAATACAGTTGCAGTGTTTTGCGTACTATGTACCACAGACATTACTTCCGTAGAGGGAATCATGCTCTTTTTTACTATAAGCACAATTGCTAAATTCTAGTCAGTTCTACTCTATTTTAGTCAGCCATGTACAGTTGATAACTTCAATGAGTTTTTCCCCCACCATGTAATTCTCTTTTATATTTGTACCATGAATTGTGTCTACCTAAATGTTATTTACTAAATAAAACCCTGTCATTTTGTGTAACAGCTGATGAATTCCTGGAAGTGTTCCATTCTCTCGACATATGGCATAAGGCCAAGACTATAAGGAAAGCTATTTCCAAGGTGTGTTATAAGAGTTTTCAATAGGACATTTTCATTTGTGTTACCGGTATTGTCTCAAATAGTGGTTTATCTGCATAAGAAAAGAAAACTGAACAGGATTCTGGTTGCATTCAAATGATGCAATTGCAAAAATGTCCTATTGATCTGCATTCTTCTCAACTGCTGTGTAAATCAATACAGTAGGAAAAGCAGAACTTAGTTCATAAGATTAAGTCATTGTCAGGAACAATCTTTTTTTATTCTAATGAACACAGGTTTCTAAACCCAAGTCGATGGCTAAGATCCAGAAATGGACAGGTGCAATAGTGAACCACTTCTGGTACTGTTGTGAAGTGGCCTCCAAGGAATCAACCCATGATGATGCTTTGAATGTGCTAAAGGTGAGATTCTATGCCTGACAGACTCTTTCAAACTGCTATGATGGACTGTTGTGAGATAGAAATAATCCATCAAATGAATAATCATTTTTTTCCTTCACATTTTTAGACCCCTCGCATAAGATTTGTTTTCCTGTTTTTGGCATGTTGGATTTTCTATCAGATTTTTTCTTATGGGAGGGTTGAAAGGGGTTGGTATGGACAGAAAGAAGAGGTTATGCAAATGAACCCTGTCCTTGATCCATTGTTGAGCTCAAATTTTGTTCCTAATAACATTTTAAAATTACTTTTTCATATAAATACAGAGCAAGTGGCTGTCAATTCTGCACCACATTTGTAACGAACATGATTGGACAGATGGTAGATGCGACCATGAGCCTATAAATGAGGAGGATCAGCATGAGCTACCGTGGTTCGATAAGCGAGACAAGGATTTTGAAACCCTTCAGAAGGTAGTATGCGAGCCATCCCTTCTTGAGAGCTTCAAACACTATGTCAGATTCAGGTATTGAGAAAATCGCTTCTTGTCTGACAGGAAAAATGAATTAAATTAAATAATACCGCATATAGCAAACATGTTTCTTCAGTGGTTTTCATAAACAACTTACAAGGAAATTATACATACGGCTTGGGAGGCTCACCCATGAGTGAGACATGAAACGTTTTAGTTCCCTAACAGGTCGAATATGAAAATAACTAATAACCCTCTAGTAGGGTCATCAATTATTAGAATGAATTTGCAACAGTCCTAGTTTGGCAATACAAATGGCCCCTTTGTTTGCATGATTTGGAAATGTACTACCGGTATTTAAAAAATTGCACTTGCTTTTTTCTCAGTTAATATAAACAACTTCAACTGTTGACAAATTCATCATTACTCAGGTATGTTAAGGCCTGACTTGGGGCTTATACGCGGGCAGAAAAGAATTTGCAAATATCTCGAATACGAAAATAGCTACAGCAATGAAACTTTGCATCAATGTTAATTCCTATACTAGCATTTTGACAGTTGATGTTTCCATGACAACCAAATTAAAGTGACGTGCGCCGTATTTTGACTTTTTGGGGACAAAACTTAAAATGGGGAACAGAAAACCTCATCCTATTCTGAAAATACGATGGACTTTTTCTTTACTGCATTGATTCCTTCAATATAGCGTCTTTTAAGGCAGATTACCTTGAAAATTAGCGGAGATAGGAGAGAAACTTGGTTGCTAGGCAACAGTTCTCACGATCACGTGACCCTGGACACGATTAAAAAACGCTATCAAATGCAGAAGTTCATGAAGATTACGAATTAAAGGTTAAAAAGTCGAAAAATTGGCAGTAAGTTTTCCCCGTTTTCGATTGAAAGTAAATTTTAAACGGTACTTACAGATACTATAAAATTGTGTCTCCATAGCAACTAAATGCATGGAACGGTTAAGGTCGGGGACGTGTTATTCATACCAAGTTCCATTTCGGTAGCTATTTTGCTGATGTAGTTATTTGCAAAAACTGCTTTTTGCCTTAAGAATCCGCGTATAAGCCCCACCTCCTTTCAAGTCAGGCCTTAACACACCTGAGTAATAGGTTCAGTCATACGGCTCTAATTTATTTTTTGCTGGGATGTGGTGGATTCTCCTTGTGGGGAGATGCCATGAACATCACAACAGGAGCTGGAAATGTGAACCAATGAAGTAAATACAAAAAACATTGGAATTTTCATCTGGATTGCGATTTTGCTCAGGCCTAAAATATTGTTCAGTGCTAGGATACAAAAAATGCTGATTTTGCTGTCCTTGTTCTTATTTATGGTAGGCACACAGGAGAACTGGAGTCTGTCAATGCTCTGTCCTTGATGTACGCACCAAAACGCTGTGCTTTCCAGTAAGTACATAATCACACAATTTGGTGAAGTGGATCATTGTTCTTATACTGGAAGCGGACTTGATTTCATCAACTGATTTTTGTTTTCTTCACACCGATGCTTAGTGACAGCCTTGAACAAACATTCTTTTCATGCAGTGCTAGCTGAAATAGGGTTTACCTTTGCCTGTGATAAGGTGAATTCCTATTTTTTTATTACATGCACCTGTAAATGTTCAGCAGCAAAATTCTGACTTAGTCGAAAGCTATGGCTAAACTAGGACACATGTAGTGGACAACATTTGTGTCCTGCATGTTTCAGTGAGTGGCTAAAATTGGAAACATTTCACGCGTGTCTTGGACACATTTTATTGTTTCTTGTCTTCCAAAGAAACATTTATTTGTGTCCGACTACAAAATTTGTTGCATGCAACAATGATTCTCTCGTTGGCCAACTGGGAAACGTGTCCGGCTACAATGATGTGTCCTAGTTTAGCCAGGGTTTAGTAGGTCCCAAAAAATCTAATGTCCTACCCCCTTCCCCAGCCTTTATTAGGATGTTTATGGTTATCACTTCTTGGTCATCTCCAGGAATAACGCATACAGAGCAAGGAAGACACTAGCAGCTATAGATCACAATTTTCATGTTGGTCGGAAGGTTGCACGTGTGACAAAAAAGTTCAACCCAAGGACCAAAGTTTGGGACGAAAAGAAGGTCAAAGTTCCAAAATCATACGGATATTTTCCAGTGATGCAGGCAAACGTATTGAGAGAGTGCTCCCAGACCAACAAAAATATGAGGTCCCGTGTACCAATGTCAGCAGACGACCCACGGAGGATTGCCCCAACAATTGCCCCAGTGGCAGCACCTCAAGTGATTAGGAGGAGAAGTCGGTTTCCAGCTAATAACTGAGACTAATAACTTATTATTCCCCAATGCGAACTTACTATTCTCCAGGGGCTCCCCAGTGTCATCCATTTCAGTTCAAATGTTAGGCTTCATAATTCTACAACAGACTGATGATGTTTCTAGCTTTTGTTGCTTGAGTTTGCAACAGTCCTAGAGATGTGGAGGCTTTCTCAGTTGGTTTCATTTCAACTCGCAAAATGTTATGACTGAGGGCCATTCCATGTTTTATCTGCACCCCCAACAGAAAAGTTATTCCGAGTTTGGCCTTTTCAAAGGGAGTCAAACCAGAGAAAAGGCTCTTCCGTGGATATTTTCAGGGGGGGGTTGAGCAACAATTTCCAAAGGAGTTACTAAAGAAAATGACCTCTGAGGGAAGGGATGGGGAGGGTGCATGCGGCTAAAACAAATGGAATGTCCCCAAGATAAATGTGTTTTGAGGGGTTTTATTTAATCATTGAAACATCAGGCAAGTAGCATTTAAAAGCAGAACCCCCTGTCGAGGACACCTGAGTGGAAATTGTGGGTTGCCCCCATCCACCCTGGATGTTCAGTTACTTTCTTTGCTAAAACCCTGGAATCTGTGTTTACTCACCCATGGCTGCTCTGGGTTACCCACCCTAGAATTCTAGAGGTTCTCAACAGGGGGTTTATGCTACTGCCCATAACAGTTGGTTCAGATAACATGTGCCCTTTCTTTGTCAAAACATAGCTTTTCTAGGAGTTTGACTGCAATGAAAAGTCAATCAAATTCTTGTCCTTTCTTATCTGCAGCTCCATTATAATATTTGCCTGGTTTCAAAATTGGTGACAAACGCCAGATAACTGCAAATATTTGTTTGACTCAAGTGGTTTTGATTGACCTAAAAGCAGGACTCAGTGTTTTGACTATAGACAAAAATGGTGGAAAGTTGCATGGAAACGAGGCTGGAAATATGAGCATACATTACCACTGCCCAGGGAAGCCTTAGGTGGTCAATGGAGACCGAAAAACTGTGTAATGTCTAGTGTTTTCTGATGTTCTTTTCTTATCGGTCTCCATTCACCAGCCAAGGCTTCCCTAGGCAGCCGCAATGTATGCTCATGTTTCCAGCCTCGTTTCCATGCAACTTTCCGCCATTTTTGAAAAAGGGCTATTACAGGCTGCATGTTATCTGAAGCAGCTGCAATTATCATGTGAGTGTAGAAAATATATGTACCCTGGGGATGGGTGGCATTTGGAAATTCTGAATGTGGGAGGTGGGTTTTCAAGCTCAGAATTCTGCCTGCATGGGGGGGGGGGGGGGGGGGAGGGGGTCAAAAACTAGTGCCGCCCTAGGTGGGGGTAGATATATTTTCTGGAATTGCCCAATGGTACCCACAAGAAATCTACAGGACCAAAAGGAGGGAATTTGCATTTTTCCATTTTCCAGGATACAAACCCTGCTCAATGTATTCTATGGAACATGTACATCATTTTCTATGTTGTACAAAGGTTTTCATAAACAACAAACACTAAATAGCAAACAGGGGCATAGCATAACAGTGTAAGGAATGGACCTGTTTTGAAAAGTCAATTACAAAATTAACATAAGCAATGAATTTCTAGAAAAGAGAAAAAAATATTTCCAGCTGTTAGACTGTAAATAATTACATGCTTTCTTGATTTTAAAATTAGATATGCATTGCATTTCCCAAATATATTTTGTCGTTTTATAAATAAAAATATACAAAATATTTTTAGCATTTTTCTATAATAATAAAATTAAAGTGCAACGTGTATAAATATAAACTTTCTTTACAAAAGTTAAAAAAGAAAATATCCATTCTTTATTTATAATTTTCATATTGGTACATGTTATGATTCCAAGAAATATCCATCCTCCTCCACAAACAGGTCTGTCTTATGACTCCTCATCTTGAATGCCCAAAAATGCACTCAATTTTGTCATACATGTCAAGTCATTACACCCTGGAAAAGAAACCAAATTGCCTCTCTAACCATGCAGAAATTCTCAATGAGAGGATGGATATTTTCTGGAATTACAAACTGCACAAATAAATACCAATATATCTAAACACACGAAACATCTGAACTTTGTCATAAATGTAAATGTTTTGGCTTTAGTCACAGCAGCTTTCATGAACCTATGAAACCTGATTTTTTGTGTTTTACACTGTATAGCAATTTCTTTGTGTTTTCTGTACAAACACTCTGCCTAACTGAAATTTATTTCACAGCTTGATCAAAACCACTCTGATAATAATTTTTAAATGTTTCTGTAAAATACAGTTCAAACCATGTGTAGCTTTTGAAAAATGAGCCATAATGACCCATGATATTTCATAATTATATGTGACTTCTAGGGACTATAAATCATTCACATGCACAGTTACTGGTACACTGGACCAGAACTTGGGGAGGGTGGTTGCTGAGGCACCTTTTCATATCAGTGGCTCCTGAAGCCCATGTAAACACCTGTGTAGGCTGGATATAGATCTCTTATAGCCCACACTACGCAGGATGGGGCTACTTTTCTGTTCCCCTTCCCAAGGTGTCCATACCTGTCCAATGTATAGGCTCGGTATGCAGCTTTTCTAAAGGACCGTGCACTGCTGTCCTGCACATCGTTCCTGATGTCTGCCCGGTCCCTTATTAGAAGCTGCAACACCTCTGCATCCATGCAGAGTTTTCGAAACCTCCCATTTGTGGTTACACAAATGTCTTCCCCACAGCATTTGTTTTCGATTTCAAGCGGCATAACTCTGCACAGTCCACATTTGCACCAGGCTGGACGTGGACCTGGTGGCCTTGGGTGCGGGGCTCCTGGTGCTGCTGCGGTGGGGGATGAGGCTGTTGAAGGTGATGGACCAGAGGCAGCCGACGAAGATGTTGATTCTGCCTGCTGGGGAGGTCGATTGAGTGATGATGGAGTAGATCTGGGTACTATGTTGCTATAAGCATAAGGGTCAGGTTGATCCTCATCATCCTCGGCTATCAAAAGGGCATTGATGTAATCTAGGCTGCCAACACCCTTCTGAAGGCTCTTTACGGCTAATTTTCTGACCATTTCTTCGTCTAATGTTGCTATAAATTCCTATAAAAGAAGTGAAATTTGGAAAGGATTTATTTTCAAGGTGTTATCACACGCTAGCAGAAAATAGAAAAAGCCTGATGCAGGGTTTGGAATATCACCTCAAACTACATAGTCCAATTTGGTTAGCAGAAATAAAAAGACTCATTTTCGTAGTTAGCTTTCAAGGGTTGGAATATCACCTCAAACTACATTTTTTTTATAGTTTAGCTTTAAAAAATAACTACATGCAAAATAATAATACAATATTTTCGTTTTCTTTGTGTATTCACGAAGCTGCCCTAAAAATGTTTACCTAAAATATGACAAGGAAAAAAGCAGACAAAACAGGAGCCGAGAGATGCCAACGATTCGGATTTTAGGGCGGCTACTAAAACCTATAATAAGATGATAAATGCACCTTCACTTGAGAATTCTCCAGTCTTCGTTCTTCATCTTCTGTTCTACGACGGGCCTTCACTTCAGCACGCGTTGGACCGGGGATCTGAACCTGTTTGATTTTGAAAATGATTTGATTTCGTTAGAAGTCTACTGAGTAAATTTTATTACAAACACAAAAGTACCATAAACTTATTTTTTTGAAGACAGCCAATGGAGGGAACACAACAACTTTACTCAGATTTGTAATCTTACTTTATTTTGACATGATTTGCGAGGTGAGCCGCACTTGCAGTGGCTTGAGCACTTTCTGTTTTCGCTTTTGCAGGGGCATCTCCTCGTTTGGCAGGAGCTTTTGCATTTGCAAGGCTCGTATGCTGGCTGCAGTAAATAAGGATAGTGTTGAAGTCAGCTAAGAACGCGCAGAGGAAAAACTCGACGAAACACCGCTTTTGTAAAAGTTATACTCACTACTTCAATAGCAGAAAGCTCCATTTCATCTGATGAGGCAGAAGAGTTTAACTCGGACGCCATATTTGTGGAATTATTTTGGGTAAATAACGTGAATCTTCTTTTGAAAGCAGCGCGCCGAGTGTAGCAGAGTGTCACAGGTCGACTGTGAGGAGCCCGCGGATTTTGGCCTGCGGATGCTAGGAGTTTGATGACAGTAGCATCTGAGCCCTTTTGGTGAAATGTGAGAGAGCCCCTTTAAAGCTAGATACATATTAATGAGCATCACTTCGCACGAACACTCGGAAAGTTAAAGCCATGCCTTACGGAGCTCCTACTTCTACATGGCCGGGGCTAATAGTCCTTTAGGCCCACAAGTCCAAGTTGTAAGTTATTCATTTTCGTTTTTTCCTTTTTATTCCGTCCGTTTCGCGTTACTAAGTCACAGGGTTGACAGAAGCTTAGCCGCCGGGACGGCCGAACCTGTTTGTACTATTTGTATTGCAAAATTTCATGCGTTCTTGGTCTAAGAGTCTATAGTGTGCATTTCTTTTAGTCACTGGGTTGACTCGTAATGTTATTTCAGTTTCTCTGGTCGCTGGGTCGACAAGTCAAGTTGTCACTGGGTTGACGTCAAGTTTTAATAGTTCTCGGTCGCAGAGTCGACTTGTGTACTTTCCTTTCGTCACTGGGTTGACTTGAAATGCATTTCTTTTAGTCACTGGGTTGACGGGTCTACACTCATTTAGTCACTGAGATGACGCAAAGTTTTCATGAGTTATTGGTCGCAGAGTCGACTAGTATGCACTCTTTTAGTCCTTTTAGTCACTGGGTTGACTCATAATGTTATAATGTCGCTGGGTCGACGAGTCTACGCTCATTTAGTCACTGAGATGACGCAAAGTTTTCATGAGTTCTTGGTCGCAGAGTCGACTAGTGTACATTATTTTAGTCCTTTTATTCACTGGGTTGACTCGAATTGTTTACGAGTTTTTCTTGGTCGCTGGGTCGACAAGTCTGCAGTCATTTAGTCACTGGGTTGACACAAAGTTTTAATGGGTTTCTTGTTAGCATGGTAGATTAGTGTGCATTCTGTCAGTCACTGAGTTGACTCAAAATATAAACGAGTTTCCTTCGTCGCTGGGCCGACGATTCTGTACCTCTCTGGTCACCGTGTTTACGCAAAATTCTAGGTTTCTTGGTTGCTAGTCTACTAGTAGTTTACATTCTATTAGTCCCTGGGTTGACTCAAAATATTAACGAGTATTTTCCTGGTCGTTGGGTCGACGAGTTATTTTTCTGATATTTTTAGTCACTGGTTTGACACAAAATTTTACCAGTATATTCGTACAATTTCGTTTACTCATACTGGTTTACAAAATTTTACCGAGCTTTTCTTTATGCTTAGTTTACTATTATATAAGGGTGTATTCGTTTTGTGTTCTTTTTTCTATAGTATTTCTATTCGGTCAGTGAATTATAAGATATTTATTCTGTCCAGGCACTTCATTATCATAATACGCTTCGTTGCATCGGGTATGCTGGCCGCGCTTCGCTTCGCCTGTCTTATGTTATGTAAAGTTGGGTTCTTACAATCAATATTCACTCTTTGTCGATTTGATTTGTTTCGACCTGGACGCATAGACTATGAGTTGATAATGTATTCTATTAATAATCTATACTCGTGTAGTATACACTCATTTAGTCACTGAGTTGACGCAAAGTTTTTAAGGGTTTCATTTTGACTTATCTTTGTTTGCTTAACTTCAGCTTCGGCCTCTATAATTTTCTCGCTCATCTCATTTTCCTTTTCCCATGCTTTTCTAGGTTTTATTTTTCTTGCACACCCCCTTCGTTCTCTTTTGTCCATACTCACTACTAGGGTTGGGGGGTCCCTACCCCTTTTCCTCTTAGGTAATTTTGGAGTGTCAGTCTTGGAAAAGACCTCTAAACTGGTCTTCTCGGAATACCGTACTCCAAGGCTGTCTACTCCCTGGGCAAGGTTTTTTCATCCATGTTTTCTGTCTTTCTCGTCGGCCTCTCTTACTATTATTTTCTTGGCTATTTCCCAGTTCTTTTCCCCTACGTTGTAAGGTGTCTCTCACATCAGATTAGGAGGTCGACCCTACATTTTACCAGAAAGTAGCGCTTGTAAACTAGTCGTAGGTTCCATCTCTTGGTTCTCCCAGTATTTTCCCAACGGAGTGACAGCCTGTACTCTCACACATCAGGTATTTTGTCAGTCAAGCAATAGCCGGTCTAGCCATAGTATACCTTCCTCCCTCCCTTCCACTCCGCTACCCTCTGCATTTTCCACAGAGGTCTTAGATTGGGTTGTAAATAGAGTAGATGTTCACAAGTATTTTGGGCAATTTTCGGGTAGAAATTATCTACGTGGCAAGGGGGTGCAACTGTGTGGTCACGTAGTATGACGTCATCGGACGACAGAAGGTATATTGATTAACATTGAGCAACCTAACTTGGTTGAAGTTGTTAGTGGCAAGGGGGGTGCGACGGCTTGTGGTCACGTAGTATTTATGGTACCAGCTTTGTACAAGGGCTGCCTAGCTTTTGTCTCATTGTAACCAGAAGCTACGGTTTTAGCCAGTGCCTAAAATCTACATATTATTCCCTCTTCCGCTCTCAGCGAAAAAAAGCAATTTCATTTTCTATTTGCGCTAGCAAAGATTCCTTACAACCTTCCCCGCGTATACATACTTTTACGCTTAAAAAAAAAGAATTTTTCTTGCGCTTTTCCGTCTCTTGATGTTGTTTTATTGAGTTAAGATGAGATTGGGAAGGAGTAAATCGTTGTGAATATTCTAAGGCTGGTACAATAGCTATTCATTCCTGTGCAACCAACGTTTTCTCCAATAGCTTATAGAGTGAAGAAGAGCGCTGAGAATAGATCACTGTTTGCGGTGTTTCTCTTCACAACGGGTCCAATCTTTCTCGCTTCCAGAAAGAGAATAGACTTATTCTTTCACTCGGTTGCCGATCACCCCACGGCATCAATGAATTTTTCTCTTACATCTAGTTTTCTACATCTCATCATATTTCCTCTTTCTTTACTTTTATCACTAGTTTGCGATTTCAATGGCCATGGCATCCTTTGTTATTCTTAACCAATTATCACCTTTAGTCATTCCGAATGTTTATCTGTTGCCTAGCAACGGCTCTACATTTACTTTATATACAACCCCACTCCCTCAGTTTTCTCTCTTTGCTCCGACGAAGGGCTAACGCTCGAAACGTCAGCAAAACACCATTTTTCCACGGCGTTTAACATAAATCTCAACCTTTGGTTGTTGTTGTTCATGTTCTTTTATTTTACAATTCCATAAATCATCATCATATTCACATCTATTGCACATTCATTTTACACTCTGATAGGAAACCTATAATTACATAAAATCAGACTAATGGTTGTGGTTTGAAATAATCACCTGGCGTAATACATTGGAGTAAGCTCACAAATAAAATAAAAACAGACGGTAAAGATGACCAAACGCAGACTATATCTGCCTATGTATTAGCTTACGCATTGAGCATGTAGGTGCTGCTGACTCAATGAGCATATAGATGCTGCTTGTTTAATTTAGAAAACAATGGTACTCAACCAAGTTATCTCAATTAGTGCGCATCCAAACAAACTACTAATACAGGTGAGAAAATCGATCTAGAATCAAAATTGAGTTAAAACTTAGATGCGAAGAATCGAAAATACCTATGGGGTCAGAAAACTCCACGATTTGAGAAACCGATAACCTACAATCCTGGCCAGTTTAATATGGGACACAGGCTTCCGAAGATCAGCTTTTGGTTCGCGCGCGCTCACGCTAAATAACTTGCAGTTTTGAGCGCCTGTGACGCTAAAGCCACTGCAGTCTGACCCCTCCAAACGTATAAAACCCCTAGCTCTAGTATCTGTCTGCCATATAAACTTTCATATGCAAACTCTGAGACAAATATTACCCACCTTTCATTCCCTAAAACACAATGTCCTCCCATTTAAAATCGCCCGCTTCCATCTTTCTTTCGCGCGCCGCCCTCCCTCGTCCAACCCCCCTCCCCCATACAATGTTGGATCCATTCCAATTTTGGCTAATGTTTTGGTGATATTGGGATATTACTAGGAGGACTATAACAACATTGTATGGGGGAGGGGGGGGGGGGAAGAGGGGAAGAGAGGGATAGACAGCGCATTAAGGGGCGAGAATGGTGGAGTACGTGGTATTTCCCTACATGTTTATCGGTAATAATATCCAAATTACTAAGCCGTCCCGATAATTTAGGCTAGGATTGTAGGTACACCCAGTGGATAAAGAATAAAGAAAAGGCCAAAAACTAGCAGATTCCCATTTAGGAACAACAAATACGCCATGCGCATGACAAACCTCAGCATGAGAGGTGGCGCGTGCCACGAGGTGTACAGGCGGAACAAAAATATTATTAACGCCTGACCAAGAAACCGAAAGAGCATCTACACCTGCAGTTCCGGGACACCAAAACTTAGAATAGAAACGCGCGCATTTCGCGGTGCTCGAAGAAGCAAAACGATCTACTTGAAAACATAACGAGCCAGAGCTTCTTCGAATCCGGAATTAAAACGCTGGATCCCGCAGAGATAGGGGAAGATTGTTCTTCTATCTCGGTTGGGTGCCAAACGTAGCCAGAGATGGATCAAAGCCCTAAGCGTCAAAGTTGGCGCTTATCTCCGTGCCTTTGGTCAAACAAAATGGGGTTCCTCTTTCAACACCTGAAACCTAACACTAGTGGTTAGACACTTACCGAGCAGTTCCCATTGCTTTGATGAAACACTGAAAAATCGAATTCTTCAAACCCCTAAATCATTTAAGCACACAAGGCAAACATTTTTACAGTAGTCCGGTGTGATTACTCAAGTATCGCCGGGATAAAAACAGCGGTTCCGTTACAGCTGCCACACTGAACTAAAAATCTACTAAAGTGCCGAACTGAAGCACGTCTGCGCGGAACTTGAATGTAAAAATGTATTTTTTTCTATACCGATGCGCTCTGTCCGAACTTACCAAACTTCATGGCTCTGTTATCCACAATTACGCGGAAATGTGTGAGGGAACAGGCAAGTTTACGTTATTATTTTCTAGGTGCCAGTATTGTTTTTAATTACATGAAAAATAATTTCTCGAGTTCACTATCCCGAAGCATTCAGGCACGCAAGCATACGAGAGCTTCTACCTGGATAAACCAGCTAAGATACAGGAAAAGGCCGTCAATTCGATTGGATCCCGAACGCACGAAAAAGAATTTCTCGAGTTCAGTATCCCGAAGCATTCAGGCACGCAAGCATGCGAGAGCTTCTACCTGGATAAACCAGCTAAGATACAGAAAAAGGACGTCAATTCGATTGGATCCCGAACGCATGGAAAATAATTTCTCGAAATCAGTATCCCGAAGCATTCAGGCACGCAAGCATCCGAGAGCTTCTACCTGGATAAACCAGCTAAGATACAGAAAAAGGCCGTCAATTCGATTGGATCCCGAACGCATAACAAATAATTTCTCGAGTTCAGTATCCCGAAGCATTCAGGCACGCAAGCATGCGAGAGCTTCTACCTGGATAAACCAGCTAAGATACAAAAAAAGGCCGTCAATTCGATTGGATCCCGAACGCATAAAACATAATTTGTCGAGTTCTGTATCCCGAAGCATTCAGGCACGCAAGCATGCGAGAGCTTCTACCTGGATAAACCAGCTAAGATACAGAAAAAGGACGTCAATTCGATTGGATCCCGAACGCATGAAAAATAATTTCTCGAGTTCGGTATCCCGAAGCATTCAGGCACGCAAGCATGCGAGAGCTTCTACCTGATAAACCAGCTAAGATACAGAAAAAGGCCGTCAATTCGATTGGATCCCGAACGCATAACAAATAATTTCTCGAGTTCAGTATCCCGAAACATTCAGGCACGCAAGCATGCGAGAGCTTCTACCTGGATAAACCAGCTAAGATACAAAAACAGGCCGTCAATTCGATTGGATCCCGAACGCATAAAACATAATTTGTCGAGTTCAGTATCCCGAAGCATTCAGGCACGCAAGCATGCGAGAGCTTCTACCTGGATAAACCAGCTAAGATACAGAAAAAGGCCGTCAACTCGATTGGATCCCGAACGCATGGAAAATAATTTCTCGAGTTCAGTATCCCGAAGCATTCAGGCACGCAAGCATGCGAGAGCTTTCGATTCGATTGGATCCCGAACGCATAAAACATAATTTGTCGAGTTCAGTATCCCGAAGCATTCAGGCACGCAAGCATGCGAGAGCTTCTACCTGGATAAACCAGCTAAGATACAAAAAAAGGCCGTCAATTCGATTGGATCCCGAACGCATAAAACATAATTTGTCGAGTTCAGTATCCCGAAGCATTCAGGCACGCAAGCATGCGAGAGCTTCTACCTGGATAAACCAGCTAAGATACAGAAAAAGGACGTCAATTCGATTGGATCCCGAACGCATGAAAAATAATTTCTCGAGTTCAGTATCCCGAAGCATTCAGGCACGCAAGCATGCGAGAGCTTCTACCTGGATAAACCAGCTAAGATACAGAAAAAGGCCGTCAATTCGATTGGATCCCGAACGCATAATAAATAATTTCTCGAGTTCAGTATCCCGAAACATTCAGGCACGCAAGCATGCCAGAGCTTCTACCTGGATAAACCAGCTAAGATACAAAAAAAGGCCGTCAATTCGATTGGATCCCGAACGCATAAAACATAATTTGTCGAGTTCAGTATCCCGAAGCATTCAGGCACGCAAGCATCCGAGAGCTTCTACCTGGATAAACCAGCTAAGATACAGAAAAAGGCCATCAATTCGATTGGATCCCGAACGCATAAAATAATTTGTCGAGTTCAGTATCCCGAAGCATTCAGGCACGCAAACATGCGAGAGCTTCTACCTGGATAAACCAGCTAAGATACAGAAAAAGGCCGTCAATTCGATTGGATCCCGAACGCATAACAAATAATTTCTTGAGTTCAGTATCCCGAAATATTCAGGCACGCAAGCATGCGAGAGCTTCTACCTGGATAAACCAGCTAAGATACATAAAAAGGCCGTCAATTCGATTGGATCCCGAACGCATAATAAATAATTTCTCGAGTTCAGTATCCCAAAGCATTCAGGCACGCAAGCATCCGAGAGCTTCTACCTGGATAAACCAGCTAAGATACAGAAAAAGGCCATCAATTCGATTGGATCCCGAACGCATAAAAATAATTTGTCGAGTTCAGTATCCCGAAGCATTCAGGCACGCAAACATGCGAGAGCTTCTACCTGGATAAACCAGCTAAGATACAGAAAAAGGCCGTCAATTCGATTGGATCCCGAACGCATAACAAATAATTTCTTGAGTTCAGTATCCCGAAGTATTCAGGCACGCAAGCATGCGAGAGCTTCTACCTGGATAAACCAGCTAAGATACATAAAAAGGCCGTCAATTCGATTGGATCCCGAACGCATAAAAAATAATTTGTCGAGTTCAGTATCCCGAAGCATTCAGGCACGCACGCATGCGAGAGCTTCTACCTGGATAAACCAGCTAAGATACAGAAAAAGGCCGTCAATTCGATTGGATCCCGAACGCATAAAAATAATTTGTCGAGTTCAGTATCCCGAAACATTCAGGCACGCACGCATGCGAGAGCTTCTACCTGGATAAACCAGCTAAGATACAGAAAAAGGCCGTCAATTCGATTGGATCCCGAACGCATAAAACATAATTTGTCGAGTTCAGTATCCCGAAGCATTCAGGCACGCACGCATGCGAGAGCTTCTACCTGGATAAACCAGCTAAGATACAGAAAAAGGCCGTCAATTCGATTGGATCCCGAACGCATAAAATAATTTGTCGAGTTCAGTATCCCGTACGCGATCGTGCAATAACTTCCACCTGGATACTAAACCAGCTAAGATATGGCCTGACGTCTGATTCGGCTGTATACCTGGACCATTACTTCTAGGTGAGACTTGTACAGTTTTACAGCTTGATTTTGTCATCTCCCGCGTCTTCGAATCTATTTTCGGTGTATCAGTCGCTGCCTTCGGCCTTGTTGTTGTGGGCGACCGCCATCTTGTCTTGCTAGTGGCCTAGTCCATCTTGTCTTCGCTGAAGGTCATCGTTCTCGAATATCGAACCCTTCTAGCCTTTTTATCAGCACAGATATAAAGTCGTTCTTGCAGAATGCAGTATTACATTGCCTCAAGAAGGCAACAATTATCCCAAACGTCGATGCAACAAAGGCCGGCTTGTCGTTTTCAAAGCTCCTCTTGTCCCGCCGGCGGGCAGGATCAGTTCATCAACTTTAACCTCACGAGACTTGACCACGAAACTGCTTGCGGCAATTTTCTAGCTTTTCAGACCCAATACATACACACTCCACATCAACATCGAAACCCATTATAAATACAGGCAACAAAGACGAGAACACGTGCACTAGAATGGCGGGCCTTATTTAGCGCACTTGTCATTTTATTTCCGAAGTCCAACCCTATGCATAAAACAGACCCCCAAATACATATCGTGAACGCAAATCTTGTTATCGCCTCCTATGAGTCGATGAAAGGGGATTATGACACCTCCTCTTAAGAACCAATATTGCAGAAATTCGGATTTCCGGAGAGCTCTGGCTCGTTATGGACCGAAACGTGTATCCAGATAGGCAAAAAATTCACTAGAAATGGCCCAATCGTAATAATCTACGATTCTGCTTACTGTATCAGCATATTCATTATAAACCCGCGGAATCAATTCAACTTCCAAAGCAACATTGTTAGCTGAGCAAAACGTAAAAGTTCAATCGCCAAAAATTGCAAGCGCATTGTATTAGAACCTCTGGAGGAAATAATGGCAGCATTCCGATTATCTGTAAACACTTTGACAGTCTTTTCCGCAATATTTGACTTATATGACCTGAGACCGTAAAGAATGGCTAACAATTCACGTGCATTAATATCCAGATTAATCTCTTGAGAAGTAAACGCTTGGTAGAATAATTCAAATTCATTTGAATCAACACGCAACAAGCATCCGCCACAAGATGCAGCGCTAGCATCAGAATACACGATTGTAAAAGGCACAGCATATTGTGTCAATGTACGATTGTTAAGAGACATGCAATTCTCAATCCAGAAATTAATCTCACGAACGCATTCATCGAAATACTGGTAAGCCATGAAATCCAACGCAGAATCCCAAATATCATCATGTAATTTAACGAACGATTGCAAAAATTTTGACATAAGAAAAGCATTCCCGACGACAGGAGCCAAATAAATAATTTTGCCGATAACGGACGCAACCTTGCGAGGTGTTTCAAAAGGAAATTGACTCTTAAAGTGTATTAATTGATAAATACACAACAACTCATTTTGGGGGTAATAGGGTCTGTTTATTGCCATCAGACCAGCAAATCCCCCTAGGGGGATAAAAAAAATACACTTATGCGAAGAGCACGCGAGCTGACTATATGCTATACACTGAACACGCTATATTTTACAACACGATATATACACTAGATCTTATCTAGGAATGTACGGAATTCTGCCTAGGTATTTAATTGCGATAAACAAGATCACACACTAAATACACAACAACTCATTTTGGGGGTAACAGGGTCTGTTTATTGCCCGATCAGATCAGCAAATCCCCCCAAAACCCCCCAAAATGAGTGTGTTAAAATTAGTAGGTGATGGACTTGCTCATCACGTTAACAGCTGTCAATTTGTACTGCAGAGAAGTGTCAAGATATCGCTCATAGGCATTAGAAAGCCAGTCTCCTTAGAGTTTAATGTAGTGCGCTGGGACACCGCAACTCAGCGCGAATGTTGCTCCACCTCTCCGAAACGAATGGCCCGAATAAAGGCTGCTATTGTAACCGCAGCTCGCAAGTGCATGTTTGAGTTTAGTTGTAAAAACATTGTAAGTTAGGGCCTGTAACTTGCCCTTGGAAGAATAAACAAAAGCAGGTCCATCCATGAGATTTCGATGAGTGATTATACCCGCTAAGTCGAACGCATGAGTAATGGCCGCATGCGGGCATAATATGGACCCCTTTATCCTAGGTACTGGAACTAGCAAATCCTTGTTTCGATATTGGATTGTCTTTGACCAGCGCACGACAAGTAGAAGACCCCACGTGTATACTTTGATATCCCGGGCACGCAAGTGTTTTTGGCATCGAACGCAATTCCAGAGGGTACCAGTAGGTTAGACTTTCGGAAGAACGAGAAAAAGGCGATTACACATGCGGCCCAGAATCTTGCATCTAGTGAGCCAGTGAGATCTAGCTGTGTACGAATTTTCCATAGAATATCAGGCGTAATCGGGAGTTTTTGGTTAACTGGCTAGCCCTTGACCCGTTTGATGCCTCGCATAAGCAGTTCTTTTGGAAACTTGAATAGCGGCTGTAAAGGGTTGCTGAATCCGTACTGCAGATGTAAAATACGAACAACGTTTAGGTAGCAAGGAATGCTACTGTCGGAGAGCGTCCTAGCCAAGAAGACCACATAGCGGAGTAGATGATGGGCGGTGCAGGGAACTGGCTTGTATCCAAAGTAAAGGCAAAACCTGAAATATGCTCGTAGCTGAGATTTGTATGTCGCCGCTGTTGATGCCGCGAAAGCGTGACCTCTGTATTGCCTCAGTTCCGCATCAAGTTGGAGTTCCTGAGCTTCCACTGGACCTGTAAAGGCAACGCGTTAAATGCGTTACCGGACATATTTGGTTGAGTTGATGGGTACTCTGGCCCGTCTTAGATTACCGTTCGGAGTTAGCCGCTGGAGAAACCGTTCACAGTGGGCGTTGTCATGAAGGCGTGATATTGAGTCCGCAAGAATATTAGACGAGGTTGAGATGAACGTTGAGGTCACAGGAAAATTGAAATAGGCTGACAGCCAAATATCTTACGCAGCCATGTCATGACTAGAGGGCTGCGCGATGAGCCTTTATTTAACGCGCTCAAGGTAGTCGTATTGTCTGAAGCACGCGAGCTGACTATATGCTATACACTGAACACGCTATATTTTACAACACGATATATACACTAGATCTTATCTAGGAATGTACGGAATTCCGCCTAGGTATTTAATTGCGATAAACAAGTCTATCATACACTAAATACACAACAACTCATTTTGGGGGTAACATGGTCTGTCTATTGCCATCATACCAGCAAATCCCCCCTTTAGTCCAGTCATTCTATGAAAAAATCAGGCCAACCTAGCACTAATTGCAACAGAAAGTTTCTCAACGGTTTTAGGGCCAGAAAGTAACCCTCGAAAACATATCAAAAGTCCTAAAAATCATAGAAGGGGAAAGTACCTAAATTTAGGAGGTTTTATTTTCTTTTGTTGGCGGCCATTTTGGCTTTTGTTATTAATGATTTTGCGGCACTTGGAGCTCTACGCTGATAAATCTAGTTATAGACTGAAACGCGTAACAGGTCAATATTCTAGCGCTTTCCTTTACATAGAAATGACCCCTTGTTTAGAGTCTATTTATGTTTGACAACCGAATCCATTACTAAGAATTATTGATTTGTGTATGGAAACATGTTTCAAGACTCCTAGTCAAGCACTGTATTGGAATTATGACATGGGAAATTCTCTTAGTCAAAGTGTAGTTTACAAAAATAACATACCTAACAAAGTATATATAACACGAATGAGTCCATTTTAAACAACTAAAAATTTAAACACTTAGCTGGAGATACTGTACAGTATAGAGAAAATCAAAAGCTTCGCTAAACTTAAGTGCGGCAGAACTCTTTAATAATAACAAAGGGCAAGATGGCCAGCAACAAAAGAAAATTGTGCCGTATTTTCAAACTTGAATTTTGAGATCTTCCCCTACATGGATTTTTTAGGACTTTTAGTATGTTTGTTAGGCTGACTTTATGGCCCTAAAACCCTTGAGAAACTTTATGTTGCAATTAATGCTACAATCCCGGACAAAATTAGTTGTCGCGTCCATCAAAAATAGCCGATTTTGGGTTACCTAGCACTAGTAAATTTTGTTTCTTCCTAAGACAATATCACTGGAACTCCCCTTTCCCCCGTTTCAATGTTGGAGGTAGTAGTGCTCAAATTGCGAGGATGAGAGCCGGTGGCAAACAACATTGTACTGGGGGGAGGGGCAGGGAAGATGGGGGACCCGAGTGGTACATAGAACCCCTGTTTATTGAAAACGTTATACATACGCGACAACAATTTTGTCCGGGATTGTAGGTCATTTCACAAAATGACTGGACTACTTGACTCTTAAGAGAATTAAGTGTATTAATTAAATTATCTAAACGCCTGGAAGGAATTGATACGTTATTATTGCCCAAATCCCAAACCATACCTAGCCACTCTAGACTTTGCTGAGGAATCCAAATTGACTTATCGTCATTACAACAACGCCTGCGTGCGAAATATCCGTTTTAACTACTTTAGTCGGCGTTCAGCTTGTGCAAAATGAGGAAGACAAACAATACCATCATCAAGATACAAAACTAACGGAATACATTGTGAACGCCAGTGACGAACTAGCGGCCGAAAGAACTTAGTGAATAAATAAGGCGCGGACGCTAAGCCAAAAGGCAAAACTGTAAAACAAAATATATCGGCAAAGATGAATGCAGCGGCCATTGAAATCCCCAAAATTGTAGTGTTCCGGAGAAATATCTATATGATGGTATCCCGACTTCATGTCAAACTTAAACATAAAACACGAAAGTTGTACATAATTAAGAAAAACTCGAATATCTTCCATCTTAAATTTAAGTTTAGGAATAAACTTATTAATATGCCTTAAATCTAAAATAAGTCGGCACTTGACTTGTGAGTTGACGGAGACAGTGAGGGGATTGACAACTACCGGGGGACCACAGACATCAATAACAGAGCGCGCGTCCAAGAGATCAGAAATAGCTTGATCAACAAAGGGCGCATGGTCAAGGGCCGACTTATTATTGGAAAAAATTGCACTTGGAGGAATACTACCAAAAGGAATTCTATAACCGTTACGTATAATATCCAAAATCCAGAGAGGTGCTCCTATATGTTGCCAAAAAGTAAAACAAACCTCAACTCTGTTTTTAAGAATTAGGGTAGCAAGAACTTGCTCATATTCATGTAAATTATGATCTAGAAAACTGAACGTCAACGTCATTATACTTATCTTGACTGAACAGCTCTCGAAACTCTGATTCTATACTACAATCCTTGCTGCCAGTAGAATGACCCGTAGAGCAATTCGCCAGCTCACCAGGTTTCGCATCAAAAGCTCTAACGACATTTGCCTTCATCACTTCCAAGAAAGAACACTCAGGGACGGCCTGTTCCGGAGGGTGGCATGGTTGTGGTAGAGGAACCAACGTGGAACTTGCCGATCCGTACTGGACATTCTCTCCACCAATGGGAAGCTGAACCGCAATATCTGCAGTTTCCTCTGTTAAAGGACTGGGCAAATTCGCGTGATTGTTGGGCAGAAGTATGGTATGAGGCTCCGAAGCTAGAGGACGGATATGGCTGCCATTGCGACGAAGCGCCGCGGAACCTGTAATTAGCGTATGGGGCGGCTTGTTGAAAATATCGCTTATTTCGAAGGTTTGTCAGCAAAACGTTTGCGGCGCTGTTTTTCTTGATCCCTCAACGCTTCCTTTTCTGCAGCACGAATCTTCTTATCGTCTTCGTCGTTGAGAGCAACCGGATTTGACTCGTAATGTTGGACGGTTAAAGTGCCACTAAAGGCAGAAAACACTTTATTTCATCAAAACGTTCCATTATCCAAGCGAGCATTTGCGAAATACAATTGTGTTTTGTGCGCGCCGTGAATATTTTATTGATTTTTGAACATTTCCGATCGGCGGTTTTCTTTCTTTCAATTTTCGCGGGGGCCGAATAATTATCGACTGTGACGTCAGAAGAAGATATGTGACTTTATCACAGAAGAGAAATTATGTGGACGAAAGATGAATGCTGCCTCTTGAAAGACGAAAAAATACACGAGAAATGGTTCGCAAGTCCATGAAACTAACATTGTGTGTCCAGCAGACTCCAAAAAAGATATTAGCGTCGATATTTTACGGTGTAGCGATAATTCGAACAGAAACAATCCAAAGAAGACGTGAGCGCGAATAATATCGGCAGCAAGCGTTCCCCGATCTGTTTATTGCTCGAAGAAACACTCATCATTTCTGTAATTCGCCGAATTGAGAGTCTACAGCCTGAAGAACGAATCACCAGAAAGGAATAAGGAAGATATACCGCCGTGTGTGATGATATTTTTGGAATAGCGATCGATCGAGAGAGGAAATAAACGGCACGAAAGACGTGACACATTACGCTCACTTGAGGAGAGTCAAACACAACTCGAAATACAAATGGTTTGTGAATCCGTTAATGTGCCTTGACATGTTTAGCAGACACCAAGGAAGATATCAGCATCGATATTTTACTGTTGTATAACGATAATTCGAACAGAATCGGCCCAGAGATATCCTGCAGGCAGAGCTTCTGTAGTCAAGAGAAGCGAACAGAGGGACAGCGCTACTCGAACAACAAGGCAAGCGCATTATTTTCCATTCTTCCTGTAACTACGAATTTGAACTCCGCAAATATGGACGAGGCAATAAATCACTTCAGAGAGGGATGACTGTATCTGGGAATGAATAGTTTATATAAAGGAAGCGAACGAACCGTTTTAAACGAACGAAACCGAACAAACCGGATGTCGAAATGTAGCGCGGAACCTGTAGCGCTGAGGGATTAAACGAAACGATTTTTCCAAGAACAACACCAATAACTTTATGTTAAAAGAGTTACTACATCTTTCTCTATTGGAGCCATACAACGAAGTTATGGATGTGACACTTTCTATTGTTAAGTAACAGGAAATCCATTTGGAGAACGAGCAATTTCATGTTTTGGTGAACAATATCTTTACCTATGCTAAAATCAAAGATATTCAAATTCTGTTACCCTTTTAAGCTAGACCCCAAAAGCAAATTCCCATTGGAGCCTGTAAAAATAATTTTCAAAGTTGAAACGTCGTGCAAAATCGTGCAAACACGGGAAAACGTGTGACTGTGTTGACCACCAGATATTGAAAACATCAGTCCCCTAGAAGATCACAATTGAATGCCAATTTAAGCATGAGCAAAGCCATGGGAATTAAAATATTGTTATCCATGTATATGTGTAACTCAATAGCTATCTGTGTTAGGTTAGATAAAGTTTCATCAAGTTTACCAGGAGACAATTTTGTGAAATTAAATGGCCCAAAAATCCATAGAGGATATTTTTAATGATGTAGACGTGTTTGTTCATAGCTCTTCCAGAAAGCTAGTTAATGGCTGAATTTCTGTCTACTCGTAAACGGAAAGATAGAGAAAAAAGAGAATCAGACAGTGAGGAAAGTATATTGGACTCACAGACGAGAAGAAAGTGAAAGATTCATTGTTTGAATCAGTAAACGAGTATTCACCATCACTACTGGGCAGCACCATGTGAAACAGATGTGAAACAGCAAACATGTGAAATAACCATGTGAAATCGATGATGTGAAATAATACGACATGTGAAATGTATGTGAAACCTTTTTAAGAAGTTTATTCTCATTTCACATGAATGTGAAAATGATGCGAAGTTAGAAAACTTATTTAGAAGGATGTGAAAATGACGTGAAACGAAAAACAGTTGTAAAAGAGATGTGAAAGTGATGTGAAAAGAATCCCGACACAAAGTTCGCATTTCATGATCTTTTAATTATCGCTGTAATCCTCTATTTTGTAATTCAGTGGCATTTGCACCTCGGCATTTGCCAAATGAAACGATTATAAAATGTTTTATTCATGATAAATATAATCATTTTGATTTTACAGTTGATATTACTGCCCTTTTAATTTGTCATAATAACATAGAGTTCATTTGTTTGTATTGTATGTACGTCGACCCTAATACTAGTCGCACCAAATGTCCATTTCCTATTGTTTAGTTAGTCAAGGCTATTGTTTTTGGCTCATTTGCATTAGAAACTCGAACTAGACTTGAATTCCTACACACAATTCCTATTTTCAAATGCTTTTTTCTTTGGTAAAACCAGACTTGTCACTCCATTCTTTTGCACGATATGTTGTTTGCAACTACTAAATAGGTGAAATGATTAGCGGCGAATAGTCCCTGAGATGGGAGGTTGATAAGACTATCGACATGAGGCGAGTTTTATCGAAGTTTTAGTACATACCACAAAGAAACAAGCAAAAACGAAATCTGAATGATCAAATGCAGATTTCTACGGCTAATTCAGACAACTGGACAGCAGACTCATTTTAAAATATGCAGGATACAGAATGATATGAGCCCCGGACTATAAAATATTCCCTTCGATTTATGTGAGCCCGTCTCACCATCTGATAACAAGAAGAGATCGCACGGAACAGCCTTAAACAATAAGTTCTGCCATTAATTATAGGTGTGTGTGTACTTACTTTTCGGGTTTCCATTGAATATCAGCAAAAATCCCCAAGGGCTTAATAGGTACAGGAACTATAACGGATGGAAGTTCGAGACGTCTTTTCCACTACTCCCGACTTCACTCCCGACATTTTGTTAGCTATGCAGCCAAGCCTCTGACGACTTTGCTGACTGGCTGACCCCAATACCGCAGGCTCATGCGACCGTTTACATCGATTTGAATCAGCTGAAGAACTGGATGGCAGATCGAGCTGAACTGTTCTCTTTTATTTAATCTCCACTATGGTTTTATTTAAGCTCAAATCAAACAGCCATTCATAGTAACAGTTCACAGTAGTAGAGGAACTTTTTGGCGCGATCGAAGTCCAATGGAATTGCACAATGGCCAAGGATCCCTGGGGGTCGTTTCTCGAAACGCCCGAAAACTTTTCGGGCCCGATAAATTACCCGAAAAGCGAGCGGATGACGAATTTTGCGTTTCTCGAAACTCCCGAGTTTTTCGGCCCGATAAAATTGCGTCATTTTTCACCCCTTAATAAGGGGAGAAACCCTTCTCCCCTAAACTTTTTCGGGTGTCCGAAAATCCTCGGAGTAGGGAAAAAAATAGCAAAATTAACTAAGATTTGTCACTCCTCTGCGACTTTATTTATCCCTCTAGTACCAGCGAAGTTGAATTTCCCCGAAAATGCATGTTTCTTCTCGTAAAACAGACATTTATGAAGGTGTCTTGCTTTGTTTCCAAAATTTTCTTTCTTTGTCGCGAAATGGTTTCCCGGTAACTCTCCCGAGTTGCTTTTACCGCCATCCCGATAAAATACACCAATCATGTGCAAGCATCTCGCTTCTTGGCCAATCAAATTCATTCTCTTGACAGCTCGCCTGTCAAATTTGACGAGCGGCTGTCAAACTTTTTTTGACATGTTTTAAACAAAGTACCAATGCATCTACAAGAATTCGGTGCAAAATGCTTGCTTTTTCGCACATTTTATCTAATTTCTTGGCATTTATCGATGGAAATACCAACATGGCAATACACGGCGACGAATTGATAAGTTTCCTATGTTTTCATTGTTTATTTATGCAAAGTGTTCGCAAAGTTTGGAAATTATAATTTTGATTTCGGGTTCCCGATAATTATCGGGGGGTTTTGGGAGTTTCGAGAAACACTTTTCGGGACTCCTAAATCGCGCCCAAAAACACACCCGAAAAGTTTATCGGGCCCGAAAATATCGGGCGATTTCGAGAAACGACCACCTGGCCTTCGTTCGTCTCCATTCACCGGAGAAAAATTATCCATTGATTAGCTCATCAACGGACGAGATTTGGACTGCTTTAGAGATGGCTAAAGACCAGGCACTGCTCAGTAAGAAACTAGACTTGGTATTGGAAAAACTCGGAGGGCTTGACGTGAAAGTTGATGAAATTAACAAGAAAGTTACATTCCTGGAAGGGAGAATTGGAAGTATTGACAAAAGGGTTGTCAAGATCGAAGACGAGTTCCAAACTTCATGTGCTCAACTACAAGAGATGGATAAAGCCCTTAACTTCTTTAATAAAGAGTTTGAAGAGTTAAAAAAGAAAGTAAACGTTGCTGAGGCGAGGAGTACGGCGCGCTCTACGGAGTTGGAGAATGAGCAGCTTTATAGTGAAGTGTATCAAAGGCGTGAACATCTACGCTTCTATGGTATAAAAGAGAGCTCTGAAGACGAAGACCCAGAGTGTGTAGTGCGTGCTTTCTTCGAAGACTAGCTGAAAATAGGAGCAGAACGTGTAAAGAGCATTGAGTTTCAGCGTGTACATCGTATTGGCCAGAAAAGTACGAGCGAGGCTGAAGTTTCATCTAGACCACTTATCGCCCGCTTTTTACGCTACAAGGACCGCGAGCTAGTGTTCTCCAAGCTCAAGGCTCTCAAAGACACTGGGTTTGGTATATCCGCGGATTTCCCTAAGGAAATTGCTAGAAGGAGAAAAGTTCAATCAGAGAAGCTAAAAGATGCAAGGGAGAAGGGTATGCTAGCGTATTTTAGTAGACCGTACCCAGACAAGCTGTTTATTAACAGAGAGTACTGTCCAATGTAAGATAAAGCCAGCCAACTTGTTAATTGTGTGGAATGTAGAGCTTACATGCCGTCTGTTTTTTCCCAGTGCGCCTTTTTCGCATTCATGCGTCTAAGCGGATGGAAGGGGGGCTTTATTTCCCTGGCCCCACAGCGGAGTAAGTAATCTATGTAATGTTTATTATGTTTATGTTTTTCATATGTGCTTAAGTCCCTCAAATTTTGTTGTGAAATCGGCTGACCGTGATCTAAAAATTCCTATTTGCGTTTTTGCTTTAAGCTTTAAGCGGTAAGCTTCAAATCTCAAGGGGGTAATTGTTTACTAAATGGTCCGGTGCAGTTGAAATGTGTTTCTTTAAGGTGACTCATTCGAAATTCAAAATGCACCCAACTGTGTCTAGAGCGCAAATCTGCGTCGTCAAACTAACGGCTATAACTTTTGTGTCTTTTCCTCTATTGTTATAATTATTTTTTCAAATCCTACTTTAATGATGTATAAATATGCTACTGGGAACCGATCTTCTTGAAAACATTTTTAGAAGTCACAATCTAAAATTTTGTGAGGCCCTAATTTCATATTCCGGTCGTACTAGAAAAAAATTTTGCCGGTTTTTTGGCTGAAATTTCAGGAATCGATTCCAGTTGTAGTGATCTCAAATCAAGCGAAGTTACAGAAAATTCGTCGGAACAGAAACGCGGTAATAAAAATACCGTCAGTTATGGTCAACTGTGGCCAAAATAGAACGCTGATTCTGGTTGGCTTGAATTGAATTTTAATAGTGCTCCGAAAACTCATTATTTTGGGCTCTTCCCTCGGCACTATTTTGTATAGTAATGTATTAAACTTTATCGAGGGTCCGATTTCAAATACCATGAACTACTAAAATGTTTGAACATTATCTACCGAGGAAAGAAATTGTGAAAGACCAATGAATTTGTTACAAGAATGTCGCATTAAAATGTGCCGTTATTAGGTATTATTTCTCGCTAAGATTTATAGCGGAGCTCCTGCGCGGGCCGAAGGCCCGCGCAAGCGGAGCACCATACCTAAGGGAAAAACGCATAGTATACTATCGAGTTGATTTTTGAACGTCACGGGCATTATGGATCATTTTGATGACGTCATTGATGACGTAAGGGCACGTGACTTTGGTGTAGAGTTCCTCTTATGGTCTTTGAAACTTTGTCCAAGGTTGGCTTCTATAGAAGCTACCCTTCGGGAGATATGATTTTTTCTTTTTTTTTCTGGTATTAAACCTATAGCGTACGCCGTCCGTCCGTCCGTCCGTCCGTCGTCCGTCCGTGTACACATGGGAACCCTGTGGTATGCAAAGAAAAAATTATATCTCCTGAAGGGAACATGCTAAGACAACCATACTTGGAATATTTTGTCTATGCCACAAGGGGGGTGCTGTAACACGGACACGTGATGTGACGTCATCGATGTCATCTATGCTTGAAAAAATCAATATCTCGTGAAGGAAAGACTCTAAAAACAACCAAACTTGGGTAGTGTAGTCGAGGCCACCAGATGACAGAAATGAGGTGGTCACGTGATATGACGTCATCGATGACGTCATCTATGCTTGAAAAATCAATATCTCGTGAAGGGAAGACTCCAAGACAACAAAACTTGGGTAGTGTAGTCTAGGCTACTAGGTGAGCAAAATGAGGTGGTCACGTGATATGACGTCATCGATGACGTCATCTATGCTTGAAAAATCAATATCTCGTGAAGGAAAGACTCTAAAACAACCAAACTTGGGTAGTGTAGTCTAGGCCACCAGGTGACCGAAATGAGGTGGTCAAGTGATATGACGTCATCGATGACGTCATCTATGCTTGAAAAATCAATATCTCGTGAAGGGAAGACTCTAAGACAACAAAACTTGGGTAGTCTAGTCCAGGCCACCAGATGAGCGAAATGAGGTGGTCACGTGATAAGACGTCATCGATGACGTCATCTTCGCTTCAAAAATGAATATCTCATGAAAGGAAGACTCTAACCAACCAAACTTGGGTAATGTAATCCAGGTCACCAGGTAAGCGAAATGAAGTGGTCACGTGATGTGACGTCATCGATGACGTCATCTATGCTTGAAAAATCAATATCTCGTGAAGGGAAGACTCTAAAACAACCACACTTGGGTAGTGTAGTCTAGGCCACCAGATGACTGAAATGAGGTGGTCACGTGATATGACGTCATCGATGACGTCATCTATGCTTGAAAAATCAATATCTCGCGAAGGGAAGACTCCAAGACAACAAAACTTGGAAAGTGTAGTCTAATCCACTAGATGAGCAAAATGAGGTGGTCACGTGATATGACGTCATCGATGACGTCATCTATGGTTGAAAAATCAATATCTCGTGAAGGGAAGACTCCAAAACAACCAAACTTTGGTAGTGTAGTCTAGGTCACTAGATGAGCGAAATGAAGTGGTCACGTGATATGACGTCATCGATGACGTCATCTATGCTTGAAAAATTAATATCTCGTGAAGGGAAGACCCTAAAGCAACCATGTAAACCATGTACACATGGGAATCCCTTTCATTCACACAGAAATTTTATAACCAGGAGCTCCGCTTTTAGCCAGTGGCTAAATCTATATATTATAGACGAGAAGTTTGTGGCATTGGTAAAACTTAGTAACCAGGTTTGACCATTATATTTGCTTATTTGGCATAGAAGAAAATTACAAAGTTACGACATTCGCCCTCTGGTTTTGCACGCAGATTTGAAGCTCTCTTGTTTATGAATGATAATGAAATCTGAAGTTTTTCCAGGGGGAGCTCATTAGGCCAAATCTAATCAATAGCAGTCACGCTCCGAAAATAGCAATTGTCTGTTAAGTCCCTATGGAACAAAAAAAGAGTCGACGATAAACGTTTTCTTTGTTCGATTATTAGAGTTGGCCTACTGTGTTCCCCCTGGCAAAATGCGAGATTTCATTACCATTCATAAACAAGACAGCTTCAAATCTGCGTGCATGACCAGAGCATGACCGCCGTAACTTTAACAATTTTTTTCTATATCAAATAAGCACGCATGATGTTCAAACTTGCTTACTAAGTATTACCAATGCCTCGAGCTTCTCGTCTATATACATCTTAGCAAGAAATAATACTTAATAACAACACATTTTAACTCGACATTCTTGTAATAAATTCATTGCGCTTTCACAATTTCTTTCCTCGGTAGATAATGCTCGAACATTTTAGTATTTCATGGTATTTACAATCTGACCTTCGGTAAAGTTTAATACATTACTATACAACATAGTGCCGGTGGAAGAGCCCAAAATAATGAGTTTTCGGAGCACTATTAAAATTCAATTCAAGCCAAGCAGAATCAGCGTTCTATTTTGGTCACAGTTGACCATAACTGACGGTATTTTTATTACCGCGTTTCTGTTCCGACGAATTTTCTGTAACTTCGCTTGATTTGAGATCACTGCAACTGGAATCGATTCCTGAAATTTCAGCCAAAAAAACCGGCAAAATTTTTTCTAGTACGACCGGATATGAAATTAGGGCCTCACAAAAATTTAGATTGTGACTTCTAAAAATGTTTTCAAGAAGATCGGTTCCCAGTAGCATATTTATACATCATTAAAGTAGGATTTGAAAAAATAATTATAACAATAGAGGAAAAGACACAAAAGTTATAGCCGTTAGTTTGACGACGCAGATTTGCGCTCTAGACACAGTTGGGTGCATTTTGAATTTCGAATGAGTCACCTTAAATGTACAGGGTATAAAAGGCATGCTTAAACGTAGAAAGGTTTTCAGGTGGTTTCATCAGCAAAATGCTCAAATTGTTTGTATTCAGGAAACGTCAAGTTCTAAAGAAATTGAAGAACAATGGCGAACAGAGTGGGGTGGGATATTTATTATAGTCATGTTCCAAGTGCCAAGGGAAGAGGTGTTGCAATTTTAATTAATTCAAAATTTGATATTCAAATTGAAAAATCTATCCACGATCCCTACGGGCGCTTTGTAATTGTGCAATTCAAGCTCAATAATGATGTTTTCACGGTATGCAATTGTTATCTCCCTAATGATAAAAAAAAACAATTATTGTTCATAGACCGAGTGGCTAAAGTTTTGCAAGAATTTCCGGAAGAAAATCTATTAATTTGCGGTGATTTTAACTGCGCTTTGAGTGAAAAGGATAAAGTCGGGGGGCAATCAATTACCGTTAAAGCCAAAATAATTGAGAAAATCAAGAATTTAGCAATTCAATTTAAGCTTGTGGACTCGTGGAGAAAAGTTAATCCAGATGTTAGAGAATACACCTGGAGAAATAAGAGTCAAACTATTAAATGCCGATTAGATTATATTTTTCTAGCAGATTATTTGGCAAGTATGATTAACAAGTGCGAAATTGTACACCCTCCTTTCTCCGATCATTCCGCGGTGTATATTGATATTCTTAGTCCGGAGTATAAAGAAAAAGAGGACCAGGGTTCTTTAAGTTAAATTATACCTTGCTAAAAGACAACATATACATTGACACCCTCCGAAAACAATTGTCAGAGTTTCGAGAAAAAACATTTCCAAATTCAGGCTGACAAAAGCTTGTTTTGGGATATGATGAAAATGGATATAGCTCAGTTTTCAATAGCGTTTTCGAAAAAGAAGGCCAAATGTAGGCGCAGTTCAAGACTGATAAAAAATCATCTCCTTGAAATAGCACAAATTCAAAAAGATTTTCAGCGAAATTCACAACAAGGAATACTTGACACAGTACAACACAAATCTAACTTGTAGTGACAAGAGGAAAACAAGGCCTGAATAGCAGAAATGACCTGTTTACAAATGCAACAGCAGAGCCAAAAAGTTACTCAGAAATTCGAGTCTATCCGGAGAAAATGATAACTTAAGGGAGTCAAAATAACAACAAATGGTAAAAGCTGCATGTAAAGTCAAAATTTATTGGAATTCAAGAAACTTGAGAGCTGAGAATAATAACAGAAAGCGAGTTCAAACTTTGTGCTTACCAATAACTGATAGTGAAGTCGTTGATTTATTTTCTCTCTCCATCTCCTCGAGTTAAATTCATTCTTACTTTTACGTTTGTTTTTGCACAAATAAAATAACCATTGCAATTTTCTGGAGGATATCTTGCGAAATATCTTCTTCAGGTTTAACTCTTCTTCCGTATTTATTAAAGGCCGTTTCCTAGTGCAAAAGGAGCAATGTTTTCCCCAATGGTGCTAAAAAAGGTGAGCTGACGTCGAAGACTTGCTTCCCGGTTGCTTGCCGTTTGAAACTTCTGTAACTCCCTCAAAAGTTTCTCACAAATGACTAAACAGCATTATAAAATATCTGTAAAAGAAAGGATTCCGAAGTATCTGATATCCATAAGAGATTGATTACTAGATCAAGTCTGGCGTGGTTTGCACACACGGGTTTGTTCTATCAATTTGACTCAGAGAATGAAAAACTCTGAATGAACTCGAGCGCGACGCGGGCGCGTGTCTGAGTTATTTCGGCGGGAAAATGAACGAGGCGACTTCCGGTTCGTAAAAAGTTTGTAGAAAAAGTGCCATATAATAAACAACTTACTAACCTCGACCGTTCGGCATTACGTGAAATATCAAACCTCGGTTTTGGCGTATCAACCTCGCTATCGCTCGGTCGATACGCCAAAACCTCAGTTTGATATTTCACGTAATGCCCTCACTCTCGGTTAGTAAGTAGTTAATAAAACTAGAGGTTCAGTCATGCGAAGCAAGGTGCGTTGGTATGAAAAAGGGGAAAAAACACAAGATATTTTTAAAGCCTAGAAAAAAGGAGCCATAATAGGAAGCACATCACAAAATTTCGTGTTAATGAAAATACTGTAATAGAGACACCGAAGGACATTTTAAAAGAGCAACAAATGTTTTATGAGAGGTTGTACTCTTCGAGCTCTGATCATACGTCAGAATCACTGCAATCGACCTTTGTCGCGGATATTCATATCAATAATACATTGACCGAAAAAGAAAGTGCCGCATGTGAAGGGTTGTTGTCGGAAGATGAATGTTTATCTGCTTTGAAAGGTTTCGGTAAGAATAAAACACCAGGAACGGATGGTCTACCGGCAGAATTTTATTTATGTTTTTGGGACGACCTAAAAGAAGACATCGTCAATAGTTTTAATTATGCTTTTCAAAAAGAAAAACTTTCCATATCTCAACGACGTGGCATAATAACGCTGTTGCCCAAAAAGGCCAAAGACCTGCAACTTCTTGCTAATTGGCGCCCAATATCTTTGCTTAATACTGATTATAGCGGAGCTCCCGCGGGCGCCTTCGGCGGAGCCCCATAGCTACATGCAGGAGAAAAAGGAACAAAAAAAAGTGTATATGCATCCAACGATTCTGTCATGGACTTCCGGTTTGTGCGTTCGTTCGTTCGTTCGTCCGTTCGTTCGTTCGTTCGTCCGGAATGACGTCATCGAAACTAGAAAAATCAATATCTCCAGAAGGCAACATCGATAGGTGACCAAACTTGGGTAAAGTTATTCTGGAGGCAAGGGGGTGCACTACCAAGGTCACGTGACATGACGTCGTCGATGACGTCATCAAAACTAGAAAAGTCAATATCTCAAGAAGGCAACATCGCTAGGTGACCAAACTTGGGTAAAGTTATTTTGGAGGTAAGGGGGTGCACCACCAAGATCACGTGACATGACGTCATCGATGACGTCATCGAAACTAGAAAAATCAATATCTCAAGAAGGTATCATCGCTAGGTGACCAAACTTGGGTAAAGTTATTTTGGAGGCAAGGCGAGTGCACCACCAAGGTCACGTGACATGACGTCATCGATGACGTCATGAAAACTAGAAAAGTCAATATCTCAAGAAGGCAACATGGCTAGGTGACCAAACTTGTGTAAAAATATTTGGAGGTAAGGGGGTGCACTACCAAGGTCAAGTGACATGACGTCATCGATGACGTCATCAAAACTAGAAATGTCAATATCTCGAGAAGGCAACATCGCTCGGCGAACAAAGTTGGGTACAGTCGAGAAAACATCCGGAGTATGTCGGTATGGAGCTCTTTGAAATGCAACAAAAAAATTCTGAATTTGCAAGTATGGCAGTGGAGAACAAGAATGTTTTCTGTAACAAGTGACGTCGCGACACGTCACATTATTAATATTTTGCAGGACTTATAATTTTCCCTAGCAACGGCCCAACAATATAGGTAAACGCACCCTTTTATAAAAATATGTAACCGGAGCTCCGCTTTTAGCCAATGGCTAAATCTATATATTAAGATTGCAACGAAGGCCATTGCTCTTAGACTTGAGGCAATTTCACCCAATATAATTAATTCTAATCAAACAGGCTATGTAAAAGGTAGGTATATAGGGGAATATATTCGTCTAATTTCTGATATAATGGAATATGTATCGAAAGGCAAGCTCTCGGGTGTTGGCCTATTCTTAGATTTTGAAAAGGCTTTTGATTCTCTTGAATGGTGGCAAAAGTATACCAAGCAAAGAGTAGTATTGAACAAAAGCCAAATTTTGTATGGCGTTAATGATTTCACTGGTAATCAGTTACTTTTAAATTTTGTTATAGTAATTGCCAAATACCACTTGTACATGTCCTTTGTTAAAGAGACATTTTTCTCCTTTGATGGATTCCTAACTCTCGTAGTCCAAAAGGCTAGGATAGAAGTACAAGCAAATCAGATCCAATTTAAGAAAAAAATGGAACGGAATTAAGTCATGGGTAGCCGAAAATAACATGTATTATTTGTAGGGACCGTAATTTACGTTAAGTGGTGTCCTTGTGTTTTGTTTCGTTTTTGTATTGCTTCTTTTTCCTGTTGTTTGTTTCTCTTTTACCTAGATGCAAATTGAAAAAAAAAATGTAAGAAAAAAAAGTCACAAAAGAAATGTAAATAAATATATATTATGTAAAAGAAAGGACACAAAATGTAAGGAAACAAAATGTAAGGGACCGTTCATTTTTTATCAGGGAGGGGGGGCTGGTGGAAATGAGGGGAGACCCTGTATTTTTTTGGTTGACCCCCCCTTTCATGTCCGTATTTTTTTAGGTGGCCCCCCAAAATCCAATGTATTTTTTCTGGTGCCCCCCCCCCCCCCCCCCTATAAATGCTTGCCCTGTAAGATAGACTCTGTCTAAGTGATGCACTGGTCTCATTCTTGTTAACGTTTTTCTTACTTCTGTCAAAGCTAAGGAACCGATCCCCCCTCAGAACTATTAAACGTTGTCGTGACACCCACCTCAGGTCCCCTATTTGACCTAGTATTTTACATAAAGAGGGGGTCACATAATCTTTGCGCGCGAAGCGCGCCCAACTTTTGATAACCGCATTTCATCAAGCCCCAGAAAAAGGGTAGATGGTTTTTTGTGTATAGTAAACAAAGCCTGTCAGGAGCCCAGGAAATACGCTTATTATATAGGTTAGATGAAAGCTCCTAGTGAAGGGCTCCTGAGCCTTTAGGTAATATTTTTCATGCGCTCCGCAAATGAAGAAATTATTATTATTCATGTGGTTGAAGCGCGGCCCAAATGACAAAACGTTGAACTCACGCTTACCTAAGGTGTGCTCTTTCAAACATATTGCATGCTGTAAAAAATACAAACTTTTCGTTTCCTACATACATACATACATACATACATACATACATAAAATTTATTTAGACACGGATTTACATCAGTCATGTAAAAACAAACTGGTTTCCATGGAAACCGTGTATAAATATATGTACAATCATCAATTGTTATAATTAATTGTTAAGCCAGACACGATTGTCTTTTTAGTTAGTTTTTAGTAAAGACTTAAAGAGGCCAGACTCTTCGCGTGGCGTAATTCTGGACTCAAACCATTCCAAAGAACTGCACCACGATAGCGCAGACTTCTTTTAGAAAGTTCGTCCTTGGTGCCGGAAGCGCTAATTTGTTATTCGAATCTCTGACACATCTTTGGACAATGTCAGAGCGATGAACGAATTGCTCTTTGAGATACTCTGGCTGTAGTCCATTTAAAATCTTATACATGAAAATACACCTCGTCTCGGTCTGTCTGTACATGATTTTCTCCCATCCTAATTTACTCAAAGCCTCTGGCTGGGGGTGTCATAGGTAGTGAAAGTAAGAGTACGTGCCGCCCTGTTTTGCAACTTTTGTAATTTGTCTAATAAACTTTGGCTACAATTGTCCCACACGGGAGAACAATAGTCGAAGTGAGGCTGAATAATTGAGGCATAAATTGTTTTCAGGGTTTCAAGAGGCACATAGGGTCTTATTCTCTTTATGGCACCAATGCCACGTGAGATCTTCTTAGAGATTTCGTTGACGTGAACCTCCCAAGAGAGGCTCTCGTCAATGATTACCCCCAGTGATTTAGCAGATTTGACCCTCTTAATTTCACTATTATTAATGTGAATATCTATTTTATTGCCAAGGGTGGAGAGTCTTTGATTAGAGCCTATGAGCATATACTCCGTTTTGGCTACATTGAGACTTAACTTATTGGCTATCAACCAGTGTCTTATGTTGTCTAGGTCTAGATTTAATTTAGATTTAATAACAGAAAGATCGGAGGACGCTATAGTCAAGTTGGTATCATCCGCGTACATTCTGGCTTTAGAAAATTTAAGGCAGTTGGGCAAATCATTGATATATACAAGGAACAATAACGGACCGAGTATACTCCCCTGAGGGACCCCGCACGTTAATGATCTGACTGTTGATAGACTCCCATTAACTAAGCATTGCTGACTCCGACCCGTGAGGTATGATTTTAACCATGTCAGAGAATTATTACTCAAACCATACTTGTCAAGTTTCCCTATCAGTATATCATGATTTACTGTGTCAAATGCCTTTGCTAAATCTACAAAGACCACACCGTTAATAAGACCCTGGTCGATATTCAAATACCATTCATTAGATGTCTCAATCAGAGTGCTTAAAGTGGAATGTAAGGACCGAAATCCTGACTGGCAATTAGTAAGAATATTATTGTCTTGTAGATATTTGTAAAATTGATCGAAAATCACTCTTTCACATATCTTTGAGATTACTGAAATTACCGAAATTGGTCTATAGTTGTTCATGTCAGTCCGTTTGTCTTTCTTGTAGATCGGGAACACTTTTGCACATTTCCACTCGTCTGGATAAATACTAGTTTTAATTGACAGATTTATCAAGTCCGTTAGGGAGCCGTATATGATGTCAGCCGATTCCCTCAACAGCCTGCATGAAATACCATCGAGACCAGTAGCCTTAGATGGGTCGAGTTTTTGAAGCAGCTCTAACACACGAGTGTAAGAAACATTATGTAGCTCAAAAGTGCTCCCCATCTTATCAATATAATGTGAATAATGATGCTGAGGTACAGGCAAAGATTCTGCCAGCATAGGTCCAATTTCGGTAAAATGTTTATTAAAGACTTCACTAATATCCTTGTCTTTTGTAAATTTTAAGCCGTTCAGCTCAATTTCAGGAATACAGGTGTTCTTGGCTTTGCGTGACATAAGTTCGTTTATTGTTTTCCAGGTTGATCGTATATCGCCCTTCTCATTAGAGAAGCGGTCTTTATAATACTTTGCCTTAGTTGTTTTAAATGCGTTGTTCACTTTGTTGCGCAAATTGCGATATTCGTTCCACTCTAATTCACTTCCAGACTTAACAGCTTTACGCCTTGCTGCATCCCTACCTAGCATAAGCTTTTTTAATTGAGTATTCATCCATGGATTCGATTTCCTCACACGCTTGAGACGCTTTTTTAATGGCGCATGTTTGTTTAATATCTTTATAAATACGTTTTTCCAGTCACGCCACATTCCATTAGGCTCGTGATATTCTTCCACAACCGGCCAATCACAAGCCGTGAGATCGTCTCTAAAGTGTTGGAGATCAAAATCTTTGAAATTTCTATATTCTAATAATACAGGTTTTCCCTTAGGCAAAGGAGCAGATTTCCGAACAGCGTAAATTAAGCTGTGGTAATCAAAATCGATTCCTACATGATTTACACCAGTCATCGCTAGTGAATGGCAATCATTAGTCAAACATATGTCTATAAGAGACTTGGTATTATGCGTAATACGCGTTGGTTGCTCAATCAATTGCTTAAGACCGTAAACATCGGAAATGCTACTCAAATGTTTAAGATTATTATCGTTTTTGTCGAGATAATTCGTATTTACATCTCCAAGTAATAAGAGAGAATAGTTAAGGCTGTCTATGCGGCCGATCATTTTCTCAAAATTGTCAAATAATTTCACAGAACTACCCGGTGGTCGATACCATGTAGAAATTAAGAAAGGTTTAGTATTAGGCTTCCTTATTTCAATAGTGAGCATTTCCAGTGTTGGATCCGAAAAATCTGGCCTTAGACAATGTGAAATATCTGATTTAGTGTAGATACAGACCCCGCCACCCCTTGCATTACGATCGCGCCTGATAACATCATAGCCTCAATATAAATTTCATTATCATCCACTAGGGAATCTAGTTTTGTTTCGTTGATCGCTAATGCATGAACTGGTTTGTCATTTAACAATATCCGTAGTCGATCAATATTTTTACGAAGGCTATTGATATTAAGCATGGCATATTTAAATCCTCTACATGGAGGGATTAGACGAGGTGTATTATCAGTAAGTCATGTCTCGCTTAACAATTAATGGTCACTAACATGTTTACGAAGGTGCTTGACAAAATTGCCAGCAAGTCTGCTGGAGCCTAGCTTATTTAAGTGTAGGCCACTTTTATTTAAGCAAGACAAATCAATATTATTATGCAAAAGAAAATTAAACTGTAGTCTGCGACAAGCGTCGCTTAATAATCTATTAACAGGTTGCAACTTATCTGAACTTGACTTGAACACACGATCATTTCGAACTATGAGCGCCGATACGGAGGGTTTTATGCCACGCTGTTTAACTGCTTTGGCCAAGTCAATGATGGAATCTGCTATGACCTGTGGCTCCTTTGAAGGGAGATCGTTCGAACCAATGTGTATTATAACTTCATCTGGTGTTTTTCGCAGCACGGGTTTAATAAAATCGTGTAGGTCCTCCACATTGGATCCGCGATGGCTATATACATCTACTCGAGTTATCTCGTCTGAGAGACCTTTTGCATGGATGTCGTTTAAAACAGAATCTCCAACTACGGCCACACGGCGTAATTTTTCACCGCTTCCACCAGACCACTTTCCCGCTGTCTTCCCGCGTTTTGAGCCCAGGGCCCCCTTTTAAAGCATCCGTGGGTCCATTTAGCTCCGCGTCATCTTCTGCCTGGTTCCGTTCTTCTACGGCTACGTTCTTTTTATCAAATTCATCCGAAACTAAAGGTACAGAAGGTGGTGAAGGGTTGGCCGCTAAGGGATTTGTTTTGTAGTACAAATCTTTTGAAAGGAGCTGCACTACGAGTTTCATAGAGTCGCGTTCGTCTCTAAGGTTATTACATTTGGCTGTCAGGACTTCCAAAGTATCCCTATCATGTGCTTGTATTTTTTTGGGTGACCCCCCCCCCCCCCCCCCTTTAGTGGTGTATTTTTTGGGTGACCCCCCTTTGAGGCCGTATTTTTTTGGGTGACCCCCCCCCCCCCCCCCCCCCCCCTCATTTCCACCAGCCCCCTCTCCCTGATAAAAAATGACGGTCCCTAAGAAAATTAAAAAATCAACAAAAAAATTAATGGTGTAGGTGTAATGGTGGAGGTGAAGGGGAAAATTGCTTGTTTATCCAGGTTGTAAAGATGGAATTTCCCATACATTGTACTGTATCACTCTTTCAGAAATTCCAGAGGGGATGTCCATGGAGAAATTCTCTCTGTGTTTTATTTTTCTGGAATAAGCTAACAGTATTAAGAGCGTGTCCACGAGAGGACCGGGCAGGTGCGGCACATACCGTCTCACCGATTTCGATGAAACTTGGCCAGTTTGAAGTATTCACCCAACAACTGAAGAAGCCAAAGTGGTTCATGTTGTGGATCTTTCAGGGGGAAGTTAGGCCACCCCCCCTGTTTTTTTTGCGGCAGAGAGCCATTAAATCGCCCATAAATTACATCAAATTTACAGGGCTCCCATATGCTTGCTTTTCAATATTTTTCCAAATCCTTTCTAATCCATAACGATTAATGTCCGCTGTGCATGAAACCGAAGAGAGATTTTGGTTTGCTGTCTTACTTGTCAATCAGGAGGTGTCAATCAGCACCCTGTCGGCGTCTTTTTGTCAAAGGCTCTAGAATCGCCTGATTTCGTGGCTCAATTTCTCAAAAGGGCAACGCTCCTCAGAAAAACAGAACACATCACGTCTGAAACCAAATCCATACCTCCAAAAATCAGATAGAAAATTTTTGGTACTATAAAATTTTATGCCGGAAAAATAGAGCAAAAGATCGCCTTCGCCACAGGGTACCCAACATCAAACATGATAAAATTCTTAGGTTAAATCTGTTTCTTCAGCACGTTTCCGCACCAAATCTGACTGGTTTGATCCAAAGAAGGAACGAAAAGGGAGAAAATACATTTGATTTCTTTTATGGGTCGTTTTTAATGAAACCACAGGATACCCAACGTGGTTTAGAGTCTAGGCCCCAAAACTCAATTCGCCTTTCCACAAAACGGAAAACCCTGAGGAACGATGTTGATATTTCCTCGTAAACTGGCTTATAGTGAAACATAAACCGCTTTGGGTCAGTTGAACGTCAAAGATAGATTTTGCCGTATATTCCACAGGGTACCCATCAATAGCGATAAATCTGAAAAAAAAAATGATTTGCCGATGCGACAACAAAACACATTTGTTCTTATAAAACAAAACAAAAATATATTATGTTGCACGTGTGAAGTGGGGACGTACCAGTACTAAGAAGAATGGCTGTTATAGCAGCGGGTCTCCCGTGCGGCGCTAACGCAAGCGGAGTACCATACATAAGAGATTATGTTTTGTTATTATGCCAAAAAACAAAAAGGGCATTCTTATACTGTGTAGCAGGGATGACATACTAATACTAGAAGAATGCTATTGTAATTTCATCGGCTTTGCTGCCTATTTTGGGTATTCAGAAAATCATTTGGTTCAGAAAAAGCATTTGTTTGTAAATGTCTGGTAGATTTCCTGCTATTTCCGCTAACACATACTAGGAAAACTCATCTATAATTTTTGGTTGCCTCGGAAACGTCCCTTCCTGAGATACATATTTGTCAACGTTTGATGACGTAATCGATTACGTCATATCATGAAATCGTCATATCATGAATTTTGAAATTGTTGATAACATCGTCGATGACATCATCACCATGGTCACATCTCGTAAGTCCATCCAGTGCTGTACCCTACTTTTCACTGAAACCGTTTTACCCCAAGTTCGGTGTTGTTGAGTCAATATGACTATGTAATAATATATAGATTTAGGCACTGCCTAAACGCAGAGCTCCCATATAGTTTTATGCTTTTTTTGGCGCCTCTATGACGCGCACATCACAAGACCACTGATGCCCTAGACAATTCTACTCAAGTGTTGATTTTTCAAGCATCCGTGACATCACATCACGTGACAAAGCGTATCACTTTTGGATTTTCCCTCAAAAGAAACGACAAGATCATGAATCCGTAAATCCAGATTAAGATTGAATCCTTTGAATCCTGCCTTGGTGTGGCTTCGAAGGATTCATAACCCATTTTCAGATTTCAGTTAAAGAAACGAAAAATCCACTTTTGGATTTGGATTTTTCCCAAAGAAAAGCACTCCTGGACAATTCTACCTAAGTTTGGTTGTCTCAAAGCCTTCCCTTCATGAGATATGAACTTTTCATGCATAGATGACGTCAACGGTGACGTCAAATCACGTGACCCATTTGTTTCATCACGTGACCCCTTTGTTTCGCTCCTTCCTCTGCTGATCTAGACAGCACTACCCAAGTTTGGTTGTTTTACATCTTCAAGAAATTAATTTCTCAATCATTGATGACTTCATCGATGACGTCACATCACGTGACCGTCTTACAGCACCCCCCTGTAGCAAAGACAAAATATCCCAGTATGATTGTCTCAGCATGTTCCTTGAGGAGAAATAAATGTTTTCTTTGTATTGACAGGGTTCCCATGTGTACATTGCCGAGTTTCATATCGTGAGGGACTGGGTTCGAGTCCCCTAATATTACGGAGATCAAAACAAGACCCCACTAGTATAAGAATAAGAACGTACGGCGTGCGGACATTTCTGTTGAATTTGTCCGGACGCCATATGTTTCTAATTGAATTAGTTTTTGAGTTTTGAAATTGTTGTATCTTGGTCAGTATTTATTTGATTAACACCACATTTTCGGATTTTACACAAATCGATGTGCTCTTTCTTACTAAGTGGGTCTTGTTTTGACTATCGTAATATTAAGGGATTCGTACGCAGTCCCTCGCGATATGAAACTCGGCAATGGACGGAAGCGGACGGCGTATACAGGAAAAACAAAGAAAAGGGAAGTTCTATAGAAGCCAACTTGGACAAAGTTTCAAAGTGTTCAAAGGAACTCTACACCAAATTCACGTGCCCTCAGGTCATCAATGACGCCATCAAAATGAACCATAACTGCCAATGACGTTCAAAAATTAATTCCATGTGTTACGTTTTTCTCTTATGTATGGTGCTCCGCTCGCGCGCGAGGAGCTCCTCTACTATAGCGGCCATTCTTCTTAGAACTGGTACGTCCGCACTATACACGTGCAACATAATATACTTTTTGTTTGTTTTGTGTTATAAGGGATGGACCATTAGAAGTTGGGGGAGGGGGGGGGGGGGGGGGGGGGGGTAGCAATTCGGCAAAAAAAAAAAATTCGCGCAAGGCCAATCCTTCCAAAAAAAAATATTGCAGAGATTCAAGCTAGCAAATACAAATCCTACAAAGACAAGGCTTGGGTTCTCATTAAAAGATGTCTTAAGTAGTTATTCCAGCAACTTCTCTTTGCATTTTTCTACTTCACTAATAAAAATTTCGGCGCGCTTCGCGGCCATTAAAAATACCATCAAACATGTCGGTGCGAACTCACGCACCGAAGACACTGCCCTCGTGCCGTTTACAGGAACAAGTGTATCTTGTCGAGGAAAGGCGATGGAATTTTGGGGCCTAGACTCTAAAACCCACCATGGGTATCCTGTGGTTTTCATTTAATACGACTCATAAAATATATCAAATGTATTTTTTCTCCTTCTCGTTCCTTCTTTGGATCAAACCAGTCAGATTTGGTGCGGAAACGTGCTGAAGAAACAGTTTTAACCTAAGAATTTTATCGTGTTGATGTTGGGTATCCTGTGGCAAAGGCGATCTTTTGCTCCATTTTTCCGGCATAAAATTTTATAGCACCAAAAATTTTCTTTCTGATTTTTGGAGGTATGGATTTGGTTTCAGACGTGATGTGTTCTGTTTTTCTGAGAAGTGTTGCCTTTTTGAGAAATTGAGCCACGAAATCAGGCTATTTTAGCTCCTTTGACAAAAAGACGCCGAAAGGTGCTGATTAACACCTCCTGATTGACAAGTTAGACAGCAAATCAAAATCTCTCTTCGGTTTCATGCACAGCGGACATTAATCGTTATGGATTATGGAAAGGATTTGGAAAAATATTGAAAAGCAAGCATATGGGAGCCCCGTAATTTGATGTAATTTATGGGCGATTTAATGGCTCTCTGCCGCAAAACTAGGGGGGTGGTCTAACTCCCCCCTGAACGATCCACAACAAGAACACTTTGGCTTCTTGAGTTGTTGGGTGAATACTTCAAACTGGCCAAGTTTCATCGAAATCGGTGAGACGGTATGTGCCGCACCTGCCCGGTCCTCTCGTGGACACGCTCTTAATGCCATCTAATTCCAGAAAATATTCAGACCATTAAAATAATGTACTTTTTTTTTTGTTTAATTGAAAGGGAAATTCGAGAAAATATATGTACCCCAGGGATGGGCAGCATTTGGACACTATTTTAACGAGGCGCTTGTGTAAAATAAATTGCTTGACAGAAGAAAAGTATTTTTACTGAATCAATGTATAATAAAAAATATTGAATTCGGTTTTTGTGGATCTCCATAATAAACAATGTCTTGCCAAGTCAGGCCTACCTCACGGCCTCGCCTGATTCCACCTATCTCGACATTGTTTATTCTGGAGATCACAAAAACCTCATCCAATAATTGCTTATAAGCTGATGATACTTTTATTGAGCTCTACAGTACCAAATTTTATCAGGAAGGGCGTGAGGAGAAGGGGGGACTCCTTTCCCGTCTTGCCACAACAATAGCAAAATTACAAATCCTTTGGACAAATCCATTTTCCATCCACAATAAATGGAATACAGTATGCATGATAAGGGTGTCAAGGTAAACTGAAGGAAAGCCTAGGCAGCACTTTTTGAATTCTACAATTCATCAAAATAAATCTGTAAACATGATGAAATTTAGTATGCCCTTTTCAAAAATAGAATCTCGTAGCATGGGAAACCATGGTGGTTTTCCATGTTAAATTGATCACAAATACCACTGTACAGAAACTGTGCTTGGGTGTGAAAGTTATGGTGGCTCAAAGATTAAAGAAAAGAAAAGTAGGGGGAATTTTGGCATGTTTTGCTAACCCTGACTAGCATATGGGGGTATGAGGGAGGGTGGATATTTCGTGGAACCACACCATTGTGATTACAATGATTTTCAGGGGTCTAGTAGCCTGCGTCCCTCCCTTTAGAGCAGCTATGCATGCTAGGAGTCTAGCTGCATGCTTACAATGGAAAAAATCAAATATTGAACTCTCAAGCTTCTTGTTGCATTTTGGGGATGGTGGATTTTAAGGCAATCGTTGACTTGGTATTACAATTGTTTTGCTTCAAATTGTGGCTCCCACTCTATTTATGCACTGTATATGCCAATTCAGTGGTAGCAAAATAAAATTGTTCTTAGATATTGGATAATTAAATAATAATTTTCTGAATGGCCCACTTCCCTACAATGGAAAACAACTGTTCTGAACAGCCCCCCTTTCTGGTTCTGTCCCCCTCCCTTGATAAAAAATTAATGATCCCTGTAGAAATAAAATCCAATGTTAAAAATCTATTTTGTTCTCTTATGTATCTATCTGGCTCATTCAAAAACTGCAACTCTCCAAGCAATACTAATCATCTCCCAGTTTAAATCCAGTCAACAGATCATTTTCAGCATCAGCAGGGAATTCTTTTCATATGTTGTATACATGTGGGCAGGTAATGGCTTTCTTTTGTGTCCCAGGTACACAAACACTCCCCTGCAAACAGAGGCCTCTCACAATAGTCTAGTTTCGAATTCTCTGTTCTACCGCTGAATATGCATGTAAATACAGTGGGAGTCTGAGTTTGAAGCAGAGAAAGTTGCAAATACCAATGAGAAACTGATGAAGCTTGAATGGAGACAATAGACAAACTTGTGGGAGAGTTTCAATGGTATTCACAATTTTCTCAACTTCAAACTGAGGCTCCTTCTGTATTTATGCACCACTCATGCCTATTCAGCAGTGGAACTGAGAATTCAAAACTGACTATTAGTGCAAAAGAGTTACCTGACTTTGTTCCCTGCGAGCAGAGGCTACTTTAAACTCACCTCCCTGCATTTTCTTTTACTTTTAGAGTTTTCCAACTATGCAAAACTCAAAACAAGAGAGAAGTGGCCTCTGCTAGCAGGAACTGACTTTGCTGACATTTTCTCATCCACATTTTTTCTGGATGAGACTGGCTGGAATTTTTCAACAACTTCTCCACTGAATAATCTAAAAGCTTTTACAATTATAGTTTGCAGCTGGATAACTTTTCTCACAACGAGCCATTTATATTGACATTGAAATTTATTTTCCTTGGGTGAGCAGGCCCCCTAAACTCCCTACAAGAAAAACAAAAATAACCTCTGTGCAAACTGTGCAGTCCTGTTTCCTGTTTGCACTATTTGTTTCAACTTTGAAAATTACTGTTACAGGCTCCAATGGAATTATTTTTGGTGTTACTACAATTACTGAGTAGCATGCCTAGCTTGAAAAAGTGCTCACATAATTTGAATATTTTTTTAAATTACTCTGGTAAAGGATTTTGTTCACCAAACATGAAATTGCATCTCCAAATGGTCCCAAACGCATTTCCTATTAATTATTTTCATACATTGACATCACATCCATAACTTCGGTGTATGGCTCCAATAGAGAAAGAACTTAGTCTTTTGGCTATCTGGGCTCGGTAGTAACCCTTTTAACATAAGTTATTAATGTTGTTCTTGAAAATCGTTTCGTTAATCCCTCAGCGCTACAGGTTCCGCGCTATATTTCGACATCCGGTTTGTTCGGTTTCGTTCGTTTAAAACGGTTCTTTCGCTTCCTTTATATAAACTATTCATTCCCAGATACAGTCGTCCTCTCTGAAATGAATAATTGCCTCTTCCATATTTGCAGAGTTCAAATTCGTAGTTACAGGAAGAATTGAAAAGAATGCGTTTTCCTTGTACAATTGTTGTTCGAGTCGCGCTGTCCCTCTGTTCGCTTCTCTTGACTAGAAGCTCTGCTCGCAGGATATCCGTGGCCGTTTCTGTTCGAATTATCGTTATACAACAGTAAAATATCGATGCTGATATATTCCTTGGTGTCTGCTAAACATGTCAAGGCACATTTTCACAAATTAACTTTCGCATCGCTCGCGCTGCGATAACTTACTTATATTTCGCTACAAAGTTCTTCAGAATCTATGGAATAGAAGCTTTCATTTTATATAAGATTGTGTGCGTGGTTCTCGGAACAAAGATTTGAGAATAATTATTTCTGTTCATTATTTCTGTTCAGTTTGAGTCTTTGACTTTTACTCACGAAGAAAACTACTCATGAACTTTCGCATCGCTCGCGGTGTGATTATCAAATAACTTTACATCGCGCCAGATATTCGAGTTTAAATACAAGGATAGAGTGATGATGTATAATATAAATATCAACCTTTATTATATAGACATGAGTGTTTTACTGGGAAATACGCCAATCGTGGATCTCATACGAAACTACATCCGGGTCCTCAGTGGCGTATTTTCCATATCCTCACTAGTGAGTATATCGATGACGTCATTACACAAATTTGCCGCCTTTTGTGCCGTGCGCCGTGTAGGAAAAAATGGCAAGTTCAAGGTTTGTCAAATTTTCCGATGCTGAGATAAAATCATTTAGCGACGAGCAGGAAAATGTTAACACCAAGAAAAAACAGAATATGATGTTAAGCTCTTTAAGTCGTTTATGGAGAGCGAAGAAGAAAGGAGAGAGATTGAAGACATTCCCTCCTTTTGATCTGCAAGAAGTCGCAATCAAGTTTGTTCTTGGTGTACGGAAGAAAGACGGAGAAGAATATGAACCTTCCACTATCAGAGCATTTATACAAAGCGTAGACCGATATCTTCGGCAGAGAAACTACACACTCTCTCTTTTGAACGACAAAGAGTTTGGGAAGCTTCAGGATATTTGAAAAAGAAACAGAAACAGCTTAAAGCCAAAGGAAAAGGGAACAGACCGAACAAAGCTGATGTACTGGCAGACGAAGAGATCGATGAGTTTTACCGATCGAGCGGGTGTACTTGGAAACAACACTCCACGATCTCTTTTGAACACTGTTTGGATTAATAACTGTGTGCATTTTGGCATGAGACCAGGACAAGAGCAAAGAGATATCTGTTGGGGCGATTTAGAGCTAAAAGAAAACTCAAACGGTGCTCGATATGTGCATTTTTCTACGGAGCGGCAAACGAAAACCAGATGTGGTGAGAACCCGAAGAACGTGCGAAAAACAAAGCCGAAAATGTTTGAAACCCCAGAGGAGCCAGAGCGATGTCCCGTCATTAGCTATTTAGCTTACAAAAAGCAGCGACCACAAGAAATGATGACCGATGAATCTCCCTTCTATCTCGCTGTCAATACGGAAATTCCCAGTGCCGGGAAAAGCTGGTACAAATCTTCTCCTCTGGGTGTGAATTCACTTAGATCAATGGTGAAAAACATGATGGCGGCTGCTGAACTTCATTCAGACAAGAAACTGGTCAACCACAGCACCAGGAAGCGTTGTGTACAAACACTACTGGATAATGACATTCACCCGAATGAAGTTGTACAAATTACAGGACACAAGAACATAACTCGCTGAATAATTATTCAGCTATTTCAGAAAAGCGACACAGCAGATTTCAGCCGTCCTCTCTGGGAGGCATGTCACGACGGATGCGATAGTCCCGTCTTCGTCTCATGTTAGCATTGATGAAACTACAACGTCTTCGGCTACCACTGTTCAGCCACCGACTGGTGCAGCTCTTCCAGCCTCGTTTTATAACTGCCAAGTTGGTGCAGTGAACATTTATATGAACCCGCCGGAGCAGAAAAGTTGCGAGCAAAAGCAAATCAAAAGGCGGAGAATTGTGCTCTCCAGTGACAGCGAAGGCAGCAGCCAGTAAGTTCTGTTACTCTGAGTACTTTGCATTTAATTCGTTTTTTTTAATTTGTCATCTTTTTGACGAAAATAATTATGCTGCAGTTTTAAATCTTTCAGTATATTTTTGCCATTTATTTAAGATTGTAGAACTCTTTGAAGAAGTGTTTCTCACACCTTTGAATCAATAAATTGCTTCAATCTGAAAAAACGTTGATTTTGTGTTTGTTTTTTAGTGCTGTGTCTATATTATAAAAAGAAAATTACACGGTGGCTTGAAGATATGAATTTTATTTTCTCGTGTCAAAAGCAATATTTTACTCACTCGCTGCGCTCGTTCGTAAAATATTGCTTTTGCCACTCGAAAATAAAATTCATATCTTCGCGCCACCGTGTAATATCCTCTATGTATTGATGATAAGTTATATTTTATATCAAACAACGCTAAACACGTAGAGATCATGTGTCGGCGAACTGTCTCCTGTGCGTGTCGGCGAACGAGTGTGTCGGCGAATCAACCGGTTTCCGTGTTTTGCGGTCGTTTCGCCGACAGGCCGGTTCGCCGACAAGCACATCTAGTTGGTCTCTCCTTGAAATCACTGATTTTTCGAAATATCCTACATTTTTGCTAACACATTAATGATTTACCTGTTAATAGTATCGCTAGCCAATGCTTACAGCTTTCAAAAGATCTGGCGTTGTCAAAAAAACAAGCTTCATGTTCTCAATTCGTAAAAAAACAAGCTTCGTGTTCTCAATTCATAATATTCTAAAAAATTATAGTGATTACTCTGATGAACAATTTCAATGCAATAAGACGATTATTTCCAGAACGTTGTCCAATATTAAGTAATGTTTACAAAACGAGCTGGAGTGTTTATCGGCAGATAGAAACACGAGGCGAAGCCGAGTGTTTCTATCTGCCGATAAAACACGACAGCGAGTTTTGTAAACTACTTCTAAAACGGTTTGCCAGTAATAATTCATAATTCCAAGCTAGTTAAAAATGGAAATACATTTGTGAGAACTACTCATTGAAATCGAGAATAAGAAATCTGATATAGACTGGCTTCAAGTTGTATTGTTTAGCTATTTTGAAATGGCAAACAAAAGATTGACAATGAGAGCTTTTCATTACGAATAGTGTATTTAGAGTGGCGTTCCGAATAATTGACATATCTTCTGTGTTGGGACAAAAGGTCGGTTCATAATTATATGCCTTTCAAAAAGAGAAGAATTCCCTTTGGAATAGCTGTCACTTATTTACCTATAATAATGATGAGCAAAGAAATGCCGTTCAAATGTCATAGAAAAGAAAGAATGCATTATAGCGATACCAGCGATACCTATAATAATGTCATAGAAAAGAATGAATGTATTAGCGATACCAGCGATACCTATAATAATGCTAGGGCTTTCTGATTGGCTTTTGTAAAGAAAGGACGATGTCATTAGTTTTGGGGCAGTGTTTCCTATTGTTTTTTATTCTTTTTATGATTCAAATTTCTTGAATCGAAATTTCTTGACGAAATTTTCTTTGTCATGCGCGTAATGCATCATAGTGCAATTTGCCCATTCATTCTCGTTTAACAAAGCAGTGCGGTTCGTACGGTCTCGCCAAGTAGAGTAACTTGGACGGGTGAGTTAAATTCGTTTATCTGTGCATGATTTTGAGCCCAATTCTCAAGTATCACCAAATAATTGTCAAAGATGTCCGTTTTGGCTCGTTTCACGAAATGTTCACAGAAGGGTGGTCAGCACTTCCCGAGTCGTTGTTGATAAATGAACTATCGTTTTACAAAATGCACGTATTCATTTCTAACATGCGTTCTTTTTTCGTAGGTTACGGGAAGAGGTGGAAATCATGACCACAGAGCGTTTGTAAGAGATGGGGTTCCATGAATATTATCGGGGAAACATGGTGTTCTTGTGAGTTTTCCTATCATTACTGATGCTCAGTGAGCCAAACTTGATAGAGAACTGTGCTCACTGAACTGATCTGATATAGAACTCTGACGTCACCGGAGTTCTATATCAGATGCAGTTCAGTGCGCAGCAGTTCTATATCGTTTCTGGCTGATTGAGCACAATTATGATATGGCAACCAATCAGAACAGCTGTTCCCTGAAAATATTCATGGACTACCCAAAATGCTAATTTCTATCGGGGTATACAAACAGCCTTCATGGTCGTGATTTCCATTGTGTTTGCCTGAAAATTCACCAGTTAAACCTAATTAATTTGAACAAGAAACTTGAATTTATTCTTCATTTAAAAATGATACTAATGTTTCTGAACTTTACCATAACATAACCAATATGAAACACAGAAGAACTATGGCAAAACTTAGGACAGGTAATCTGAATCTAGCAACAGGAAGGCATGTTAAACCAATTGTACCCAGAGATCAACGCATCTGCAAACATTGCAATATAATTGAAGATGAAAGCCATTTTGTATTATTCTGTGTTTCATACATTACTGAAAGAACAAAGCTTTTTGAAGATATCAAACAACACTATTCCACCTTTCCAAATCTGAGTTATACTGACAAATTCCTATTCCTATTCAATAATGTTGATCCTTACGTTTGTAAAACATTAGCACATTTGTATATGAAGCTTTTGAGAAAAGAATGAAGTCATCAATTGTATTTTAAATATTAATGTAAACCGTAATTTGGTTCCCTCTGCAATGCCATTTATATATATGGAATGTAAATAAATGAAATGTATTTTTTACAAGGCCTAAAACTTGCCTAGTGCCACTGCAAGATTAGGCAAGAGCATAAATTTCAGGGGGAAAATGATTGCGAGATGAGCCAAGAAGAGAAAATTTTGGAACAAGAACAAGAAATGCAAAACAAGGGGAAAATAGAACAAATTTGGCAAGCAAAATTTGTTTTTAAACTTTACTGGACAGAATTAAACAACAAAAATTTAAATATCACATAAAAAATGTATTTACAAGGGAAATGTAATGTCCAATAGGGGACGCGCAAACGGGCCCATACGAGCGCGACCCCCTGTTAATAAGAAAACATAAAATGGAAGGACGATTTGCATATATAGTTCCAGGTTTTGCAATACGGTTGAAAAAGGAGCCCTGAAAGGTTGAGGTTCTGCAGGATGCCGGTTTGAGAGTAAGTGACGGATTCAGATTACGTGAGCGACCTTGCGTTACAAAAGAGACAAAGTCATTGACATCTAAATTAGTAGGTCCAGACAGGCACTTGCCAAAAAAGACCAAGTCTCTAATTTCCCTGTCATAAGTAAGAAGCAGAAGTTCAGTTTCCTTAGCCTGTCCCTGTAACTAATATCCCCGATCTTAGACCTCAGGATCCAGCGTGTTGCACGTCTTGGTACTCTTTCAACGAGGGCTTTGAGCTTAACACTCCCGGGGACATTCTTCTGTATTCGCCGTTTCATTTCAAAGGTTCTCGGGGGCAGGTATTTTTTTCCTCTTTCTCCGCTTACTATGGCTACAACCAGAAGCACACATGGGATATTTCATTAGCACTTAACCTTACATGCACGTTAATTCCTTATCTTACTCTGTTGACTTAATGCTACGCGGCCACAGGCTTGCCTGAACATATACATACTCCTTTTTGCCAGCTTTCCCATCTTCCACATCAGTAATAGAGAAGGCAATGACTTTGTCAAAGTCCAAAACAACGCGCAAAAACGGCACAAAAGCGGCCAAGGTCTGAAATGAAAGGTCTCAATCTTGGTTTGCGTTTGAGAGTGAACGAGATATTCCTTGTTCTGAATATTCGTCTGAAGAGCAACGCTTCAACGCAGCTTTCTTTGTTCTGTACAGCCACGGACACAAAAATGGACGATGTTGTTAAGCCACACAGATTATTTAAAAGCGACTGTGGAGAACTAGTTCCCGATATCTTTTTCTATGAAAGAGTATCATTTTTTGTCAGAAAGGGCAGTGGTAGCACAAGGTCAGCACCCTCGTCCTTGCTTTTAAGTTCCTTTTCTTTCGCATGTCTAAGCCGAGTAAACTCGTTGTCTACAAAAAGCCGTTTACCGTAGTTGTGCCGGCTTAGATAGCGGTCGACAACTACTTAATATTCCTCTCAGCATTGATGGTTCGTATTCCTCCCCTTTCTTAGTTCTCGCTGCAACTATGAATTTACTGAGATAGCTGTTGCGCTCCTCTGTTTTGATTTTTCCCATCTCTCTTCATCCCGCTTTGCCTTTTCAACTTTCAAAACTGTATTCAAATCACAGCTGCTCATCTTCTGTTGTTTTCGTTTTCCTGTTGTGCTATCAGATTATCAAGATCTTCATCTGATGCATCTAAGAAATCTTGATATTTGATTTTCTTTCACATTTCTAGTAAATTCCTGCTCCAACTTGGTTCTTGGTGGGCCATTCTTTCAAACTGACAAAGTGAACAAGGCGCCACCGAAAAGATTGCGCAATTTTCCAAGTACCTTAGCAACGGTAATATTTCAAATGTGCAATAACATTTCACGTTATTTTCACGTGTAAATATATCACGTTTTCTCGGGGGAGGTAGATAGAAAAACTTTATTTAGACACGTGCAATTCATCAGCTAATATTAAAAATATATAACTACATATAACTATATAACAATAAACTACTACTACTAGGCAGAGCGGAAATGACCTGCTTAGACCACTAAATTTCAAATAATAAGGTCAGGTTGACTCAGAGAAGCTTGATTTTTTGCATACAGACTCCTTGTCTGATTAAAAACAAAATAACAAAAATGACTTTTTTCTAATGGATCCGTCTTTGAGATATTAGGCTTTAAACTTTGGTTTCTGCGCCATTTTATGGGAGAATTAGTACTTTGATCAGGAATTATTCAAACTTTGCTCAATCATATCTAAAATTCATATTCTTTAATTTTCTTAAAAATTTGGAATTAAGCTTTTAGCCATAGAAACTCTTTGTATAAGGAATCTTGAGCTTATATATTGAAATATGGCAAAGTTAGACATTTCATTTTTGGTCATTTCCGCTCTGTCCTACTACTAACTACTAATAACTATAGAATATTAATTAAATAATTATAAAAACTCCTATAATTAAAATAAAGAGCTGCTTTCCGTGAATGCCGTGTATACTGCGCGTTTGAAAGACCCGAGTGACTCTGAGCATCTTGCTTCACGCGGAAGGCTATTCCACAGTGTTGCGCCGGTATAAGTGAAGCTGTTTTTTAGATAGTTAGTTCTTGGTTTTGGAACATTAAGTTTATTCTCAGAGTCCCTCAGGTCGTAGCTTGTTGATTTCATAGAAAATTTTGAAGCCAAATAACTTGGAGCAAGCCCATGGAGACATTTAAAAACCATAGTGGCCTTTTGTAAATTTCGCTGGCAATCGAGAGACTTCCAACTTAAAGCCTCAAGCAATTGGCCAGCATCAGCGTCATAATCTGAAAATGTCACCACACGGCTTGCTCGGTTTTGCAATTTTTGAAGCTTGTCTTGTAGGGTTACCCCACAGCTTCCCCAAACAGTACAACAGTAGTCGAAATGAGGCTGTATCAAGGCTTGATAAATGTGTTTTAAGGTCGCCTGAGGCACCAGGTGCCTTATACGTTTTATGGCCCCGATGCCGGAAGCGATCTTTTTTGTGATATTTTCAATGTGACATTTCCAGTTAAGTTTATCATCAATTGTCACACCCAGCGATTTTGTAGTTTCACCTGTTTGACGTGCGTACCGTCTATTGTGACTGTTGGTGAAGCCGTAAGAGTATTCAGTCTTTGGCTGGATCCTATTAACATGAACTCCGTTTTCGTCATATTTAGGGTTAGTTTATTTGCATTAAGCCACGCATGCACATTCAACAGGTCCTCGTTAAGACAAGAGTCGATGCTGGTCACCCGGTATTTAATCGGTGTTTATAAAATAAATTAATATTTTTAATAGCCATAGTAATCTGTTGTTGCGCTATCGCAAAAATAGTAAAGCAATAGCACACATATTAAGTTAATTTTTTTTGTTATGAATATAACTCCTCGTTAAGACAAGACTCGATGCTGGTCACCCGGTATTTAATCGGTGTTTACAAAATAAATTAATATTTTTAATAGCCATAGTAATCTGTTGTTGCGCTATCGCAAAAATAGTAAAGCAATAGCACACATATTAAGTTATTTTTTTTGTTATGAATATAACTAACTCTTTTTTTCCCTATGTATTGACATGTTTTCGCCCACAGCGTCAACGCTGTTTTTCTGCTGTTTGTCACCTATTGTCGTCACGGATTTCGTGCCGGTCCAAAACGCAGTGAACAAGCTGGTAGCTCGTTGTGTTGATAAAATATGAAATGTTATTGTCAAATTCTTGTTGTAATAAATTGTCCCGTAACACTAAATATCCACGTTTGAAATGATTAATGTATCAGGAGCTCCGCTTTTAGGCAGTGCCGAAATCTTTATATTATGTTCATATTCATATTTGGAAGACGTATGACCTTGTCTTGTTCTGACAAGTTAGAATGATGGCCGACCATTTCTTACGCTGTAGCTTGCATTACATTATAAATAAACAAGAGCAATCACCGAATAATCCAGTTGCGAATTCTCTAATCTACCGCTGAATAGGCATCAAAGGCGCATAAATACAGTGGGAGCCTCGATTTGAACCCGAAAGTTGCGTATACCAACGAGTTGCAAATACTTTCGAAATGCCACTAGCATTAATTGGAAATACTTTGGGAATGCCACAAGCATTGGGAAATATTTTGGAAATGCTACTGTAATTAATTGGAAATACTTTGGAAATCCACTAGCATTGATTGTAAATACTTTGGAAATGCTACCGTCATTGATTGGAAATACTTTGGAATGCCACTAGCATTGATTGGAAATACTTTGGAAATGCTAATGTCATTTATTGGAAATACTTTGGAAATGCCACTAGCATTGATTGGAAATACTTGGAAATGCCACTGAATTGATTGGAAATACTTTGGAAATGCCACTAGCATTAAATAGAGGATATTACATGGGCGCGCGGAGATACGAATTTATCTTCGAGTGTTGATATTATCTCTCGCGAGTGAGCGCAGCGAACGAGTGAGAGATAATATTAACACGAGAAGATAAAATTCGTATCTCCAAGCGACCATGTAATATTCTGTTTATTATATGAACTACAAATTCTATGATTTTCGAAAAAGGCTTGTGGAAACACATTAGATAAGTCGGTGGTTCCCAATTTATCTCTCATAAACTTTAGAAGTCCTTTCATTTTCAATTAAAAAAATTATCATCAAACTAGAAATTAAAATGACCAAGAGTGCACAAAGCCCACAAATTCTTGTGGCATTCTTAATTATAAAATGATCGGCAAGTTTCTTACTTTACTCCTGACTTACTTTCTTGTCAGACTCTCGTCGCTACTTTCCAAAGCTCGTATCGGCTCGTAAGCGTAGCTTACTTGTTTCCATTTTTTACTTCTTCAAAAACTGCAGAACTCACTCGTTTTTCAGGGGATCTATTTTGTTGCAAGTTCACATTGATATCTAACGTTTCACCTGTAATTGTTCCAGTATTAAACGAGAGAGCCAAATCCCGTTGTCGAAGCAGTTTGTTGGAAAACTAAAGCAAAACATGGCGATTATTTTTGCAGAGCGACTGCCAGCACGTCATTTTCATAAGCGCGCGAAAATACTGAAAGCTCATTGGTTGAAATTTGATATCACCACATGTGTTGAGAAAATTGTATCCCCACTGGTGGGGGTGGGGATACCGATTGTTTCATTTGATGTCACTCAATATCCCACTGCAGTTCATAGCGGAGCTCCTTAGCGGCCGAAGGCCGCAGAGCGGAGCACCATAGGTATCGCAGGAAGAACTCAATAGCTCAAAGTAGAACTCAGGTATACGATCGACTTCATTTTTCATGGTTCAGCGGTATTCCCACTATAGTATCGCTGGCGCGTCCGCGCGTGTCTGTCTGCGTGCCCCACCACAGGCAAACCAAGACTCTTCTCCGTTTATTACTCATATCTCAGGAAGGAATGAACCTCAGACAACCAAACTTGGGTGAAGTTGTCTAGGTGGCAAGGGGGATGAAACTGCTTGGTCACGTGGTATGACGTCATCGATGACGTCATCATATGAGAAAAAGAATATATCTCGGAAAGGGATGAACCTCAGATAACCAAACTTGGGTGAAGTTGTCTAGGTGTCAGGCGGGGTGAAACTGCCTGGTCACGTGATATGACGTCATCGATGACGTCATCATAGGAGAAAAAGAATATTCTTGGTTTTCACTTGTCACGTGACGAAATTTATTTCTCTAAATTAACTTCTAAACACTGGATGCCTAATAGAATTATAAAGAATATACAAATTATGTTCCCTGTGTAAATTTTAGGCCGAATGGTCACTTTCCGAGCGAGATATTAACAAGTGAATGTGCGCCATTTTGTACAGTAATTGTATGGAGCCGCCATGTTGGAGCCCCAGCAGAGGGGCTCCATAATGGCGGCCAATTAATCGGGTCTCCAAAACGACGCTATTTTCAATCCAAATTATAAGAATAGCATCAGAATGGTAAGATATGAACTTTATAACATACTGACCTGCCAAAAAGGTAAGAACGATGCAAATTGAGTGAAATACGGCAAGTTCAAAATACGTGACTGGTGTTGCGTGACATAAATAGCTTTGGCGATATCTCAAGAACTACTTGGCAGAAGGTGCCAAGATTTCGTGTGACGAATCCTTGAATAGAGTTATATTCATCACAGAAAGGAAATCTCTGTAGGTCTCTTGGTTTAGAAGTTAGCTTTTGATGACGTCACATGAAAACCGAGAATATCTCGGGAAGGGATGAACCTCTGACAACCAAACTTGGGCGAAGTTGTCTAGGTGTCAAGCGGGGTGAAACTGCCTGGTCACGTGATATGACGTCATCGATGACGTCATTATAGGAGAAAAAGAATATATCTCGGGAAGGGATGAACCTCAGACAATCTTAGGTGAAGTTTTCTTAGTGGCAAGGGGATGCAAGCTATAGTCACGTGGTATGACGGTGACAGGCTACTTAATGTACAATGCATGGCAACTTTTTTCTCTCATTAACACAGAAAAAAAGTACCTGGGAGCTCCGCTTTTAGCCAGCGGCTAAATCTATATATTATAATAATTGGAAACTAGCTGATGCCCGTGAAATTCACGGAGTGTAAGGGGAAAATTTATTTTACTTAAAGTGTTCTCTGTTTAAAAAAAAACGGAAAAAAGGGGTTTCATGATTTCCCCCTTCCATAAACTGCTGGATTTAGATTACTAATAACCTCCCATCAGCATAAGTACCCCGTCCCACCATGTCGAAATAAATGAAGTTGTCCCAAAAGGATTTTTTTTTGCATTGGTCTCCCTGATTTTGGTGCGACAAAATCACGCGTGTGTCCGTCTCTCAAGTCGGTCAAAGAACGTGAAAATCGAAAGCGCAATTTGACTTCGGAATTGTTTGTATGTTTATCATATCTCAGTGAGGGGAGAGAAGAAACAGGTCAAGTAAAAATGTTCTAAGGAAGAATAATTTTTTTAGTGTATCTTTTTTTATATTTTTTCGGCTTTATCCCTCGCTTAAAAAAATAGCTTGAATTAGAACTTAGCCCACAGTGAATCTTTTCCAACAAAAACATGCCCAATGGAGGGATTTCCTCCTTCTCTTCGAGATTGTGTCCTTCGTTTTGCGATAGAGCCGTCAGGATTTATACTTAAAGAATATTATTCTTGACTTTCACGGACTTTGTTTTGTAAATGTGTCATTTCGACTTAGCATGACTCAGCGCGTGCTCCGAGCGAAGCAAGGTAGTGTGTACGTTTGTTGAAACTTGAATGAAAATTTTTCTCAGCTCAAATCTTTCAAGATAGAATTATCCCTGCACATTCCTGTATGTAATCTGTAAGACAACCATTTAGGTTTCAATGTCTTTGGTGCTTTCGACTGCGCGAACTGAGTTCTTTTTTAGTTTCTGTGGGGAGATTTTCAACATGGCGGCGAGGCGGATTTGTCCCTCGCTTTAAAAATCGCTTGAATTAGAACTGTGCCCAGGTGAATCTTTTTTAACAAAAACACGCCCACGGTCCAGATTTCCAGCTTCTCTTCAGGTTTGCGAACTTCTTTTGGCGGCACAGCTTCAGGGCTAAGCGGAGTGAGTGCGGACAGATTTCTCTTACGGTATTAATATATAGATACTTTGGGAATGCCACAAGCATTGATTGGAAATAGTTTGGAAATGCTACTGTCATTTTTTGGAAATACTTTGGAAATGGCATTAGCATTGATTGGAAATACTTTGGAAATGCTACTGGCATTGATTCGAAATACTTTGGAAATGTTACTGGCGTTGATTAGAATACTTTGGAAATGCTACTGGCATTGATTGGAAATACTTGGAAATGCCACTGGCATTGTTTGGAAATACTTTGGAAATGCCACTAGCATTAATTGGAAATACTTTGGGAATGCCACAAGCATTTATTGAAAATATTTTGGAAATGCTACTGTCATTTATTGGAAATACTTTGGAAATGCCACTAGCATTGATGGAAATACTTTGGAAATGCTACTGGCATTGATTAGAAATACTTTGTGAAAGAAGGAAAACCAACACAGAAACGCAAGATTTGCCAACGTTTCGGACCTTTATTTCGGTCCCCTCTTCAGGGCGACTAAAACCGTTACAGAAATCACGTATATATACACAAATGCGCGCGCACAAGGTTGCGCGCGACACAAACAAGATACCAGAGAATACGGATAATAAAAGGGCTGAGTTCTAGAGTTCCTCTCTGATATTCAGGCCATTTGGGGCCATGGTTTTCAGTGTGTCCATCCAATAGCCCTCAACACCTGTGAGGTCTCTAGAGTTAGTAACCCGCTTGATGCATTTAATCTTCAGATCTTCTAGAGTGTGTCCCGCGTTGCTTGTGTTGAAATGGGCTGCGACGGGGTTGGTTTCCGCATATTTAACCCAGTTCTTAATAGTGCACTTATGTGTGCGAAAGCGTGCGTGTAGAAAGCAGCTCGTTTCCCCAACGTACTGCTTTTCGCATCTCTGGCAGGAAATGAGGTACACAACGTTCTTCGTTTTGCAGTTGAGCTGGCTATTGATTTATAACTCTTTGCCGGTAGTGGTGCTGGAGAACGTGGCGCTCACATCCACATGCACATGTTCCACACCTTTTGTCGCCGTACAGCTTCATGCCTCGCTGGGTTTCTATTGTCTCGGATGCTGGTAAGCGAGCTCGCACCAGCTGGTCCCTCAGGTTGGTGGGCGCCTGAATGCTAGCATAGGTGGTTCTTGTAACGCTGCGCGTATCCTGTCAGAGATGCAAGCGATGGGAAATGCGTCTCTGACAATTCTTGGGGCGTTACATAGGAGTGGATGGTACGTCATGACTAGCGGAACTCTGTTGTTGTTACGCTGACGAGACCGCACCTGGAGAACATCGGAACGACGGTTCTGTGAGACTCGTGCGATGCTCTGCAGTACAAGATTTTGTTTGTACCCTCTTGAAACGAGGAACCTCGTGAGCTCATCACAGCGTTGATGGAATGCTCCTCGGTCGAGCAGATCCTCCTCAAACGCAGGGCTAAGGAATACGGGATGCTTGTTTTGCAGTGGGTGGGGTGACATGATGTCCAGAGTAGGTACTGATGTGTGTCTGTGGGCTTGCAGTACAAGTCTGTATGAAGGGAACCATGGGACTTGGAGACTTTGACATCCAGGAAATCCACACTATCGGTAGACTGTGTAGCTGAGAATTTGATGTTGTTAGCTGACTGTAGAACATCTTCAAAGCTGTTTTCCTCCGTGGGTCCGAATACCGAAGATGTCATCTATGTATCGCCACCAAATCAGAGGTTTGAGCGGTGCTTGGTTGAGGATAGAATGCTCTATGCGACCCATGAAGATATTAGCGTATGCGGGTGCCATCCTGGTTCCCATGGCGACACCGTTGATTTGGAGGTGGTTCTGATTCATGAAAACAAAGTTGTTCTGCGTGAGCACTAGTTCCGATAATTTCATGAGTGATTCAGTACTTTGCTCCTTGCTAGCTCGTTGGTCCAAGGCTTGTCTCAAGGCCGCTAAACCATCATCATGGGGGATATTAGTGTAGAGGGATTTCACATCCATCGTAAATAGTATGGAATTCTCTGGGAGATTAGTGATGTTCGACAACTTACGCAGAAAATCTGGGTGTCGTGGATGTACGACGGTAAACTCTTAGCGATGGGACGGATCCAGTAGTCCACAAACTCTGACGCTTTCTCTGTGGCACATCCGTTCGACGAACAGACAGGTCTTCCGGGGTTGCCTGGTTTATGAATCTTAGGTAATAGGTAGAAGCTGGAGGCCTTGGCGTCATACTCCAAAGTATCTTCATCTATCTCACCATTCTCCTCCATCTTATTGAGAAGATGTTGATGGGTCATGGTCCAGGGGCTGATAGAATTGCCTGTCACTTAGTTGCCTTTGGAAATGCTACTGGCTTTGATTGGAAATACTTTGGAAATGCCACTAGCATTGTTTGGAAATACTTTGGAAAATAAAATTAGTCTTGCTTGGAAATGCCACTAGCATTAAATTGGAAATAATTTGGAAATTCTGCAAGCATTGATTAGACAAATTTTGGAATGCTACTGTCATTGATTGGAAATACTTTGGAAATGCCACTAGCATTGATTGGAAATGCCACAAGCATTGATTGGAAATATTTTAGAAATGCTACTGTCATTGATTGCAAATACTTTGGAAATGCCACTAGCATTGATTGGAAATGCCACAAGCATTGATTGTAAATATTTTGGAAATGCTACTGTCATTGATTGGAAATACTTTGGAAATGCCACAAACATGGCCGCTTTGAAATACTTTGGAAATGCCACAAACATTGATTGAAATACTTTGGAATTCCCACTGGCACTTATTGGGAATACTTTGGAAATATCAGTACACTTTTGCCTTCAGTTGAATACAAAGACTTGACTAAGCATTGCAGTTTGAAATGCATTTATTTTGAATAATATAAGTATATAATATATAAGTAGAATATTAAGTCCAAATGCTTTGGCCAACGGTCTAAGGCACAACCAACAGGATCCCGAAGGATTCACAGTCCACGACGTCTGTTAATACATAAAATGGAATGTGGTAGAAGTGACGACGCGGCACAACTGATGGAGGTTATCAAACAATTCTTCCGCGCTAAAAAGTTTAAAAATACATGGTCAAGCTAAAACGATAAATATATATGTGTGTGTGAAATATGCCTTAAAACAATGGATTAAAAATACAAAGATGAAGAATGCTAAGAACTAGTAAAAATGCTCTCTAATTGTATTGGATCCTATTCCTAGATTTCTGTTCGTTGCGCTTATTAAGTCCATAGGGAGCTTGAGAAAGTAGCTGGGCGATCCAATATTCTTCCCTATTGGTCAAAGCTGCGTCTATGTTATCAGTCCGCGTGAGCGCCTCAATGCAAATATAAGAGAAGTCAGAAAGCGCATGAGGCGTGCCATTGAAATGCTTGGATAATTCACAAGTGCGTTTGTTGTTTTTGCTGTGGGACTTATGGTTGCGGAATCTAACTTTAAAGCTATTCTTGGTAGCGCCCACATACTGCAACCTACATTTGTTAAAAGAAAGCTAAATAGATAACATTGCGGGATTCGCAAGATAGTGATTCCTTAATGGTATAAGTTTTACTAGTAGTGAAACTAGTGAAAGAATTAGATTCCACAAAATAATTACGACATAGTCGCACTTGTGGCACTTAAAGCAGCCAGGGATAGCTTTCTTGCAATGTGCAGGTGCGCGCTAGACGGCGCTAAATAAAAGATGGCTATCCTTAGGCTTCGAGTAGACATCAGTCTTAATAAACCATTATTGAGATGCATGGTCAAGTCATACCACGTGACCATGCCGTTGCTCCCCCCTTGTCACTTAGACAACTTACTCAAGTTTGGTTGTCTGAGGTTCATCCTTGGCGAGATATATTTTTCTTCTATGATGACATCATCGATGGCGTCATACCACGTGACCAAGACATTACACCCCCTTGCCACTTAGACAACTTTATCTAACATTGGTTGTCTGAGGATCACCCCTTCTCGAAATACATTATTTTTCTTCTATGATGACATCATACCACGTGACCATGCCGTTGTACCCCCTTGCCACTTAGACAACTTTACCCAAGTTTGGTTGTCTGAGGTTCATCCCTTGGCGAGATATATTATTTTTCTTCTATGATGACGTCATCGATGACGTCTTACCACGTGACCATGCCGTTGCACCCCCCTTGCCACTTAGACAACTTTACCCAAGTTTGGTTGTCTGAGGTTCATCCCTTGGCGAGATACATTATTTTTCTTCTATGATGACGTCATCGATGACGTCATACCACGTGACCATGCCGTTGCAGCCCCCTTGCCACTTAGATAACTTTACCCAAGTTTGGTTGCCTGACGATCATCCCTTCCCGAAATATGTTATTTTTCTTCTATAATGACGTCTTCGATGACATTATACCACGTGACCACGCAGTAGCACCCCCCTTGCCACTAACACAATCCCCCCCCCCCCTAAGTTGGTTGTCTTAGCTTCATCCCTTCCTGAGATATGCCAATAAACGGAGAAGGGTTTACATGTGGTTGGTGCGCGCAGACACGGACGCGCCAGCGATACCAAAATGGGAATACCGCTGAACGATGAAAATGAAGTCGATAGTATACGCAAAGGAGCTCCGCTAATATATAATATAAGATTTAGCCACAGGCTAAAAGCGGAGCTCCCGGTTACAAATTTTTTTAACGAGACAAAAAGGTTGCCATGTACATGAATAGATAGCCTTGCACCGTTATACCACGTGTCTAAGCACTTGTTCACCCAAGTGTGGTTATCTAAGGTTCATCCCTTCAACGATGTAAACCTTTTCACGTTTGATGACGTCATCAATTACGTCATGTTACACCCACCTTGCCACTTAGATAACTTCACCCAAGTTTGGTTGTCTGAAGTTCATCCCTTCTTGAGATATATCATTTTTTTCTCCTATGATGACCTCATCAATGACGTCATACCACGTGACCATGCTGTTGCACCCCCCTTGCCACTAAGATAACTTCACCCAAGTTTGGTTGTCTGAAGTTCATCCCTTTTCTGAAATATATCATTTTTCTCCTATGATGACGTCATCAATGACGTCATACCTCGTGACCATGCTGTTGAACCCCCCTTGCCACTTAGATAACTTCACCCAAGTTTGGTTGTCTGAGGTTCATCCCTTCCTGAGATATATCATTTTTCTCCTATGATGACGTCATCGATGACGCCATACCTCGTGACCATGCTGTTGCACCCTCCTTGCCACTTAGATAACTTCACCCAAGTTTGGTTGTCTGAGGTTCATCCCTTCCTGAGATATATCATTTTTCTCCTATGATGACGTCATCGATGACGTCATACCTCGTGACCATGCTGTTGCACCCTCCTTGCAACTTAGAAACTTCACCCAAGTTTGGTTGTCTGACGTTCATCCCTTCCTGAGATATATCATTTTTCTCCTATGATGACGTCATCGATGACGTCATACCTCGTGACCATGCAGTTGCACCCTCCTTGCCACTTAGATAACTTCACCCAAGTTTGGTTGTCTGAGGTTCATCCCTTCCTGAAATATATCATTTTTTCTCCTATGATGACGTCATCAATGACGTCATACCACGTGACCATGCAGTTGCACCCCCCTTGCCACTAAGATAACTTCACCCAAGTTTGGTTGCCTGAGGTTCATCCCTTCTTGAGATATATCATTTTTCTCCTATGATGACGTCATCAATGACGTCATACCACGTGACCATGCAGTTGCACCCCCCTTGTCACTAAGATAACTTCACCCAAGTTTGGTTGTTTGAGGTTCATCCCTTCTTGAGATATATCATTTTTCTCCTATGATGACGTCATCAATGACGTCATACCACGTGACCATGCAGTTGCATCCCCCTTGCCACTTAGATAACTTAACCCAAGTTTGGTTGTCTGGGGTTCATCCCTTCTTGAGATATATCATTTTCTCCTATGATGACGTCATCGATGACGTCATACCACGTGACCATGCAATTGCACCCCCTTGCCAGTTAGATAACTTCACCCAAGTTTGGTTGTCTAAGGTCCATCCCTTCCCGAGATTTTTTTATTTTCTTAGTATACCACAGGGTTCCCATGAGTTTCCGCGTACGGCGGACGGACGGACCGACGGACGGACGGACGGACGGACGTACGCTATACTTTAATACCAGGAGAAGAAACAAAAAAAATATCTCAAGAAGGGAACAACCTATTGCAACCAACTTGGACACATTCATCTTTTGGGCGATACCATTTCAACGCCCTAATCATTTGACTTGGCGCCGTCATAGCGTAAGCAAAATCAGCAAGAAAGCCCGTGACGTTTGAAAATCAACTCCATAGGTATGCTAGACGTTATTTCCTTAGGTATGGTGCTCCGCTTGCGCGGGCCTTCGGCCCGCGCAGGAGCTCCGCTATAATATATATAATATATAGATTTAGCCACTGGCTAAAAGCGGAGCTCCCAGTTGCATATTTTTTCCATGGGAATGGAAAAGGGTTCCCATTTAAGGTATTGTAATGGAATGACACTATAGCAAAGGGTAAGGAGAAAAACGTTATGTGAGATTTTTTTATTGAAACGATTTTTACTAAAATGTGTCATTCCAAAATCACCAAATTTATTGAAAATGTTAGTGTTATTGTACAAAACAAACCATGGAGGAATGAGTATGGATATTTTCTAGGATCCAACGATCCTCCAATACTTAATAATTAGATTACAAGCTCAAAATTAAAATTTATAGCAGGATTGCGTGAATTAAAACTTGAACAGTCTTCTGCTTTGATTGCAACCAAGTGGACCACCCTGGGGACTACCCCCTCCCAATGCACGATTGTGTAGCACATACTTAACCAAACTTATTATACATTGAATAACACAAGGAGTTTATATTTCAAGCAAATCAGACATTTGACACACATTGAGAAAGAGACTCAGAAGGTCATCTTCAGCATGCAAAACAGAAAGTTCTCATGCCATAACTTCACAGCTATTTATCGGATCATACTCAATTTCTCTAATCATAATCTTAAGAGTACCAAAAATTGATTTAGCGTCATATGCTCTCGATTCTTTTGACAAGTATTTATAGTAAAAAAAAAACTGTATAGCGGTTTTCACATGACTGTCATTAAAGCAAATCAGTAATTCACTATCCCATCAAATGCAATAGAAATTAGAAAACAAACCAATCAGAGAGCGAGGTTCATTCACAATCTCTCCTTTTTGCGAGTGAAGTAATTTACAAGTAATGGGCAGTCGCAAAAAAATCCACACCCCCCTGTTGAGGACCCGAGTCACAGCTACCCACCCTGGATTTTTTAAGTTTGAACCACCCACCCTGGAATTCCAGTGATTTTCTCATGACCACCCTGGAAATTGCGCTTACCCACCCTGGAATTTCGTATTTTAAGGGTGCCCACCCTGGAATTCCAAGCTCTACTTTGACCACCCACCCTGGAATTCCGAGCTCCATTTTGACCACCCACCCTGGAAATCCAACAGGGGTCCTCAACAGGGGGGGCGCGAATTTTTTTTGCGACTGCCCGGCAATTGTGTTAACTGTGTAATTATTTTTTCTGCTTGATCTGATTGGCTGAAGGATCAAAAATCATGCTCTCATCCACTCACAACCAAAACCAATAGCAATTACCAAGTATTTTGTAATTACTCACAACAGTCATGTGAAAACCGCTCTAACTATGTTTTACTTGTGTGATGGTATGGTCTATCTAAAAGCCACCTCTGCCTGCTGTTGTGTCACTGAAACTGAAAGATGATAACACCGGTAAGTCTGATGAGCCTTGAAGACAGATCTTTTATTTACCAGTCTTATGTAAAACATACATGGCTATGTGGATACTTTAGTAAGCTGAACATACTGGAACCATTGTTTTTGGCACAAAAATAATGAGTTCATCAAATCAAGGGTAAATAAAATCATTTCTTTTTTTATCATCTAATTGGTTAATTTTATCTTTTTTCAATTTCATTTTTGGCACATCAGATATTAGTAAAGGAATGTTATTGTATAAAACATTTGGTAACAAAGCATAGAAGGAAAGATGAAAAATAAAACTTCAACAGTATTGAACCCCCCCCCCCAAAAAAAAAAAGTAGTACTTTTATGCCCTATATATCTTATGCCTGTATCAGGCACTCCTATCATCATTTTTTTTCAATAATAACGGGGTTTTATCATTCCCCCACCCCCACCCCCACCCACCCCACTTGCCTACCGATAGAAGACCACTTTGTGAGGAGTCCCTAGCATGCTCTGGATCCTGATCTGGTTACATTCTGGGAACAAAAATATACTCAATTCTCCCTCGATATTGATCTTATTCAAGGTTGTAGAGTGAATTGGGCAATTCCAGAAAATATGTACCCGGGACGGGCGGCATTTGGAAATTCTGAATGGGAGAGGGGGTTTTCAAGCTTGAAATTCTGCCTGCAATTCTGCCAACTTTTAATTGTTTTATTGCCCATTCAAAATTAATTTCCCGGCTTTAATTTATTGAGAGAGCCAGGCAGTTTGCCATCAAGAATTTACTGGTGGTGCTCAACAATCAGAAGCTTGAAAATATGTTGAATGAACAATAATAATTTATACATAATAATAAAAAATAACATACATATTATACTTATCTTCAATGTAATGTTATGTTTTAGGGCAGGTGGTAAATTTGTCGCGCTGACAATGAATGCCAGCGCAGCTAAGAGGGCAGGCTTGCAAGTCTGTGCAAACGTTGCAATCCTGGCAAATTTTCATGCTCCGGTAAATTAGTTTTTTTTGTTTTATTACATTTATCAGGGAGGGGGGCTGGTGGAAATGAGGGGAGACCCTGCATTTTTTTGGGTGGCCCCCCTTTCATGTCCGTATTTTTTTAGGTGGCCCCCCAAAATCCAATGTATTTTTTTCTGGTGCCCCCCCCCCCCCCCCCCCCCCCCTCTTATAAATGCTTGCACTGTAAGATAGACTCTTGCCTGAGTGATGCGGTCTCATTCTTCTTAACGTTTTTCTTACTTCTGTCAAAGCTAAGGAACCGATCCCCCCTCAGAACTATTAAACGTTTTCGTGACACCCCACCTCAGGTCCCCTATTTGACCTAGTAGAAGACATTTTACATAAAGAGGGGGTCACATAATTCTTTCTTTGCGTGCAAAGTGCGCCCAACTTTTGATAACCGCATTTAAACAAGCCTCAGAAAAAGGGTAGATGAAGGTTTTTTGTGTATAGTAAACAAAGCTTGTCAGGAGCCCAGGAAATACACTAATTATATAGGTTATATGAAAGCTCCTAGTGAAGGGCTCCTGAGCCTTTAGGTAATATTTTTCATGCGCTTTGCAAATGAAGAAATTATTATTATTCATGTGCGTGAAGCGCGGCCGAAATGACTATAAACATTGAACTCACGCTTACCTAAGGTGTGTTCTTTCAAACATAGAGACTACCCGGCAGGCCTATCAGTGCATATTAGATGTTAAATTCTGCATGCGCGCAAAGCGCGCCGAAATTTTATTTAAGTATTGAGTTGGGTGACACTGACCACACCTTCTCCTTCCCTGTAGAGGACTCGATAGACCTACTAGGCATGTCACTTGACAATAAATTAAGCTTTGAAAAGCATATTAGTAATTAATATCTGTAAAAAAGTCAATAACGGCCAGCTTAATGTAATGATAAGCCACATTAATAATGACACACACTGCTAAAATTGTATAAGGCTTTTATCCTCCCTCATTTTAATAACTGCTCAAGTGTCTGGCACTTTTTGTGGAATGAGAAAGTTAGAGAAGCTGGAATCACTTAGCAAGCGGACCTTAAGACTTATTTTCAACAATTATAAATGTTCCTATCACGAACTGTTGGACAAATCTGGAACCATCTCGCTTTTTAATCAAAGAATTCAGAACATGATGCTTACTATTTTTAAATGTCTTCACAATCACAGACACCCTCAATATATGAAAGACCTGTTTGCTACCCACAAAACAAACTATTCTCTTAGGGGCAGCAACGTACTCAGACTTCCTAAGCCTATCACTACAACGTATGGGCTACACTCTTTTAAATATTTTGCTGCAAAAACTTGGAACTCCCTACCGGAACGCTTGAGAGGCGAACACACGTTTTCAACTTTTAAGTCTATGCTCAAGCTTCAAGAATTTTCTCTTTAAATGACTGACTGCATTATTATCGTCTGTTATGTGATCGTTTTTATGTGATCGTTTTCATGTTATACTTGGAGATATTAGCTTCTTTACAAGCTACTCTGAAATTCGAGTTTCAATAAAGTTAAGTATGTATGTATGTAGTGAAATTAGAAACATATAAGCGAGTTGAAAATTGTAACAAACATATTGCATTCTATAAAAAATACAAACTTTTCGTTTCCTCCCTGTTATGTGCTTGTATTTTTTTGGGTGACCCCCCCTTTAGTGGCGTATTTTTGGGGTGACCCCCCTTTGAGGCCGTATTTTTTTGGTTACCCCCCCCCCCCCCCCCCCCCCCCCCCCCCCCCCCCCCCCCCCTCATTTCCACCAGCCCCCTCTCCCTGATAAAAAATGAACGGTCCTTTGGCACAGATTTATTTTTTGGATCAAGACCGCCCAACAAAAGAAGTTTCGCATGATAGAACGTCAGGAGTTGACAATGCTTGATTTCGTGGCGAGTGAAGGTATAAACGGCCCTCAAAATATACCAAGATGATTTTTTCAGCCGATGAAACTTGCAAGAATAGGTCAGTTCCAATGCAAGTATGAACATGAGAAAGCTTGGTTCTGGTGCAAAAGCTAGTTTCTTGAATATTTTCATATAATAATTATTGATTTAATTATAAAATTGGGCTTATTTTACTTCTGGACGTTCAATCATGCAAAACTTTTAGGCAGTATTGACCCCAACAAATAATCCGTGCAGATGCAGTAAAACAAAGAACGAATTAACCTGCCCACACATTTGGCAGGAATGCAACGCTAGCATAAGCTCACAAGCCTGGCCTCACTTTGACGAGCACATGCTCTATACAAATTTTCCACCTGCTACAGTATGTTTTAGTACGTTCAAGTCATCTGTATATTTTTTCATTCAATATAAAAAGTGATAATAACAAAAAAATCTATAACCTTGAATGAGACTAATACAGAGGGAGAATTTCCATTTCCTTTTTTTCGTTCCCAAAATGGTGATGTATTTCCAGCTTTGAGGTGCAGATGATCCAGAGCATTCAGAAATTCCTGGCTACGCCACTGCCTCACAAAGTGGCCTTCTATTGGAAGGCAAGTACATATCATTTAAAAAATAAATGATAGGAGTGCGGCAGGTCCAAAATGCGTACCAGAAAATGCAGACCGGAAAATGCAGACCAGAAAATGCAAATATGAGTCATTTACATTCCCGATAGATTTTCATATCCCGATATATAATGTTTTGAAGTAGGCGGCTGCTCATAAAGATTAGCAGGCTGCAAAGAAAAACTGATGGCTGACATGATGCAAATTTTGTAGCTTCAAAGCAACATGTTAAGTTTCTTCACCAAGCCAAATCTGACTCAGACTCAAGAATTCCAGTTTTATTTTATTTTAGAATATGAGGTGAGCTTTCAGGCTGCACTTAACAAAATTCTATGGTTCGAACTTTTCTCACATTCGGCAAAAAGGAGCCCGGTCGCCGGCTTATGTTTTGACAGCTCTGCTGTATCCCCGATAGATATGTTGTATCAAAAGGACACCTAAAACATATTGATCGTAGTTGTAATTTTCTCTTACTTAGCGAAGGGCAAATGTAAGCTAAAGTAGCGCTAAAAGTATCAAATCGTTTCAGGAAAATTCCTGAAATTTGCGTGTAAGATCGGAGATGAAAATGAAACTCCCTTGAGATGTAAAAGATAAAACAACCATCTACATAGTAACGGCATCCTGACAGTTCAAAATTATTTTACTGCATATTTCTACCTTTGGCCGCAGTTTGTCAGTGTTGTAATATTTTATGTACTAGCCATTCCATCAAACGATGAAATAAAACTGTTCTTTTGAGTTTTCAGAGAGAAGAGACCTGGTGTGCATTTTCCGGTATGCATTTTTCAGTCTGCATTTTAGACCTGCCGGATAGGAGTGTCTGATACACTACCATGTTAAAAAATCAATTTCAGGGGCCTGTCAAAACTTCAAGGAAATGAAAATTCGAAGTAAAAAATCCTCTTTGTTGAATCCCCTTGATTGATATTTTAAATATGGACTATGAATTGTATCTGTGAGCAAAATCTCCACTTTACTTCCACATCTGAAGTCCATGCCTTCTGTGTACTGTCGACAGAGAAGCATGCCATAAACTAATCGATAGAGAGAGCTGATAATTATTCCTAGATAGATATCCACTTGCCTGTTATATGTGAAATACTCTGTGAAGCATCCCCTGCAGCCAGGAATACATCTTGGGAATTTCTACAAAATTAAATTAAACACAAGAGTTTTATAAATTGGCCCTCCTTAAATCAATCTTAAGTGAAAAAACTCGGGAAAAACTCGTTGTAGCCGAACCAAATTGAGAAGTCGAAAAAGGGTCTCAATTTTAAGAATAAATCGCTTATTTACATTAGAGAATTCAAGAATCATTGTACCATTATCTATCTCTGAAGATTGGAACCCCATGGCGAATGCCTTTTAGTGATTCGCACTGATTTGTGCCCTTTTGATGACCAAAGCTTGCGAGCTCAACAAGATGGCTGCCATGACAGTTTATAATATCACTTTCTCCCGAGTCTCCCCGCCAAAGGATAAACACAGCCACGGCAGCCATCCCATTGTCAGCAATTCTAAATCACTAGAAAATATGGTATTCTGATAAAAAAAAAGCTTAAGACAATAGTTTAGCGTGTAAAAACGACAAATCTCCCGAGCGCCTGCTATATAAGTTATTTTCATTCAGCTTTCATCTTTTTCAAACTAGCGTAGCGAGCCGTGAAAAACAGCCGCAAAAGCGCGAAAAACAAGAACAAAAACTCGAATGAAAGTTTGCGATAGTTAAAAATGATTACTACTAAATGCCACTTTTATACACTAGCTACAAAGTTTAAGTACCTACCTTGAAAATAGGTTTGTGGTCGTTGTTTGCGTTTTCTCTCGCGTGCTATTGTACTTGTAGTTGTAGCGCTTCGACTTCGTACTTCACACTCACAGCACAATCAACACAAATCAATTCGAGCAGGAACTACAGGAATATTTGCTTTTTTGGAAACTGGAAGAATTTCAGTAGTCAAATGCTTGTATTTATCGCTTTTTGTTCATGTATTTCTCCTCTGAATAATTATTGTAGGCTGGCTTTTTTTTCAGCCGCTAACAGCCCTGTCGGCTGCAAACTTGACAACGTGCCCCTCCCCCGTTAGTTGAGCATGCTTGACGTCACAATAGGGCTATTGTGACGTATCCCTTCACGAACTCGTACACATCCAGGACTTGCTGAGACGTCCGAAAATCGGATCGATCCCTAGCAAATTGCATAAGCTACCCAATTGGAGTTATCAGTTATATTTTGCGATTATCTGCTTTTTTGACGCTGTTTTCTTAGGTATGGTGCTCCGCTCTGCGGCGGCCTTCGGCCGCCGCAAGGAGCTCCGCTAATATAATATATATAATAATATAGATAATATAGATAAATAAATACTGTACAAAAATAGAATATCCTTTTAGTGTTTTAATAAAAACAGCGATATGGCATCATGGAAAACAGACGCCTTTGATTACTTTGCCTTGGACCGCGAACTTTCGTCCGAAGGCTTCTTCGCCGTATGCTTTCATGGTACGAAGGGTCTCAAGCAAGACATCTGATGATTAGATTCCATTTCAAAAATTAAAAAGACAACATTCTTTGAGTTTTCCGCTTCCATCTTTCGCAGAATGCTGATGGGCAAAAAGCGTGAGCCGCGAGTTGCAAAAGGTTGTTGGGCAGTCAAAACTACCCAGAAACCCTCGCATATCCTCTTTTTTCGATCATTTCTTTAAATATTTTCTCTCCTTCGAATGTTTAACGTAATTAATTTATGACACTTATGCACCAACAAGAGCAACGTCAACATTTTTAATAAAACTATTATTGCTAAGATGGCTAGAATTGACCCCGAAAAGGTACCCATTTGGTAAGCGTGCCCATAATGTATGGGAAGCGTGCGTGGAGCAGCGCCTCTTGCCTCTGTGCATCGAGTATCGTAAATGATAAACAAAAAAAATATTTTATAAAAAAGAGGAATTTAAGTGACCAGACTGAGGAAAGAGAATCCCTGATACGGTCTCGTCTATCTCGTTGTCTACATTCCAGTATCTAACTGTGTTGGTGCAAGTCCTCGATCATCTCCATGCTGCGTCTAATGAAACTCAACAGTCCTTAGATCTGGTAGCTCACAATCAACTAGTAGGAGCTTGATGCGGCCATCGTCTATAGTTGGGTCCCTGTAAGCATGATTATTGTCCTTAAGCCATCGGATTGCACACTCTACTTTATTTCTTCTCACTCTTAAATCATTGTGGGTTGGCAAAGTTTGTGATTTGTCACTTCTTATGATGAAGGTATTCGTCATCGGTGACTATTCGCCGATATTTACGTCGCCTTCGGCGACTAATTGTTAAGTATTCACCCAATCAGTGTTATACTTCTTTAATAAACCTTCCCGCCAGCTTACAACCCAGTATTATTGATGCTTGTATTGTATGGTGCATATGGAGGCCTTACAGCGTACCTGAGATAAAGATATCTTCCGCTCCTAGGGTATCGACGATTTTCGGCAGAAGATGCATCGCTGTCACTTATTTCACTTTCGGGACCTAACGCATCAGGCTTTCGCTTTGCTTTGCGGCTTATCAACCGCACAATATCGGCATAAGTCATAAACGTACGGAAGGCGTTATCTTTTTCACTGAAAAATCGGTCCTTCTTGTAACTATGTAAATAGTTCGTAAAAAAAAAACCTAGTCTCACACCAAGACGTTACTTTTTTGCGTCCTGCGGTGATTTCTCTAATATATAGATTTAGCCACTGGCTAAAAGCGGAGCTCCTGGTTATAAAATTTTCTGTGTGAATGAAGGGGATTGCCATGTGTACATGGTTTACATGGTTGCTTTAGTCTCCCCTTCACGAGATAATAATTTTTCAAGCATAGATGACGTAATCGATGACGTCATATCACGTGACCACTTCATTTCGCTGCTCATCTAGTGACCTAGACTACACTACCAAAGTTTGGTTGTTTTAGAGTCTTCCCTTCACGAGATATAAATTTTTCAAGCATAGATGACGTCATCGCTGACGTCATATCACGAGACCACCTCATTTCGCTCATCTGGTGACCTAGACTACACTACCCAAGTTTGGTTGTTTTAGAGTCTTCCCTTCACGAGATATTGATTTTTCAAGCATAGATGACGTCATCGATGACGTCATATCACGAAACCACCTCATTTCGCTCATCTGGTGACCTAGACTACACTACCAAAGTTTGGTTGTTTTAGAGTCTTCCCTTCACGAGATATTGATTTTTCAAGCATAGATGACATCATCGATGACGTCACATCACGTGTCCGTGTTACAGCACCCCCTTGTGGCATAGGCAAACTATCCCTAGTATGGTTGTCTTAGCATGTTCCCTTGAGGAGATATAATTTTTCTTTGCATACCAGTGGGTTCCCATGTGTACACGGACGGACGGACGACGGACGGACGGACGGACGGACGGTGTACGCTATAGGTTTAATACCAGAAAAATAATATATAGATTTAGCCACTGGCTAAAAGCGGAGCTCCGGTTACAAATTTTTTTAACGAGACAAAAAGGTTGCCATTGTACATGAATAGATAGCCTTGCACCGTTATACCACGTGTCTAAGCACTTGTTCACCCAAGTGTGGTTATCTAAGGTTCATCCCTTCAACGATGTAAACCTTTTCACGTTTGATGACGTCATCAATTACGTCATGTTACACCCACCTTGCCACTTAGATAACTTCACCCAAGTTTGGTTGTCTGAAGTTCATCCCTTCTTGAGATATATCATTTTTCTCCTATGATGACCTCATCAATGACGTCATACCACGTGACCATGCTGTTGCACCCCCCTTGCCACTAAGATAACTTCACCCAAGTTTGGTTGTCTGAAGTTCATCCCTTTTCTGAAATATATCATTTTTCTCCTATGATGACGTCATCAATGACGTCATACCTCGTGACCATGCTGTTGAACCCCCCTTGCCACTTAGATAACTTCACCCAAGTTTGGTTGTCTGAGGTTCATCCCTTCCTGAGATATATCATTTTTCTCCTATGATGACGTCATCGATGACGCCATACCTCGTGACCATGCTGTTGCACCCTCCTTGCCACTTAGATAACTTCACCCAAGTTTGGTTGTCTGAGGTTCATCCCTTCCTGAGATATATCATTTTTCTCCTATGATGACGTCATCGATGACGTCATACCTCGTGACCATGCTGTTGCACCCTCCTTGCAACTTAGATAACTTCACCCAAGTTTGGTTGTCTGACGTTCATCCCTTCCTGAGATATATCATTTTTCTCCTATGATGACGTCATCGATGACGTCATACCTCGTGACCATGCAGTTGCACCCTCCTTGCCACTTAGATAACTTCACCCAAGTTTGGTTGTCTGAGGTTCATCCCTTCCTGAAATATATCATTTTTCTCCTATGATGACGTCATCAATGACGTCATACCACGTGACCATGCAGTTACACCCCCCTTGCCACTAAGATAACTTCACCCAAGTTTGGTTGCCTGAGGTTCATCCCTTCTTGAGATATATCATTTTTCTCCTATGATGACGTCATCAATGACGTCATACCACGTGACCATGCAGTTGCACCCCCCTTGTCACTAAGATAACTTCACCCAAGTTTGGTTGTTTGAGGTTCATCCCTTCTTGAGATATATCATTTTTCTCCTATGATGACGTCATCAATGACGTCATACCACGTGACCATGCAGTTGCACCCCCCTTGCCACTAAGATAACTTCACCCAAGTTTGGTTGCCTGAGGTTCATCCCTTCTTGAGATATATCATTTTTCTCCTATGATGACGTCATCAATGACGTCATACCACGTGACCATGCAGTTGCACCCCCCTTGTCACTAAGATAACTTCACCCAAGTTTGGTTGTTTGAGGTTCATCCCTTCTTGAGATATATCATTTTTCTCCTATGATGACGTCATCAATGACGTCATACCACGTGACCATGCAGTTGCATCCCCCTTGCCACTTAGATAACTTAACCCAAGTTTGGTTGTCTGAGGTTCATCCCTTCTTGAGATATATCATTTTTCTCCTATGATGACGTCATCGATGACGTCATACCACGTGACCATGCAATTGCACCCCCTTGCCAGTTAGATAACTTCACCCAAGTTTGGTTGTCTAAGGTCCATCCCTTCCCGAGATTTTTTTATTTTCTTAGTATACCACAGGGTTCCCATGAGTTTCCGCGTACGGCGGACGGACGGACGGACGGACGGACGGACGGACGTACGCTATACCTTTAATACCAGGAAGAAACAAAAAAAAAATATCTCAAGAAGGGAACAACCTATTGCAACCAAACTTGGACACATTCATCTTTTGGGCGATACCATTTCAACGCCCTAATCATTTGACTTGGCGCCGTCAATAGCGTAAGCAAAATCAGCAAGAAAGCCCGTGACGTTTGAAAATCAACTCCATAGGTATGCTAGACGTTATTTCCTTAGGTATGGTGCTCCGCTTGCGCGGGCCTTCGGCCCGCGCAGGAGCTCCGCTATAATATATATAATAATATAATATATATATAATAATATAGATAATATAGATAAATAAATACTGTACAAAAATAGAATATCCTTTTAGTGTTTTAATAAAAACAGCGATATGGCATCATGGAAAACAGACGCCTTTGATTACTTTGCCTTGGACCGCGAACTTTCGTCCGAAGGCTTCTTCGCCGTATGCTTTCATGGTACGAAGGGTCTCAAGCAAGACATCTGATGATTAGATTTCCATTTCAAAAATTAAAAAGACAACATTCTTTGAGTTTTCCGCTTCCATCTTTCGCAGAATGCTGATGGGCAAAAAGCGTGAGCCGCGAGTTGCAAAAGGTTGTTGGGCAGTCAAAACTACCCAGAAACCCTCGCATATCCTCTTTTTTCGATCATTTCTTTAAATATTTTTCTCTCCTTCGAATGTTTAACGTAATTAATTTATGACACTTATGCGCCAACAAGAGCAACGTCAACATTTTTAATAAAACTATTATTGCTAAGATGGCTAGAATTGACCCCGAAAAGGTACCCATTTGGTAAGCGTGCCCATAATGTATGGGAAGCGTGCGTGGAGCAGCGCCTCTTGCCTCTGTGCATCGAGTATCGTAAATGATAAACAAAAAAAATATTTTATAAAAAAGAGGAATTTAAGTGACCAGACTGAGGAAAGAGAATCCCTGATACGGTCTCGTCTATCTCGTTGTCTACATTTCCAGTATCTAACTGTGTTGGTGCAAGTCCTCGATCATCTCCATGCTGCGTCTAATGAAACTCAACAGTCCTTAGATCTGGTAGCTCACAATCAACTAGTAGGAGCTTGATGCGGCCATCGTCTATAGTTGGGTCCCTGTAAGCATGATTATTGTCCTTAAGCCATCGGATTGCACACTCTACTTTATTTCTTCTCACTCTTAAATCATTGTGGGTTGGCAAAGTTTGTGATTTGTCACTTCTTATGATGAAGGTATTCGTCATCGGTGACTATTCGCCGATATTTACGTCGCCTTCGGCGACTAATTGTTAAGTATTCACCCAATCAGTGTTATACTTCTTTAATAAACCTTCCCGCCAGCTTACAACCCAGTATTATTGATGCTTGTATTGTATGGTGCATATGGAGGCCTTACAGCGTACCTGAGATAAAGATATCTTCCGCTCCTAGGGTATCGACGATTTTCGGCAGAAGATGCATCGCTGTCACTTATTTCACTTTCGGGACCTAACGCATCAGGCTTTCGCTTTGCTTTGCGGCTTATCAACCGCACAATATCGGCATAAGTCATAAACGTACGGAAGGCGTTATCTTTTTCACTGAAAAATCGGTCCTTCTTGTAACTATGTAAATAGTTCGTAAAAAAAAACCTAGTCTCACACCAAGACGTTACTTTTTTGCGTCCTGCGGTGATTTCTCTAATATATAGATTTAGCCACTGGCTAAAAGCGGAGCTCCTGGTTATAAAATTTTCTGTGTGAATGAAGGGGATTGCCATGTGTACATGGTTTACATGGTTGCTTTAGTCTCCCCTTCACGAGATATTAATTTTTCAAGCATAGATGACGTAATCGATGACGTCATATCACGTGACCACTTCATTTCGCTGCTCATCTAGTGACCTAGACTACACTACCAAAGTTTGGTTGTTTTAGAGTCTTCCCTTCACGAGATATAAATTTTTCAAGCATAGATGACGTCATCGCTGACGTCATATCACGAGACCACCTCATTTCGCTCATCTGGTGACCTAGACTACACTACCCAAGTTTGGTTGTTTTAGAGTCTTCCCTTCACGAGATATTGATTTTTCAAGCATAGATGACGTCATCGATGACGTCATATCACGAAACCACCTCATTTCGCTCATCTGGTGACCTAGACTACACTACCAAAGTTTGGTTGTTTTAGAGTCTTCCCTTCACGAGATATTGATTTTTCAAGCATAGATGACATCATCGATGACGTCACATCACGTGTCCGTGTTACAGCACCCCCCTTGTGGCATAGGCAAACTATCCCTAGTATGGTTGTCTTAGCATGTTCCCTTGAGGAGATATAATTTTTCTTTGCATACCACAGGGTTCCCATGTGTACACGGACGGACGGACGACGGACGGACGGACGGACGGACGGTGTACGCTATAGGTTTAATACCAGAAAAATAATATATAGATTTAGCCACTGGCTAAAAGCGGAGCTCCCGGTTACAAATTTTTTTAACGAGACAAAAAGGTTGCCATTGTACATGAATAGATAGCCTTGCACCGTTATACCACGTGTCTAAGCACTTGTTCACCCAAGTGTGGTTATCTAAGGTTCATCCCTTCAACGATGTAAACCTTTTCACGTTTGATGACGTCATCAATTACGTCATGTTACACCCACCTTGCCACTTAGATAACTTCACCCAAGTTTGGTTGTCTGAAGTTCATCCCTTCTTGAGATATATCATTTTTCTCCTATGATGACCTCATCAATGACGTCATACCACGTGACCATGCTGTTGCACCCCCTTGCCACTAAGATAACTTCACCCAAGTTTGGTTGTCTGAAGTTCATCCCTTTTCTGAAATATATCATTTTTCTCCTATGATGACGTCATCGATGACGCCATACCTCGTGACCATGCTGTTGCACCCTCCTTGCCACTTAGATAACTTCACCCAAGTTTGGTTGTCTGAGGTTCATCCCTTCCTGAGATATATCATTTTTCTCCTATGATGACGTCATCGATGACGTCATACCTCGTGACCATGCTGTTGCACCCTCCTTGCAACTTAGATAACTTCACCCAAGTTTGGTTGTCTGACGTTCATCCCTTCCTGAGATATATCATTTTTCTCCTATGATGACGTCATCGATGACGTCATACCTCGTGACCATGCAGTTGCACCCTCCTTGCCACTTAGATAACTTCACCCAAGTTTGGTTGTCTGAGGTTCATCCCTTCCTGAAATATATCATTTTTCTCCTATGATGACGTCAACAATGACGTCATACCACGTGACCATGCAGTTGCACCCCCCTTGCCACTAAGATAACTTCACCCAAGTTTGGTTGCCTGAGGTTCATCCCTTCTTGAGATATATCATTTTTCTCCTATGATGACGTCATCAATGACGTCATACCACGTGACCATGCAGTTGCACCCCCTTGTCACTAAGATAACTTCACCCAAGTTTGGTTGTTTGAGGTTCATCCCTTCTTGAGATATATCATTTTTCTCCTATGATGACGTCATCAATGACGTCATACCACGTGACCATGCAGTTGCATCCCCCTTGCCACTTAGATAACTTAACCAAGTTTGGTTGTCTGAGGTTCATCCCTTCTTGAGATATATCATTTTTCTCCTATGATGACGTCATCGATGACGTCATACCACGTGACCATGCAATTGCACCCCCCTTGCCAGTTAGATAACTTCACCCAAGTTTGGTTGTCTAAGGTCCATCCCTTCCCGAGATTTTTTTATTTTCTTAGTATACCACAGGGTTCCCATGAGTTTCCGCGTACGGCGGACGGACGGACGGACGGACGGACGTACGCTATACCTTTAATACCAGGAAGAAACAAAAAAAAAATATCTCAAGAAGGGAACAACCTATTGCAACCAAACTTGGACACATTCATCTTTTGGGCGATACCATTTCAACGCCCTAATCATTTGACTTGGCGCCGTCAATAGCGTAAGCAAAATCAGCAAGAAAGCCCGTGACGTTTGAAAATCAACTCCATAGGTATGCTAGACGTTATTTCCTTAGGTATGGTGCTCCGCTTGCGCGGGCCTTCGGCCCGCGCAGGAGCTCCGCTATAATATATATAATAATATAATATATATATAATAATATAGATAATATAGATAAATAAATACTGTACAAAAATAGAATATCCTTTTAGTGTTTTAATAAAAACAGCGATATGGCATCATGGAAAACAGACGCCTTTGATTACTTTGCCTTGGACCGCGAACTTTCGTCCGAAGGCTTCTTCGCCGTATGCTTTCATGGTACGAAGGGTCTCAAGCAAGACATCTGATGATTAGATTTCCATTTCAAAAATTAAAAAGACAACATTCTTTGAGTTTTCCGCTTCCATCTTTCGCAGAATGCTGATGGGCAAAAAGCGTGAGCCGCGAGTTGCAAAAGGTTGTTGGGCAGTCAAAACTACCCAGAAACCCTCGCATATCCTCTTTTTTCGATCATTTCTTTAAATATTTTTCTCTCCTTCGAATGTTTAACGTAATTAATTTATGACACTTATGCACCAACAAGAGCAACGTCAACATTTTTAATAAAACTATTATTGCTAAGATGGCTAGAATTGACCCCGAAAAGGTACCCATTTGGTAAGCGTGCCCATAATGTATGGGAAGCGTGCGTGGAGCAGCGCCTCTTGCCTCTGTGCATCGAGTATCGTAAATGATAAACAAAAAAAATATTTTATAAAAAAGAGGAATTTAAGTGACCAGACTGAGGAAAGAGAATCCCTGATACGGTCTCGTCTATCTCGTTGTCTACATTTCCAGTATCTAACTGTGTTGGTGCAAGTCCTCGATCATCTCCATGCTGCGTCTAATGAAACTCAACAGTCCTTAGATCTGGTAGCTCACAATCAACTAGTAGGAGCTTGATGCGGCCATCGTCTATAGTTGGGTCCCTGTAAGCATGATTATTGTCCTTAAGCCATCGGATTGCACACTCTACTTTATTTCTTCTCACTCTTAAATCATTGTGGGTTGGCAAAGTTTGTGATTTGTCACTTCTTATGATGAAGGTATTCGTCATCGGTGACTATTCGCCGATATTTACGTCGCCTTCGGCGACTAATTGTTAAGTATTCACCCAATCAGTGTTATACTTCTTTAATAAACCTTCCCGCCAGCTTACAACCCAGTATTATTGATGCTTGTATTGTATGGTGCATATGGAGGCCTTACAGCGTACCTGAGATAAATATATCTTCCGCTCCTAGGGTATCGACGATTTTCGGCAGAAGATGCATCGCTGTCACTTATTTCACTTTCGGGACCTAACGCATCAGGCTTTCGCTTTGCTTTGCGGCTTATCAACCGCACAATATCGGCATAAGTCATAAACGTACGGAAGGCGTTATCTTTTTCACTGAAAAATCGGTCCTTCTTGTAACTATGTAAATAGTTCGTAAAAAAAAAACCTAGTCTCACACCAAGACGTTACTTTTTTGCGTCCTGCGGTGATTTCTCTAATATATAGATTTAGCCACTGGCTAAAAGCGGAGCTCCTGGTTATAAAATTTTCTGTGTGAATGAAGGGGATTGCCATGTGTACATGGTTTACATGGTTGCTTTAGTCTCCCCTTCACGAGATATTAATTTTTCAAGCATAGATGACGTAATCGATGACGTCATATCACGTGACCACTTCATTTCGCTGCTCATCTAGTGACCTAGACTACACTACCAAAGTTTGGTTGTTTTAGAGTCTTCCCTTCACGAGATATAAATTTTTCAAGCATAGATGACGTCATCGCTGACGTCATATCACGAGACCACCTCATTTCGCTCATCTGGTGACCTAGACTACACTACCCAAGTTTGGTTGTTTTAGAGTCTTCCCTTCACGAGATATTGATTTTTCAAGCATAGATGACGTCATCGATGACGTCATATCACGAAACCACCTCATTTCGCTCATCTGGTGACCTAGACTACACTACCAAAGTTTGGTTGTTTTAGAGTCTTCCCTTCACGAGATATTGATTTTTCAAGCATAGATGACATCATCGATGACGTCACATCACGTGTCCGTGTTACAGCACCCCCCTTGTGGCATAGGCAAACTATCCCTAGTATGGTTGTCTTAGCATGTTCCCTTGAGGAGATATAATTTTTTCTTTGCATACCACAGGGTTCCCATGTGTACACGGACGGACGGACGACGGACGGACGGACGGACGGACGGTGTACGCTATAGGTTTAATACCAGAAAAATAATATATAGATTTAGCCACTGGCTAAAAGCGGAGCTCCCGGTTACAAACTTTTTTAACGAGACAAAAAGGTTGCCATTGTACATGAATAGATAGCCTTGCACCGTTATACCACGTGACTAAGCACTTGTTCACCAGTGTGGTTATCTAAGGTTCATCCCTTCAACGATGTAAACTTTTTTCACGTTTGATGAATCATCAATTACGTCATACCACGTAACCATGCAGTTACACCCACCTTGCCACTTAGATAACTTCACCCAAGTTTGGTTGTCTGAGGTTCATCCCTTCTTGATATATCTCATTTTTCTCCTATGATGACGTCATCAATGACGTCATACCACGTGACCTTGCAGTTGCACCCCCCTTGACACTTAGATAACTTCACCCAAGTTTGGTTGTCTGAGGTTCATCCCTTCTGGAGATATATCACTTTTCTCCTATGATGACGTCATCAATGACGTCATACCACGTGACCATGCAGTTGCACCCTCCTTGCCACTTAGATAACTTCATCCAAGTTTGGTTGTCTGAGGTTCATCCCTTCTTGAGATATATCATTTTTATCCTATGATGACGTCATCAATGACGTCATACCACCTGACCATGCAGTTGCACCCCCCTTGCCACTTAGATAACTTCACCTAAGTTTGGTTGTCTGAGGTTCATCCCTTCTTGAGATATATCACTTTTTCTCCTATGATGACGTCGTCAATGACGTCATACCACGTGACCAGGCAGTTGCACCCTCCTTGCCACTTAGATAACTTCATCCAAGTTTGGTTGTCTGAGGTTCATCCCTTCTTGAGATATATCATTTTTCTCCTATGATGACGTCATCAATGGCGTCATACCACGTGACCAGGCAGTTGCACCCTCCTTGCCACTTAGATAACTTCATCCAAGTTTGGTTGTCTGAGGTTCATCCCTTCTTGAGATATATCATTTTTCTCCTATGATGACGTCATCAATGGCGTCATACCACGTGACCATGCAGTTGCACCCCCCTTGCCACTTAGATAACTTCACCCAAGTTTGGTTGTCTGAGGTTCATCCCTTCTTGAGATATATCATTTTCTCCTATGATGACGTCATCAATGGCGTCATACCACGTGACCAGGCAGTTGCACCCCCCTTGCCACTTAGATAACTTCATCCAAGTTTGGTTGTCTAAGGTCCATCCCTTCCCGAGATTTTTTAATTTTCTTAGTATACCACAGGGTTCCCATGAGTTTCCGCGTACGGCGGGCCGACGGACGGACGGACGGACGCCGGACGGACGTACGCTATACCTTTAATACCAGGAAGAAACAAAAAAAATCATATCTCAAGAAGGGAACAACCTATGGCAACCAAACTTGGACACATTCATCTTTTGGGCGATACCATTTCAACGCCCTAATCATTTGACTTGGCGCCGTCAATGACGTAAGCAAAATGAGCAAGAAAGCCCGTGACGTTTGAAAATCAACTCCATAGTTATGCTAGACGTTATTTCCTTAGGTATGGTGCTCCGCTTGCGCGGGCCTTGGGCCCGCGCAGGAGCTCCGCTATGAAAGTTGTTTTGAAGGCGTAGGGACTGGGAATGAGTATTACAAGGCGCGCAATGAACTGTGGGATAGGCGCGAACAAAACAACGTCTGGCAACAAGCGAGATCAACATGGCGGTGGATGGTGTTCTAGTAGGTTTACAAATAAATAAAGAAATGCCTTTACATCAAGTGTGTATATCCCTGGCGATTGCATTCCCCAACAAGAGATGCAGAGGTAAAATTCCAATGTACACGAGCGACAGTTTGGACAACCCAGATGATGGCAATGAGGCCTGTACCCGAGTTAAGGTGCTAAGCTGTCAATCAAATTGTACCTCTCTACTCTACCAACACAACACTGAGAAGGCTGCACAAATCGAAATTCGGGGACTGATCGCAATGTTATCATTATGCCATATTGAATGTTTACTCGTTTAAATACTTGAAATTCTTGGGTTTCAATCACGTGACTTTTGCGCGTAATTGCATCCGGTCTGAATCAGCTGGAGGTCAAGATGAAGAAGTTTTCTGAAGTTCACGAGCAAAACTTCAAATTTACTAGCTACGTTTTCTAGAAAATCACAACTATAAATGAACCTGACTCGTATTTAAACTAAAGCCTATTGTTACGGATTAATGTTTGAATTACTTACTGTATTTGCGGGATTCCTGTGTTTGTAATAATGCCCGCTGAACGGACCGCGGGCGAGAGACTAGCTTGTAAGCACATGTTATTTTCAGTGGGAAATATACAGTTTGATCTGTTGGAGATTCAGTCATTTTGTAACCAGCGCTCATCCGTTCCCAGCTGGTGGGAACAAATTGGTCCATTCGACAGCCGGATATTCAGTATTATGAAGGTAAACTCGTAAAATTTTAGCATTTGACTCGAGGAAAGCTCGTACATTTTCAAGTTTCATTCAATCAAGATGGCGGACTCGACCATGGCTCGACTAGAAAAGTTAAAAAAGGAGAAGAAAAACGCCAAAACAAGGCTAACGAAAGCAAAGAAACGTCTAAATGACTTAGTAGTTGATCAATTGTCAAGTAAGAATGCTATTAGACGTGTTATTAATAGTATCAAATCGGAACTTAACATTATCGAACGACTCATAGGACTTCTGAAGGAGCATTATATTTTTGAATCGTGCGAGGGCATTGACATTGATATAGAGACCTTGGATAAAGAAATTGAAGAAATAGGGAATGGGGCGGATTATGTTATAAAAGCAGCAGAGGCACATTTGGATGAAAGATTAGAAAGGGGGGAATCCGAATCTGCTGCGCTATCTGAAAACCTATATCAGTCTGAAAGTTTAGGTACAACCCATATTGAATTTGGTCAAGGGTCAGAGTTAGAAGAAGCCAATAAAAGGCTAAGGGAAATGCAAGCAGAAGAAAGACAGAAACAGTGGGAACTTCAGAGAAAAACTGTAGAATTTGAATTGGCAAAACAGAGAACTGAAGAGGCTCATAAAATTGTTTCTATTACTGATGCCAGATCTCGGTCTGATACCCCTGAGATACATACCAATTCCCCGTCACCCCAGGTCCCTATCATGGCTCCAAGTAATAATATAGCCCAGAATACCCCAGTGCAGGTGCCAATACAATTTGTCCCAGATCCCATCAGTAGTCCTGCAACCCCAATACAGATGCCCCCGCATCCCACCCCAGATTCGGACATAAGTGACCCTCCTGACCCATTGTTAAAAGATCCTCCTGCACAATCAGTGCAGCAGCACAGCCCAGAGAATGGAATCTTCCCTAGTAATTATAACACAGCGGTTTGGCAAACCCCAGCTCATTCACAACAAAAAACCCAAAGTGTGAATGAACAAGTTACCCAATCACCATGGCAACAGTCCCATGCATCAACCTCATGGCACCCCCAACACATATCCACTGGCCCCAGTATCAGTAAACAAGTCCCTACAACCCAGAGTGTCCATTCCCAGTCATCCCCATGGCAACAGACCTTGCATTATCCTGTTTTGAACATGCAATCACCCACTGTTCAGAATGTTCCCATCCATTTACCGGGACAACAAGCCTCTGATTTAAACATCAGTAAACACACCACAGTGCAACATAGTTCAGACCCAGTTTCTAATTCTGGTACCCAGGCTCCACAAAGGGTAGCCCCCATCAAATTGAAGGGTGTAGACTTGCCAACATTCAATGGTGAGGATAAAACAGAGTATGAACAGTGGAAAGCTGCATTTACAACAGCTGTTGACCAGTCAGCAATACTTGTAAGTGAGAAAATGCTAAGACTACAGAGTAGCTTGAGTGGTAAAGCACTTAAATTAGTTAAAGACTTGGGTTTTTCCTCCAACGCATATGAAAGAGCAAAGGAAAAATTGGATAAGAAGTATGGGGGAGATAAAAGGCTACAAATTAAAACCTTAAACACTCTCAAGAATTGGCAGAAAGTACGTCCAAAAAATCTGGGGGATCTAGAAGGTTTTCTAAATGTGTTGGACAGAACTCTTATTGTTCTAAGAGATACAAGTGAGGGGCGGGGAGATTTATTGGGTACAAGTTTAAGTCTAATCAGTAAAGAGAAGCTACCCGAGGAGGATGTTCAATGTTATAAGTCGTGGCTTTTGGAACATGCAAAAGATGATTCTTTTGAAACATTAGTTGAATGGGTTGAACTCAGAGTCCAGATAATGGAAGAAGCCAAGGAAGAGACAAGTGGACTGGGGACGAGTACACAGGGTGACCACAGACCCCAAAGAAAAAGGGAGAGAGGTTTCAACACATTGTCCAAAGACACCAACTGCATAGTGCAATCTTGTAAGAAAGATCACCCTCCATGGGCTTGTGATGTTTTTAAGGGATTACCGGTGTCCCAGCGAAAAAGTCTGATCGAAAAATCCAGGCGATGTTTTCGTTGCCTAGCAGCAGGACACAAAGCTGCTGCCTGTAATCGAGCTAGGTGCTGTGGAGTTGATGGCTGTGATAGTACACAGCATAGTAGGTTACTCCACAAATCTTCTGGTCAAGGTCAAGGTCAGACCAGTAGACCCAGTCCCCACACGGTTTCATCACCACAGGCTACCCAAGATTTTAGTCAACAGACTGCAAGTACACCACAATCCAGTGATAGTTATAGTCAGACATCAAGTGGTAACACAACTAGCAGGTCTCACGTGACACTGCGAACTGAGCATGTTTCACTAATGGTTATACCAGCTGTCATTGCAAATGATGATAAGCAACTAAAAGTCAATGTCATGCTAGACCCATGTTCAACAGGATCTTATATTACAGAGATTGCTGCTGAAGAGCTCCATTTGCAAGGTGAAGATCAGGATCTTACTATTTCAGGCACTGGTGGACTGGAAATTAAGAAACAATCTAAGCAAGTTAATTTTATTGTCTCAAGTGTGAATCATTCCTTCTCCTCTAACTTAAAGGCAAATGTCTTAAATAACATTACTGGAGACACACCTGCCTTTAACTGGGCAGAACTGAAATCGAAGTGGCCCCACTTGGTGACCATACCAATAAACCAGACAGCTCGTAGACGGCAAATAGATGTGTTGATAGGTAGTGACCATCCAGTTTTCCATCATGTCTTGAAGGAGGTACATGGTAGTCGACCAGGAGACCCAATAGCTAGACTCACTCATTTGGGGTGGGTTTGCTTTGGTCCGACGCTAGTAGAAGAGCATCGCAGACGGTCGCGCTCTCATTTCACACGCACCTTTCACTCTGGTCATGTTGACGACCACACAATCATACAGCAAGACACCCAACTCAGGCAATTCTGGGAGCTTGAGGTCTTAGGCATCAGAGACACTGATGACACATCTCCAGATGAGAAGGCTGCAATGGCCAGTGCCAACGAAACCATAGTTTGTGGTGACAGTGGATACTCTGTGGGTATTCCTTGGAAAAACGGAGAGCCGACAGTAGAGAGCAACTATGATGTCGCAATGTCGAGACTCAAGAGTCTGGAAAAATCTCTGAGTAAGAAAGGCCCAGAGGCGGTGGAGTCCTATAGTAAGATTATCGCAGATTATGAGAAGAAAGGTTATGTGAAGAAAGTAGAGAAGACTGATGACTCAGCCCAGTGGTTTCTCCCTCATTTCCCTGTGGTAAAGGAGGAACGAACAAGCACTAAGACGCGTATCGTTTTTGACGCGGCCGCAAAGGATCATGGGAGAAGTCTGAATGACACCATTCTACCAGGACCCAAGCTTCAGAGGGATTTAATGAATGTACTTATTAGGTTTAGACGAGCGCCAATCGCATTATGCGGAGACGTAAGCGAAATGTTTCTGCAAGTTGGCTTGTTAGAAGCTGACCGACCCTTTCACAGATTCCTTTGGCGCAATTGTGATACATCGAAGGAGCCACAAGTGTATGAGTTTCAGAGACTTGTGTTTGGGAACACAGCATCTCCATTTTGCTCACAGTTTGTTATGCAGAGCCACGCCCAGAATCATGCGAGTGACTACCCAGAAGCAGCAGAAACTGTAAGTAACTCTATGTATGTAGATGACGTCCTAGATTCATGTGAGACCCCAGAAGGCGCCATAGATTTAAGAAGACAACTATCACAGCTTCTGTCAGACGCGGGTTTTCATCTAAGGAAATGGTCATCGAATGACTCATCTGTACTAGAAGACATCCCAGAAGAAGACAGACAACCAGGTTTGGAGATACAAGAAGATGGACGGGCATCTTGTAAAATGAAGACACTAGGTGTCATGTGGAGGTCAGAGGATGACGTGTTCACGTTTAGTGTCAAACCACCGGAGCTCGAAGAAGCTACCACGAAGAGAGGTGTGCTAAGTGCTATATCCAGCCTATTTGATCCTCTCCAGTTCCTTGCACCATTCACAGTCCGAGCAAGGATCATCATGCAAGACATATGGACAGCCGGGATAGATTGGGATGACCCCCTACCAACGAATCTACTGGACCGCTGGCGAAGCTGGGTGAATGAGCTGCGATGTCTCTCCAACTTTGATATTCCAAGATGTTTAAGGCGACCCTCACCGGAAAGAATGGAGCTTCACATGTTCTCGGATGCTTCTGGAGATGCCTATGCAGCTTGCGCTTATCTGGTAAGTCATTATGAAGACGGAACGTCAACCTCTTGTCTGATAGCGTCCAAGTGCTGCGTCTCACCAGTTAAGGCAATGACCATCCCCAGACTCGAGTTGATGGGAGCAGTCATCTCGACACGTCTAGCAACTACCATCCTGAAGTCAATCGAAGAGCCCAAGGTAGTATTCTGGACTGACTCTACTAATGTCTTATACTGGGTACGCAACCAGAGCCGCAACTTCAAACCATTCGTAGCCAACAGAATCGGAGAGATTCATCAGACGACAGATCCTGAGCAGTGGAGACACGTACCGGGTGAGCTCAACTCTGCCGATTTGGCGACAAGAGGCATCGGTGCCTCAGCGTTAGCAAAGAGTCAAGAATGGAAGCATGGTCCAAAGTTCCTGTTAGAGGATGAATCCTGCTGGCCTGCACGCCTACCAGGAGTAAAGGTATCGCCAGATGATGACACAGAAGAACGGAAGATTGTGCGAGCTCACACAGCCCAAGTGTCCGAAGAATTCAGACTAGAACCAAGTAAATTTTCATACTTCGGACGACTTGTTCGTGTCACGGCGTGGGTACAGCGGTTTGCAAGAAACTGCAGACAAGAAGCGGATAGCAGAAATCTAAGTAAGACGCTGACGGTTTCTGAAGTGAAGACCGCAGAGGTCTTCTGGTTCAAGCGTGCACAGTTGGAGAGTTTCCAAGACAGCAAAGGGAAGAAGTCTTTAGAGAATCTTAACCCTAAACCAGATGAAGAAGGACTTATTCGCATAGATGGACGACTACGACAGGCAGAATTACCTTACGAGGCTAAGCACCCGATTATTTTACCCCGAGATCATCCAGTAACCAGACTTGTGGCGAGAGCTTGTCACGAGCGACTTGGACACGGCACAGGTGTAGAACATACGCTTACGGAATTGCGTACGAAATTCTGGGTGATTAAAGGTAGGAAAGTTGTCCGAGAGGTCCTAAACCATTGTCCAGCGTGCAAACTACGTTTCACTGCATGGACAAATGATGGCCCCTCTACCGAAGTCAAGAGTGATGTCGTCCATGAGAGCGTTTGATCGTGTAGGTGTGGACTACGGCGGACCATACCTGACCAAGCAAGGGCGCAGTAAGGCAAGAGCGAAGCGATATCTTTGTTTATTTACATGTCTAACTACGCGCGCAGTACATTTGGAAATGGCGTATACACTTGACACAGATTCATTTTTGAATGCGTTTTCCCGTATGATATCACGGAGGGGGACGCCCTCATACGTCGTGTCAGATAACGGAACTAACTTCGTGTCAGGAGAACGCGAGTTGAGAGAGCTAGTGGAACAGTTGGATCAAGATAAGATTGTGTACGAGACCAACAAGCAGTCGCACATCGAGTGGCAGTTTAACCCACCATCAAGTCCCCATTTCGGAGGGGTTTTCGAGGCAATGATAAAGAGCGCCAAGAAAGCCATACGGGGTATCTTGGCAGATGCGGAGGTTTCTGACGAGGAGCTGCACACTGCAATTTGCGGGGCAGAGCAGCTACTTAACTCTCGACCAATCACTTACGTTAGTTCGGACTCAAATGATTTATCGCCGCTTACTCCCAGTCATTTCATTCACGGTGAAATGGGACGATCATTTGCGCCAGACGCTACGGATGAGGAAGCATTCGATCCACGCAAGCGTTGGCACCGAGTTCAGCAACTAATCGGTCAAGTCTGGAAGAGATGGAGGAAGGAGCTGCTGCCGATGCTAAATCGTCGCAAGAAATGGTTCCATCCACAGCGAAATATGGGCGTGGGAGACGTCGTGCTGATGATTGAGCCTAACGCCAAACGACGAGAGTGGCCCTTGGGACGAATTACGGAAACGTTCCCAGGTGACGACGGCCTAGTACGTGTTGTGAAAGTTCAAGCGAAGGACAAGGAGTATCTGCGTCCAGTGCATCGTGTATGCCCATTGGAGTATGCATAATGACTATACGGTTTTATATACACGTTATGAAAACTGTTCGTGTAGAGCGAAGAGGATCTACTGTAATGGACTTTCGTGAGAAATGTAGTCTACAATTGTAAGTCAGTAATTTTCCGAGAGACTTTAGTCAGAGAAGGAAACAGTTTTTCTTCAGATGGACATTTATTGACATTGTTATAAGATATTGTTACAACGGACAAGCATTCAATAGTTAGATTGTACAACACCCCCATGGACTATTCGATGTTTACGCGAATGTTGCACATTCGGGAGGGGGATGTTACGGATTAATGTTTGAATTACTTACTGTATTTGCGGGATTCCTGTGTTTGTAATAATGCCCGCTGAACGGACCGCGGGCGAGAGACTAGCTTGTAAGCACATGTTATTTTCAGTGGGAAATATCCAGTTTGATCTGTTGGAGATTCAGTCATTTTGTAACCAGCGCTCATCCGTTCCCAGCTGGTGGGAACACCTATTATAAATTCAAATTTGTAGCGATATTGGAGAGTAGGGTTTGCTTTTTGAGGCAGTTCAACTGTAGTAAATGAGTATGCTTTACAAACTTTTTTATGCAGCTTTTCTTCAAGTGCTCGATGTTTTCACTCCATTTCTTGGCCCTCGAAGGAAATAATTATATTGTAAATTAGATAATAGGGCTGAGAAACATATACTCCGACAGTTCTTTGTTTCTGGGCGAAAGATCTGAGAAGCAGAAGTGGAGGACGGTACTTGATTCATTGCTATTTTTGTGTAAATGAGCTCAGAAAATCGACCCGGTTCTCTAGTAGTAGTACCCGGCTCTATTGCATAGAATTTTTCCAATACCGCAAAACAATTTCCCCCATAAATGATATTTACTTTTGAATTAGCCATAAAATGCAGGTGACAAATTCCCGGTAGTTTCTAAAGTATGTTTTTTAATAAACGCCTGATCTTGACTCTCTAAAAGTCATGTTTCAGCCAGCTGTCGAAGTAGTTCAACGCAGCGACAAAACTCACTCGTGAAAAACCCACAAAAACTTTAAGTTTTGAATAAAAAACAAATTTCAATTACACAGACTGAAAAAAGAACCTGAGAAGTCCATGTCGACCTAGGATAAATAAATAAATAAGTAAATCCCAGTTTGGCGTTGTATGTGTATCAGTTTTTACTGAGTTTTCGGACTGCTTGTAAAAAAGTAAAGTCTGACAAACTCTCATTTTTGCCTACCTGCTCGGGTTGATTGAAGCGAACTTCATCTGATTATCCGTGTATCAAATGAGAAACCAAATCCTCCATAATCCTAGTACTTTCGCTGTGAATCCTTTATGCTTCCTCAATTCATCCGTGGCTACAAAGTCTTTTAAACTTAATTTCAAATACATATCTTCATGAAACACTTTCACTTGGCGACAACAAGTTCGCGAGGCCGCGGTTCTTTTCGGCCTTTCTTCGGTCATTTATGTTGTTTTCAAGTATTTCTTTCCTAGTGTCTTTCTTGGTCAGTCTAAAGACATCTGTTTATCTGTTTACCCAACTTGTAGAACCAGAAACCATGCGAGGAGATAACATTTTCACAGTTTCCACCTCGAAAAGCACTGCAGACACAGACATTTGACCTCCACCTGAATCATAATGAGGCTCCAAAAAGTGGATGTGACGTCATATGAAACCCAAGAATTGTAACTTGCATGCAAAAGGCACAGAAGGAATAATTCAGTCTGTCGGGTCTGTTCTTCGCAGGTAAAGTTTGCTAGCGGACACAACAACAAGACGAACTATATTATCAGTGAGAAAAGAAGAATTTTTAAGCAATAGTTCTCACATAAAGATCAAATATATACCATACCGGCTCCACCATACCTGCTTCTTTCAGGGTACGATTGATGATTATAGCGGAGCTCCGTAGCGGCCGAAGGCCGCAGAGCGGAGCACCATAGGTATCGCAGGAAGAATACAAGTAGAACTCAGGTATACTATCGACTTCATTTTTCATGGTTCAGTGGTATTCCCATTTGGGTATCGCGGGCGCGTCCGTGCGTGTCGGTCTGCGTGCCCCACCACAGGTAAACCAAGACCCTTCTACGTTTAAAAATTATATCTCAGGAAGGGATGAAGCTCAGAAAACCAAACTTGGGTGAAGTTGTGTCAGTGACAGGGGGGGGGGGGGGGGGGGGGGGGCAACTGCATGGTCACGTGGTATGACGTCATCGATGAAGTCATCATGGGAGAAAAAGAACATATCTCGGGAGGGGATGAACCTCAGACAACCAAACTTGGTTGAAGTTGTCTAAGTGGCAAGGGAGGTGCAACTACAGGGTCACGTGGTATGACGTCATCGATGACGTCATCATAGGAGAAAAAGAACATATCTCGGGAAGGGATTTACCTCAGGCAACCAAACTTGGGTGAAGTTTCCTAAGCGGCAAGGGGGGTGCAACCGCATGGTCACGTGGTATGACGTCATCGATGAGGTCATCATAGGAGAAAAAGAATATATCTCGAGAAGGGATGAACCTTAGACAACAAAACTTGGGTGAAGTTGTCTTAGTGGTAAAGGGGGTGCAACCGCATGGTCACGTGGTATGACGTCATCGATGACGTCATCATAGGAGAAAAATAACATATCTCGGGAAGGGATTTACCTCACTGACAACCAAACTTGGGTGAAGTTTCCTAAGTGGCAAGGGAGGTGCAACTACAGGGTCACGTGGTATGACGTCATCATAGGAGCAAAAGAAATATCTGGAGAAGGGATGAACCTCAGACAACGAAACTTGGACGAAGTTGTCTAAGTGGCAAAGGGGGTGCAACCTGAAACTTTGGTGAAATTATCAAAGTGGCAATGGGGGGCGGGGATGCAACCGCGTGGTCAGGTGGTATGACGTTGCAAGGCTATCTATGTACAATGGCTACCTTTTTTTCTCATTAACACAACAAAATATGTAACCGGGAGCTCCGCTTTTAGCCAGTGGCTAAATCTATATATTTTAGATTTTTACAGCCTGAAAGATCGAAACGGGAACTACTCGCACTCGCCTGCGTTTGGAACCAACCGCCCGTTGAGCAAAGTTAACTATTGATCGCTCGCTTTCCACTTGTTAGCCAAAATCAAGGCAGGACAAATCTTTCCTGCAGCCAATCCTATATTTTACGGTCCACCTAAATCATGATAGCTAATTTGAAACTCAAAATGAAGATTCAGATGGCAGAGATATTGAAACCCGCGAAGTTGTGAGTTGTTCCAGTCTGCTATGTGGTTCGTCACAAAAAAGTCCGCAAACAGCTCTCTCTGAAACCTTAAAAATCACTATAGAGCAATATGATTCCCTTCGCCGTCGATCAACGCCAAACTAAAGGCGGTACATTCGGCCATAATTCATTCAACGCGAGCACTTCTTCGTCTTTCTCTCATCGGCTTTGGCTAGCTGAACCCCTGACTGAGTTTGGTTGACAGTTCCGCAAACTGGGAACAATCATCATACACGAAAAAGCGGCAAGATCAAATATCCCCCCTGGGATAACCACAGGAGATTAGTTCATAAACGACGATTTGAGCAGTGGGGATTTAGCAAAGGCTAGAGTTTTGCTGAGGGGAAAAACTCAAAGGAAACGCTAAGATCTCTGGAATCGATCAGAACGGTTAAAATCAAATATATGTTGAATGTTTAATATGATACTCTTGGAATTTTAATTCGTTATGTACATATTATTTTATGTTATTTGATACGTTCGACGAGTTCGCTTCGAAATTCGATCGAAATGAGGAAATATTATATTTATTTGGAGGTAGAACGGTTTGACAGGTTCTTTTTTATGACTGAGGATAGACAACTTACAGAAATTCCAACAAATGTGCTCGCTCGCAACGTTTTCCCTGTTCTTGCAAGATTCTGGAGATTTGTTACCAGACGATTCCGAATTGTTTCCACATATCCTATAACTCACTGCGCGCCCCGTTAAAAATCTCCTATAAATCCCTGTGCGCCCTTCTAAAAAAAAACACAAATTTTGCGCGCCCTAAAAAATCCGAGAAGCGTTTCGGTACGAGATTGAAAAAAAACGTAAATCCGATTTGCAGACTATATGTACCTAACAGAAACGCGGGTACGTGCGTAATTTTTATCAACAATTTTGTCGCTGATTGTGTGAAAAATCGATTTTTGGAAATGACACATAAATAAGGGTTTAATGGAAAACAACTGGTAGCATAAGAGTAGGCAGGACATTTTAAAGTGTTTGAAGCTAATATTTCGAGCATTTTACAGCAAACAATCAAGAGGAATTTCACTGGAAATTGGGGTACTTGAAAGAAAATCTCCTATAGATGAGCAATGAAAAATATTTCTAACTTGCATGTTTAAGCTAAACGTTACATTTGAAATCTCACTGTCAGGAATGTTGAAGTCGGACAAAATTCGGACACTTCCTGTGTCAGCGATGGTTTGTAGGAATATAGTTCTCTCAAAAATCACAGTCAAAAGCCGTGGGGACGATGACGTCATAGCCCTCGTCTCACTTCCGGTTAAGTAAGAAAAGCGCGAAGATGTGCTATATTTTGAAAAGTTTCTCAAATAGGGACTTAAAATCACCACTAGTTAAAGGCAAGTAATAAATGCAGTATAACGTGAGCAAAAAAGTAGGATAAAACAACTTTACCTGGCCAAAATTAATTTCCTTGTCTAATTTCACGCTTAACCATGGCGAACACTATAATAAGAGAAGTTGAGACTCTTTGTTTATGTTTGATAGCCGATGGTTAAGCGTTAAGCGTGTACCAGTTTTTGGTTTAAGTATGAAATATTGTTAGATTATAATTATTTTTCTCCAAGAGAATGTCAGAAGTGCATATATTCTCGTTCTCTAGCCTTTTTCATCCTAAAATACTTGAGAAATATAAACAAATTTTGGGAAGACGGCATTTTTCACTGTCTTCGGTCGCCCAGTCTCACCAAGAAATGTGGTGAAAATCGGGCTAGGGTGTTATTGTTTCCGAATAGTTGCAATATTTCCGAAGACCTGTCTGAAAATGTTTTATGCTATAGCATCAGGAAACCAATTTGACAAGATATCCTGAAAACATGAGGTCCTGTATCGTGTTCAGAGCAACTCATCTGTCCATTTTTCCTGTAAGCTGAAATTGAGATTTTCGATGTTCGTTTTTAAACCCTGTATTTCAATGCTAAGCGTTCGATTTAGACCTCACTTTCAATGTACTTGGGCATTCAACCTAAACATAAACTTTTAATGTTGTTAGGTCGCTTCGTTAAGCATGTGATCAGTTTCCAGCAGTCATAGAGGTTCAATTGATAGCCTTGTTCCTGCGCGCGGGATTTTCTACGTCATTTTCAGCAAATAAAAAGTGACGTTTTTTCCCCTGAACTTCAGCACTTCATAGAAAATACCTCAAAACAACGTCTCGATTATTGCAAGCATCGTTCTCTTTAAACCTATGGAGTTTTTAATTGATCAAACCCGGCCCTTTAGACGTAAACCGGGAAAAACCGCGCGCAGGGAGCTCAGACAATCAGCGACATAAATGCTTGATAAAATGCTTTCAAAATCAGTTTTCTATACTTAAGACCCAATATTTTAAAATAAATGTAAGTAATCTCCCCTCCCCCTATTCAATGTTGATCCCCAAGGTTTCTAGCGTCGGTAAACAACATTGAAATGGGGGGCTGGGGGTTTAGGAGTGACAGAGGCGAATTTTAAACTGGTTGATACAAGACTTTGCGATTCTAACAGAAACGCGGGTACGTGCGTAATTTGTATCAACAATTTTGTCGCTGATTGTCTGAACAATCGATTTTTGGAAATGACACATAAATAAGATTTTAATGGCAAACAACTGGTAGCATAAGAGTAGGCAGGACATTTTAAAGTGTTTGAAGCTAATATTTCGAGCATTTTACAGCAAACAATCAAGAGGAATTTCACTGGAAATTGGGGTACTTGAAAGAAAATCTCCTATAGATGAGCAATGAAAAATATTTGTAACTTGCATGTTCAAGCTAAACGTTACATTTGAAATCTCACTGTCAGGAATGTTGAAGTCGGACAAAATTCGGACACTTCCTGTGTCAGCGATGGTTTGTAGGAATATAGTTCTCTCAAAAATCACAGTCAAAAGCCGTGGGGACGATGACGTCATAGCCCTCGTCTCACTTCCGGTTAAGTAAGAAAAGCGCGAAGATGTGCTATATTTTGAAAAGTTTCTCAAATAGGGACTTAAAATCACCACCAGTTAAAGGCAAGTGATAAATGCAGTATAACTAGTAATAGAGATCCCTCTGTAGTTTCCAGGGTCGGATTTACACCCTGACTTATGCAAAGGCACAATAAACCCTCCAGACCAAGATTCAGGGAAAACACCATGCTCGAGAATCAAATTAAAAAGCTTTACATAATATGAAATTAGATGTGGTACAGAGTTCCTTATAATTTCATTACTTATACCGTCCAACACATTCGCCTTCTTAGCCTTAAGTCTTTTAGCCAGATCAAACACCTCCTGGCTGTTATCGACCTATCCAACACCTCGACCTTTCCAGACCACACCTCGAAATTCTTAACTACTTGTGCCTCAACTCCAGCATCATCCTCAATAAAAGAAAGCTTAATATAGATTTAGCCACTGGCTAAAAGCAGAGCTCCCGGTTACATGTTTAGGTGAGAATAAAACATGGTTGTCATAGGTAGATTGTTTGTCACTGTGGACTGGCTGTGTGGAAGACTATAACCTACCCAATGGAATGATTCTAACAAAGCACAAACATACCATAAAGAGAAATATATGTTATTTACCGGCTGGGAGGTCCGTATAGGGAAAAACTGTGACCGAGGGCTGGAAAATGTTCCATTCCACATTTTCCAGGCGGAGGTCACAGTTTTTTCCATATACGGACCGACCTAAAGCCGGTAAATAACTTATTTATTTTTTCCAACTCAAAAATTTGATTTTTTCGATGAAAACAAGCGCGCGAAAATGGTTACTGTGACGTAGGTCAGAGATAGGAAAATATTGCCCCCGCGCGCGTGCTCTAAGAACCAATCAGAATGCAGGATTCGTTACCGTGCCCTAGAGGAAAAAAATAAAAGCTTTTATTTGTCAAGATATTCATAAAAGATTCAAGAAAATACCCACCATGGAATGAGCAGAGAAATTCAGAAAAGTTGGTTCCCAATTTTGGTATTTGTACTTATCCTGCTTTGTATGTATTGGAAATTCCAATGGTAAGGGAAGGAATGGTAAGGGGAGGGCCATCCCAATTCGTGAGCTTTTCAGGGGAAGAACCATTTCCATTACATTAATTGTCCTTTTAAGAGCTATGTACCACTTTATGAGTTACGGAATTGTTCTCGGAGGGCTTGGAACATAACATTACACAAAGGAGAGTGAAGAGTTGTACAGTTTCCTAGTCGATCACATGCACATTACATGGATGTTTCCCTAAAAGACGCATGAGAGGGCATTTTTGTTTTAATTGTGCATGTGATCGACTAGGAAATTGTGTGGTCCCAGAAAATATCCATACTCCTCCCTCTCGAAGCGGTGGTAAAAATACGTACAGTATTTGTATGGAAAAGATCAGGTAAATTGATCCCCATCCCTCCAGAATTTCCAATCCTTCCATGGGGGAGGGGAATGTATATATTGTGGAACCACACTTTGCTGAAATTCCCAAAGAAAAAAAAACTACCTACCCTATGTTCAAAAACACCATGTATGATGTATGGTTAATTTGGTTAACACAATTATGTAACAAAAGATTTTAACAAGCTGGAGATTTATATGGTGAAAATGAGGAGTCTTGATCAGTTCATGGAAATCTAAAGCAAGCAATCTATTGTTTTAATGTTCACAAACCAGATGATCTAACAATCATGGATACATTTTCTTTTCAAAAACACAAGACAGAGCCATTACATATTGTATTCTAATTCATGGATGGTAGGGGGGAGGGGAGGGGGGGGGGGGGGGTTAGCCCTTGCCCTTCCGCTGTTTTCTGTAAAGTTATTCCCTCTTATCTCTCATTGCCATACATAGTCTCTTATGAACTTCAAAGTCTGTTTTCAGTCCATGTAATACTATTTATATAATTTTGGCCTGTCCAAGAGCCATTTCTGGCTGCTGCTTTGTCGCTGAAATTGAAAGAGAAAAGCAATAAGACTGATGAAGCTTAAAGACAAATCTTCTATTTTCCAGTCTTAAATAATACCATGCATGGCTAATTTGATACTATACATGTACATTTTAGTGATGAATTCATGAAATCAAGAATGAATGAAATGATTTCTAATTGTTTTGTCTATGATTGACTAATTCCATCTTGTTCAGTTTCAAGAGTGGTTTTCCTAAACCCGTGAAGACATATAATATTCAAAGTGTAGTAATGACCAGAACCTAAATTCTAGATGCAATCACAAAAATCTTGGCAGTAATGTACGCTCAGTATATATTGAGTTATATAATAATAAATAATAATTTATTGATTTATAGTGCACTTTTTAACATAATAATGACCAAAAGCGCATTACATGGTATCTAACTATTAATATAATCTAACTTACATATTATGTACAATTTAAAATATATATACAATAAAATATAGGGATAATGGTAGATACAAAGATAATGAATAATATAAAATACATAAATTAGTAAAAAGTTATATTTAATATATTGACAATTCTGATAGCTCAAAATTGTTTTCTTTAAGATGTTCTAGGGCTTAATTTTTAAGCAGGAGCTGAAAAACTCTACTTGAAATTATACTTATGAGTTTGATAGGAATATAAGAAAATATTTGAGAGGTATAACCTGGGATTCCTCCATTTTGGGTTTTGTACATCATCAATGCTAGCTGTTTGTCCCTCCTGGTCTCAAGATTGTCCCACTGTAGCTCATCCAGTAAATCCCTTGACTGTTTATCATAATTTGAGAAGGTCAAAACCCTGGCTGCCCTGTTTTGGAGTATCTGGAGGGTGTTTGCCATCCCTTTGCCACATGTCCCCCATACAGCACTACAGTAATGAAAATATGGCTGTATGAGGGAGTTACAGCCCTGAATGGATGCCAATACAATGTTGTTGTTTCTGTATTCACTAAATTAACATGCTACCTATGCCAAAATGAAAATTTTTGATCCCAGTTAGGAAATTCACACATTCCCACTCGGATCTCAGATTTAAGCTTCAATCCAACCTGAGTTTTCATTTAGGTCAGATATAAACACCTTGGGTATCTTAAATAGTCCAGTGTGGTATTGTCTTCCCTTCAGGGTCATACTACCTCCCAAACAGTTGGGATAACACAGGGGCGGAAGAGCACCCTAAAAAGTGGGGGTGCCGAACAGGCAAAAAATGAAGTGTGCATGTAATTTCTATTTTCCATGTTTTCACCTCACATATATTTTGAAGAAAATATGTCACAATGTAATCTTAACCCCTACTGAGCCTAATGTCAGAACAGAAACAAAAACAACAAACAAAAAGGTTCTTCTGTTCCTTTTCTTTTTTACGTGTGAATACAAAAAATATATAGTTTCAAAAAGCTCAGCCCCCACCCCCAGTTAAAAATGTCAGCACCCACTGCCCCCGGGTCCACAGCTATTTAGGATTAAGCTTCATTCATTATGTATACTACAGGGGGGGGGGGATTTTTTTTTTTGACAATGCAAAATTTTCAGATCCCCCCAAGGCACAACATATTTTTTACGAATCCCCCCTCTTAAAATATGCCCCCCCCCCCCCCGAAAATGTTTTTCAATTTATATGTCGAGGTAGGGTTGCGGTGGTTGTAGGATTGTTACATTTTTTCCAAAGATGCACAACAAGGCTCAATTGATAAAAAAATACAAAGCGTAAAAATGCAAATAAAAATCCTAGGTGGCTGTACTCTTTTGTGTGTAGTGACTTTCTACCGTGATCTGGTGCGCTCCTCGATTGGAGCCTTACTACACATAGGCTGAGTATCATTTATTTTGTATTTGATTGTTTGGTTTTTCAAATTTGGCAATGAAGCTACAAGATTATTAATCAAAAGTCAAAAGGCGTTTTTGTCTGGCAGGACCTTGAGGAATTGTGGTAAAACAAGAAGGCCTTTTCTGATTTTTTAAGTTTATAATTCTTTATTCGCGAAGCGCGCAGCTTTTTTCAACATTTCAGTTGAAAGAGGGTAAATACACGAGAATAGTAGTGCAAGTGATATTTCTTCAGGAGGTTCAAACTCGGTGTTCAACAATTGAGCCTTCCTTCATTTACTATCAAACTGCACAACCTTGTCTTAAATATATTGCCATAAAAATATGCTTCCCCCCTTCATGTTATGAAAAAAACTTGACATCCCCCCTTTTCGGGTTCCTAAATTTGAGATCCCCCCTCAAAATCCTCTGCCTGCCCCCCCAACCCCCCCCCCCCCCCCCCCCCCCCCCCCCTGTAGTATACATAATGAATGCAGCCTTACAGTTTAGTGATTATATTACCTAGGTACTAGTTTTATGTTACAGATATACTGTACCAGTGTTATTATGATGTACAAAAACTAAGTGTCCAATAATAAAATTCAAATAGGGAAACCTTTGTTTTTTTGGGGGATAGAAACATTAATATGGAACAGAATAAAGTGTTTTGCCAAAAGCAAGGTGAATACAGTGGTGACCCACCCCTTAATTGCACCAGTGCCCCCCTCCCCCCTCGATAAATAATGACCGGTCCCTAAACAGCAGGAAGTTAGCAGCGAAAAGAGATTAGTTCATCAATAAGTACACTGCACGTAAAATTGCCACTCTGACAGTCTACAATCCAACATGGGTGCAAATAACAATAGGATTACCGTAGTTTTGTAACTAAGTTTTTGTTTCCTTGAGTTATTAGACTCAATTTCAGTTTTCTACTTCTTAGACATGTCAACTTGTGAAATGCAGAGAAGAGAGGCATGTGGTAGCAGGAAAACAAAAACAAATGACATAATTTTCCCATCCTTACCGTGTTTTCTAGGAGAGGAAATCCAGAATGTCGAATTTTAGGCGAGGAAAACCCGCATAACCCGCAGTTGTGAGAGGAAGTTGGCAGGTGCCAAAAATACTAGCTTTGCCTCGAAGTCTTGCTTTTCTCTTCTAGTTTTCATTTTTGTGACATTCCTTCGCTTTCCAAAACATGACAAAAGTCGGTCGTTCGATCTTGGACTATTAATTAAATAAAGGTTTCTGTTCTGTTCTAAGTTAACTTAAGTCAAATCCTATAGTTACTCCTTTCCGATCCTGCCGATTCGCGAGCCGTCTCGGATTCAAACTAGCAAAATGCAATGTTCGATATACACAATGAACAGCGACGTGTACCTTTATTCCTGTGTGTAGAAACAACTTTAGTGTATCCTGCCTGAACTCCCATCTCCCTAGAAATTACAAAGTGAGTTTAAACAACTCGCAATGGCCGCCATTATTAACTTAAGAACTCGTCTCCCCTCACACTTTATTTCTCCTACTTATCAAACCGTATCGACTAACACTTAACTACCGTTATGTGGAAATCAAAACAAAGTTTTATTCAATTAACCAAGAAGTAATCTAGCAAAGCAGTATTTGGATAGTTCAGCTCATGACTTTCATGTGGTCAGGCTCCAGGCTAGCTTCGCTCTAAAACAACAAAGACGGCGACAGTCGACAACAATATTACAAAGTGAATAATATATAGATTTAGCCACTGGCTAAAAGCGGAGCTCCTGGTTTTAAAATTTTCTGTGTGAATGAAAGGGATTCCCATGTGTACATGGTTGCTTTAGAGTCTTCCCTTCACGAGATATAAATTTTTCAAGCATAAATGACGTCATCGATGGCGTCATATCACGTGACCACTTCATTTCGCTCACCTAGTGACCTAGACTACACTACCAGAGTTTGGTTGTTTTAGAGTCTTCCCTTCACGAGATATTGATTTTTCAAGCATAGATGACGTCATCGATGACGTCACATCACGTGACCACTTCATTTCGCTCATCTGGTGACCTGGATTACATTACCAAAGTTTGGTTGGTTTAGAGTCTTCCTTTCATGAGATATTCATTTTTCAAGCGTAGATGACGTCATCGATGACGTCGTATCACGTGACCACTTCATTTCGCTCATCTGGTGGCCTAGACTACACTACCCAAGTTTTGTTGTCTTAGAGTCTTCCCTTCACGAGATATTGATTTTTCAAGCATAGATGACGTCATCGATGACGTCATATCACGTGACCACCTCATTTCGCTCATCTGGTGGCCTAGACTACACTACTCAAGTTTTGTTGTCTTAGAGTCTTCCCTTCACGAGATATTGATTTTTCTAGCATAGATGACGTCATCGATGACGTCATATCACGTGACCACCTCATTTTGCTCAGCTGGTGGCCTAGACAACACTACCCAAGTTTTGTTGTCTTAGAGTCTTCCCTTCACGAGATATTGATTTTTTAAGCATAGATGACGTCATCGATGACGTCACATCACGTGACCACCTCATTTTGCTCAGCTGGTGGCCTAGACTACACTACCCAAGTTTTGTTGTCTTAGAGTCTTCCCTTCACGAGATATTGATTTTTTTCAAGCATAGATGACGTCATCGATGACGTCATATCACGTGACCACCTCATTTTGCTCATCTGGCTGCCTAGACTTCACTACCCAAGTTTGGTTGTTTTAGAGTCTTCCCTTCTCGAGATATTGATTTTTCAAGCATAGATGACGTCATCGATGACGTCACATCACGTGTCCGTGTTACAGCACCCCCCTTGTGGCATAGACAAAATATCCCAAGTATGGTTGTCTTAGCATGTTCCCTTGAGGAGATATAATTTTTTCTTTGCATACCACAGGGTTCCCATGTGTACACGGACGACGGACGGACGGACGGACGGACGGACGGCGTACGCTATAGGTTTAATACCAGAAAAATAAGGAAAAAATCATATCTCCCGAAGGGAAGCTTCTATAGAAGCCAAACTTGGACAAAGTTTCAAAGACCATATGAGGAGCTCTACACCAAAGTCACGTGCCCTTACGTCATCAATGACGTCATCAAAATGATCCAAAATGCCCGTGACGTTCAAAAATCAACTCGATAGTATACTATACGTTTTTTCCTTAGGTATGGTGCTCCGCTAGCGCGGGCCTTCGGCCCGCGCAGGAGCTCCGCTAAAAACCCACCTTTTACGGTTCCTCCATGTAATTTTAGTCCCCCGAAAAGCCACTGTTCTATTATAAACGCCTCATTCCCGCTAGACCACGACTGTAGTGTTTCATGTTTTGTCATAGTTGGCTGCTCGCCGAATCTCGCCTCTCGGCTTCTTGTTGTCAACGAGAAGAACTCGTTTGACTTCTACATACACTTGTTGCTCCGAAATTTGCGTAGTACGATTCTAGTTGGTTCTCACAGCCGCTCCCAAGTATAGTTTCGTCTTGTGCATTGGCCACGAATCGAAGTATATTATAAATATTTCTCGGTTTCTTTCTTGGTTTCCTGTAGTGTGACGTCAGTATCGAGCCAGCAGCGCCCCCCTGACTACCTACCCCTCCCCCTGTCGCATCGCTCGGCTCCATGTTGTGACGTCACCGGCGAGTGATCGCGAACGCACGCGCGGCCCACGGGTGTTTCACCTCAATACTCAACACGATTCCGAAAACGAATTGAGGATTATCATCAAATCTTATTTGCTGTCGAATTGATGATTATCCGCATTCTCCTGCCATGCGCGAAATGTGCCAATTATGTATTCGTATACGCATGTCATTGCAATACTTTTGCGAAATTAAGTCCAGTCCCACGATGCGCGCGGTCCACAGGATACCCACATGATATTGCATAAAGACGTTTTCAAGATGGCTGCCACTGTCGGGGCATGCGACTAACTCGACTAACGTTTGAGTGCATTTTTGCGCCTTAAAAGCAAAAGAAATTACTTTATGCCTGTATGTTTAGAAGGGTTGTTTACAGCAAGAGATTGTATTGACACAAAAAGGAGAATAAGACTTCTATTGGCGTGGAATTTGGTACGGGAAACTTCTTATGAACTCTGTGGTGCGAAGGAGGAACATTCAAATTTGGCAGGATTTTCAGACAGCTTGACGACCACTTCTCAATTTTTCAAGTGACTGGTGAGTACCCAATCTGTTGGTGAATATCACATTACCCATGTTTTTACGATTTTCTATTTATAAACTTTTTTTCTGAACTTAGGGAAATTGCACTTTACATCACAAATTTGCTACGGCTTCGATATACTTTTCCCGCGCTTTTGTAAAATTGACGCGCACGCGAAATTTACACAACACAACAACAAAGTCGACAAAATAATTACAAACGTTTTTCAAACATGGAGGCAGCCAAAGCTAAGGTGGAGGCTGCCTACGCTGCCTTTCAAGAGGCAGCAAAAGAATACAGAGAGGCTCGAGAGAGGTAGGTCTTTTAACCATTTACTTATGTTTTTGAATTACTTTTACTTAACCTTATTAAGTTTTTTTCAAATCATTTTAATATTAAGCTTAACTTATAATTTTTTCAATCAGAGAAAAGAGACGAAAGCAGCACCCGAAGAAAAGGCCTCGGTGCAGACCGGAAGGTGTTGGGGAGTTCATAGAAATGTACTAAATACAGGGCATCTGACAGGGTGCGGAAATTTTGTGGAAAATGTGCGGAAATTTCAGGGCAAAATGTGCGGAAGAAAAGGCAAATTGTGCGGAAAAAATACAAATTGTGCGGAAATTGAAATGCCTCTTAAATGCCTTAAAACAAATTCAATTTGCCTCTAAAACAATTTCAGAGTTTAAATATGGTCTACCATTGTGTATACATATTAAAAGATGCTTATGCACACAAAAGCTCTGATAAAACGGGGGAAAATGTTAAGTAAAATGTTAAAAGTTCACTTAAGCTTACTTAAATGTACAGAGAAATAGGCTAAATCACTTACTGGATTTCTGATAATAACACCTCCAAAACGAGTCTAATTCGCCTCTAAAACAATTTATACATACTGAAAGTTGCACTATCTCCATCAACAGGACATTTGTGTACTCAAAAGGGAAGTTTTTGGACAGAAATTCGACGAGAAACTCTCAGAAGCTCTCGTTTTTCGAAGGAAAGTGAAAACTAGGTCCCAGGCTATTTTGGTCACCAGGAACGCCTGGGCATAAATTTCAGTAAGGGAGCGAGGAATATACAAGTCAAGTCAAGTTTTCTAGAGATTGTAGTTCTTTTATCATCCAAATCGCTCAGAAAATGCTAGAAATTGAGGAAATATATAACTGTAAAGACGATCTGAGGTCTTGAAGAAGTGAATTTCCAAGAATTTTTCCAAATTGTGCGGAAAAAGCTCTCAAGGTGCGGAAGGTGCGGAAATGGCCAAATTGTGCGGATCCGCACCACCGCACCCTGTCAGATGCCCTGTAAATAGTATTGTTTAAATAGTCATATTTTATCCCCGTGGTGATTGTGCTTCAATTCCCCCAAAAAGTTCGCTCCCGAACATAATGGAATACACAATTTTTGATTTGGAAGAGCCTTCTCATTATTTTGTACTATATGTAGTCAAGCATTTCCATTCCATTTATTGTGATAGGCTCTTTATGGACATTCTATTATTTACAAAATAATCTTACAAATAATTTTCCAGTTTATACAACTATTTACAGTTTTGTTTCCCTGTAAGTTAGTAATCCTCTGGCTAACATGTCAATTTGTGTGTAACTTATAATAATATTGTTTAAACCTTGCCTTCACTATAACTTACAAATTATAAATACTTCATGTTATTTTATAAATTTTATAGAGTGTTTTACTGGAAAATATGCCACTCGTAGATCTCATACGAAGCTACATCCGAGTCCTCAGTGACATATTTTCCATATCCTCATTACAAGTGAGGATATCGGTCAAAACAAGAGTGCTAGGAAATTTTGAGTATTTTTTTTTCTGGTTTGTCTGTATAATAACAAGAAAATTACACGGTGGCTTGAAGAAATGAGTTTTATTTTCTCGTGTCAAAACAATATTTTACTAATTCGCTGCGCTCATTCGTAAAAGAAAATTATATCTTTGCACCACCATGTAATATCCTCTTTCTATGATGATACCACCGCATTCAGAATTGACCCCAAAATTAGGGACATCTTCTAGAAGTAACATATGTGTACAATGTTTATTAGTAAATGATCTACTTTCTTTACTTTCTAGGAGCCCAGAGGAAGAGGCAAAAATGGAGAAAGAAGGAAGGAGAAGGAGAGAAGACCTTGAACTGAGGCTGGCGGCTGAAAGGGCCAGAAAGGCATCAAAGCCAAAAAAAATAAAGTTATGAGGGGAAAAAACTGTTGTTATGCAATTATTTTTTTTCAAAGTCTGATCAGGGATGGTCTGATACTCTAGAAGATTGTAACTATTAATAAGAATAACACTGGTTGTTGCTCATGTTATTGTTCCACAAGCTTTCTGCGCTTCACTGGAGGCCTCTTTGATGCATTTTCTGGATGGGACTTGCGATGCTGCTCCTCCATGATTTTCTCCAGCCTTTGGGTTGGTACCTTGATGTTACGGCATCCGTATGCCTTAGATTTTCCTTAGTTATTTTTAGTCATTTTTATCACGTCACATCAAATGTAACGCTAGCGATCACGTGACCTTAGCTTAAAACCGCAACATATTTGTAAAACTCCTAAGGCTCACAGAAATTCGACGGGTTAACACGGGTTAATGCCACCCCGGCTAAAACTTTGCTGTAAATCTTCTCAAGTAGTTACACGCAATAAACCCTCGCCTTGTGGAATTCGTGAGTATCTTCATCAGTTTCCGGATCTCTCCGCCACGCGGAGCTGACGCCGCTACAGTCGAATTTCTGTTGGAAAAGTCGAATTTCTGTTGGAAAAGTCCAATTTTCCGTTGGAAAAGTTGAATCTCCTACATTCGTCGAAGTCCCACTTCAAACCAGCCCAACACCCCAAGTCAAGCTTCCCCGAAGCGAAACGACTCAGAGTAACGTCGACCGAAAACCCTCGAGCCCTGCGTCGTTCATCGAAAAACCGTAAGTCCGTTCCATTTATTCTTCCACCGTAAGAAAAATCTGGCACAATCTAACTCAAAGCCGGACGCGTGGAAATTTACAAAGAAGTATTGTTCTCTACAACTGGAGAAAACATTTGAATTACAAGCCAGAAATTTGGTCCGTCGGCCAGTGAAAGAAGTCAATGCAATATAGTGGAAAATCACCTATTATATCATTGTCATTGTTTTATTCAATCTATTGCTCTACGACGCCATTACATTATTGCCTTAGCACGTGTTGCTACTGACTCATAACTTTATTATCTATAATAAACCGCATTAGAAGTATTTTTGCAAAATGAGCGACAGTCCTGATACGTTGCCTAAACTGTAACCAATCAGACTACCGATACAGGCTTTAGCGAAACTGCAGTCGTCGAAAACACTTTAACTGAAGAAAAGGAACTCGAACTTAATTTTGAACCTCATTTTGACGAAGCCGAAGCACCTATCCGAGCACGTACCATGACGGAAAAAGGTTTTGAGTTTACAAAGGAACTTAGAGCAAAAACCGCAAAAGCCGCCAAAAACAACTTACATGAATTGCTGAATGCATTTCGCGCATATTTGGTTTCGGCAAGCAGAAAAGAAGAGATAAGAGCAGAACTAGAAAAATACATCCTTTGCGCAAACAATGCGACTCAGAAGTTTGACGATTGGTACGAGTTCGTAAGAGAAACGCCAGAATCCCAAATAGTAGAAGAGTGCCAGCTTGATATTCACAGAACTATCGAAGAGGCCACGCACGTAGCAAACCAAAGGATTAGAGATATCTGTGAGCATCAAGTTGACACGCTGTCAATTGCTTCCGCGACGTCACGCTCGTCACGAAAGTCGGGAAGGAGTTCAAAGAGTTCCAAATCAACAAAAGAAACTTTGATTGACGTCCGAGCAAAACGCGCCGCTTTGGAAGAAAAAATCAAACATAGCGATGCCATTCTACAGCAGGAACAGAAACTAGCTAACCTAAGATTAAAACAACAATTAGACGTAACAAAAGCAAAGGAAGCCATATACGAAGAAGCTGTTTCGCTAGAAGATTTTGCTGAATTTGGGGTTTGCCAACTGAAAGGGATAACATAATGGAACGATTTATAAATACCCAACCCAGTGAGCCCGTTATCGCTTATCCACCACAAAGCCTTATATCTCCCGTAGCAACTACAAGCGCAGAACCCAACCTATCATCTGTAATATCTCAGCCGAATTATAGTACCCCGGCTTACACTCAACAACAAAGGCCCTTCGCAGCTAATACACTCGTGACCTTTACAACCCCTCAAGTAGCTGATAATCGCACGATAATTAGTCAATCTCAATTATTCCCATCGCCAACATTTCCTATCATGAGTTCTAACGCGCAAGAATTTACACCCCAAAGCTCCACATCCGCAATGTATCAGCAAATACAACCGACAACGTCACGCCATTACAGCGCGTTACCTATTCCACCAACGTCACACAATTACAGCGCGTTACCTACTCAACCAACGTCACACAATTACAGCGCGTTACCTACTCGACCAACGTCACATAATTACAGCGCGTTACCCAGTCACGGTGTCACGCAATATTACACACCACCCCCGCAAACAGATAGTGTCACGCAAATAGCCGAAGCCCTTGCCAAAGTCACGCAACTCCAGCGCCTTCCCCAAGCAAAACCAGATGTTTTTACAGGCGAAGAACCAGAGACAAAATTCTTCATTTGGGAAACGGCTTTTGACGCTTTGATAGACTCTGCGCCAGTAAGCGCGCAGCAAAAGCTTTATTTACTTTATCAACATCTTGGCGGAAAGGCAAAATTAGCTGTAGAACAACTACAATATATGGTTGGCGCGAATCCTGAAGAAGCGTACCGCGAAGCTAGGACAAAGCTAAAGCATCGTTTTGGACGCCCAGATATTATAGCTACCGAATTCGAAACAAAATTAGCGAACTGGCCAAAGATCGCAAATAACGATGGGAAAGGGTTGCGCGAATTTAGCGACTTTTTGCAGCAAGTGGAAATCGCAAGCGCGCACATGCCAGCGCTAAAAATCTATGAATTCCCTTCAAAGCTACAGTCCCTAGTAGATAAACTCCCCGGGTTGTTCACTACCAAATGGTCTCCTCAGGTGCAGAAATTGCAACAACAAAAAGGGTATAATGCATTTCCAAGCTTCAAGGATTTAGTAACAGAAGTAAATTTCCATGATGAGCGCATGAACATTCCACAACTTGCGCGTACACCACGACAACCTGCAAACCCACCTGCTATGCCTGCGCGCCGCAAGCCGCAAGAGCGCACAAATGTACTTTCAACAAAAGCTGAACCGCAAAGGCAACAGCAAAACCAAGAGAAACAAGCACCGCCAGACAAACAGAGCGACCAGTCATGTTTATATCACAAAACAAAGTCGCACACTCTGAATGAATGCAAAAAATTCCGGGAGCTTCCCATAGAGGAACGGCGCGAATTTTTTAAAACAAACAAGTTGTGCTTTAAGTGCGGAATAGCGAACAAACATATCGCTAAGGACTGCAAGGAGACTCCTCCTCCTTGTGATGTTTGTAACAAAAGGCATTTAACCGCACTACACGAAGAAAGAAAACCTACTACTCCACTCACAACTCCTAGTGCCCCAGAATCATCAACAACATGCACACAAGTGTGCGGAGGGGAGGAATCCAGTAGGTCGTGCGCGCGAATAGTTCTCGTACAGCTCACACACGAGACACAGCCTGACAACAAGTTACTTACATACGCAGTTCTCGACGATCAGTCCACGGATGTGTTTATCACGGACTCGCTGCTAGGCAAGCTAAAAGTTTCAGCGCCTGAGCTCGACCTAAAAGTAAACACTATAGTCGGGCATAACACCATTCGCACCAAAAAGGTCACTGGTCTTCACATACAAGACACCGACAACAAACACGCGCAAATCAGAATTCCGTATGCATACACGCGCGAGTACATCCCGGCCGCATACAGCGACATCGCAAGTCCTAACGTAGCTAAGCAATGGAGTCACCTTGCGCCCATCGCCGATCAGATCGCCTATAGACCTGACATCGACATTGGCCTGCTCATCGGTCGGAATGTTCCCGCAGCCTTCCAGCCAATTGACGTAATCTCGGGTGGCCCCGAGGAGCCCTGGGCCGAGCAATACAAGTTTGGTTGGACCGTGATTGGTCGAGTTTGTAAGAATGGAGATGTTCAAGATAACGTGACTCGTGTAAATTGCGTGACCGTAGAAAGAGAAGCGTTACTCAAGCGTGACTCCTCCAGCACTCTCGGCGTCCATCCACCCTTTGTCCATCCAATCACATCAAAGGACATCACCAGCCCTCAACAAGTGCGCCAGATGATGGAGCTTGATTACACTGAGCTACGCCACACCCGGAAGGTACAAGGAGAGGAAAAGGTCGAGTCTATGGAAGACATCAAATTCAACAAGATATTAGAATCCGGCCTACACAAGAACGACCAAGGAAACTGGGAAGCACCATTACCCTTCAAATCCAATGACGTCACACTCCCAGACAACAAGAAGCACTGTCTCCACAGACTGCTATCTTTAAAGAGAAAACTGCTCAGCGACGAAAAATTGAAGCAGGATTATGTCGCCTTTGTGAAGAAAACCCTGGATCGTGGTCACGCAAGCCGCGTCCCAGCCGACCAGCTGCGTACCCCCCCTGGAAAGGTATGGTTTCTACCACATTTCAATGTGCAACACCCCGCAGTTCTATATTCGAGAACGAGTCTTTGAATAAGCACCTCCTTCAAGGACCCGACCAACTCAATTCACTGATCGGAGTTCTCGCGCGCTTCAGAAAAGAAGAAGTAGCTTTCACCTGTGACATTGAACAAATGTTCCACAGTTTTTACGTCAACCCAGAACATAGAGATTTCCTAAGATTCCTATGGTTTGAAGATAATGATCTAAACAAGCCCATAGTAGAATACCGCATGGACGTGCACCTGTTCGGCGCGGTGTCATCACCCGCTGTGGCAAACTACTGTCTTCACCAGACGGCAGAAGCGGGTAGAAAGAAACATGGCGACAAAGCAGCTAACTTTCTGCGCCGAGACTTCTATGTAGACGATGGCTTGATGTCTCTCCCTACAGCAGAACAAGCGGTGCAAACCATCAAGGCCACGCAAGCAATGTGCGCAGACGCAAACCTGCGCTTGCACAAGTTCGCAAGCAACAGTAAAGAAGTCTTAGAAGCAATACCTCCCGAAGACCGTGCGAAAGACCTAAAAGATCTAGACTTAAATCACGACAGTCTACCAATCCAGAGGTCCCTTGGCACCTACTGGTGCATAGAGTCCGACACTCTAGGATTCCGCATTGAGTTAAAAGACAAGCCTCTGACGAGAAGAGGAATATTATCCACTGTCAGCTCCGTCTATGACCCCTTAGGAGCTGTAGGACCTGTCGTCCTCATTGGAAAGCAGATATTACAAGAGCTGTGCAGCCAACACGTTGATTGGGACGACCCTTTACCCGACATCCTTCGACCGCGTTGGGAAAAATGGCGCGAAGAGTTACCTCTACTAGAGAAGCTTAAGTTCCCACGATGCATAAAGCCGCCTAACTTCGGCACACCAGTCTCCACTCAGATTTGCAGTTTTTCTGATGCATGCGAAAATGGTATCGGTCAAATCTCGTACTTACGCATGATCAACGAAAAGGGAGAAGTTCACGTCAGCTTCTTAATGGCAAAGTCCCGAGTTGCACCTATCAAGCAAATTACTATTCCCCGTCTGGAACTCACAGCAGCAGTCATCTCTGTGAATGTTTCTAGCATGCTTGAATTCGAGTTAGACCTAACTCCCGCACCTCAACACCTCTTCTTCACCGACTCAGAAATAGTCTTAGGCTACCTCAATAACGACGCTCGCCGTTTCCACGTCTATGTCGGCAATCGCGTGCAACACATTCGAGAACGCAGTGAGCCAGACCAATGGTACCACGTACCTGGAAAAGAAAACCCAGCAGACGAGGCGTCTCGAGGAATGACAGCGGCACAACTTATCGACAACAAGCGTTGGTTTAGTGGACCACAGTTCCTCTACCAAGACCACATACCAACCAATCAGAAGTCTGCCTGTCAGTTAGACCCCGACGATGCTGAAGTACGTAAAGAAGTCTCTGTTCTTTCGACAACTATCGATAGTACGAAGCCTTTCGATGTCAAGCGCTTTTCCCACTCATCCTCTTTCCTGCGTCTTAAGCACGCTATCATACGCATCCAACGCATGATAGAGAGGCTGCGACCCAACAAGCAATATAACTGGCGACCAACCGACGGCGCGCCATCTGTAAAAGAGCATTGGGAAGCAGAAACGCGTATACTCGAGTTAGTGCAAGCCAACGCCTTCAAATCGGAAATAAACGCGCTTCGCCACAGTAATATATTTTCACTTGGTAATCCCGCAGAACAATGCCTCCTCAGGAGTAGATTAAGTTATGGGAGTAGCAAGCCCGAGGCGGCAGAGAGCGGGAGCTCTCGCGAGAGCGCCCCTTCATCGCTGCGGGGAGGAGGGCGGGGCGCAATGTTAACTACGGCGCTCTCCCGGCAGTGGAAAAGACTAACTACGCCAGAAAGATTGTATTTTAGCTTCTTATAAAGCTGGAATGGAATGCTATTACATAACACATTCCAATGCTCACTATGAGAGAGTTAACGATGAGGTAACTAGTTGATTTTAGGCCATTGTCAACGGAAATACCAAGTGAGAATAGTAATATATTTTCACTTGGTAATCCCGCAGAACAATGCCTCCTCAGGAGTAGATTAAGTTATGGGAGTAGCAAGCCCTTCGGCGTTTGCTCCCTGGAACTCAGCACTAAGCGCACATAACGGGCGGAAGGAAACTGGACATGGTTTATTTACACAAATTGGTACTCTTTCTCCCAAAACTCAGAAAACCCTAATCTCTCTTATCCCACAACACACAAACAATAAAATATGAACACGATTGTTTATATCGATGAATACGGTTATTACAAAATAGTAACATCTGCGAAAATGTACTATGACCTACTCAATCGCTGGGAGAAAATTGGAGAGATCATCAAAAGACTTGTACGATAAAGCAATATCGGTTTTTCGATGCGCTCCGCGCAAGAGTTGCGCCGGGAGAATCCGCCCTTGTGACGTCCTTTAAATCCGTATAATGATATAACATAGCTGTACTAGACCATCCGATGTGCTTTATGATAGCATCCTCAGGTACTCCCAAGAGGGATAACGTGATAGAGCAACCCGCGCGCAAGCTATGAGGTGTTTCGCCGTCATCCAAACCGAGAGTGCGAAGATGAAGCTTAAGCCTGTTATGCACAGCGGATCCTGTGAAAGGTTCCTCTGACACGCTAACACCCTTGACGAGCCAGAAAAGGTGTCCACATGAGAGGTCTATATGTAAGATTTTACAAACGGACTTGTAACGTTCAAAGTTGTAAACAGGGCAAACCGTTAGATTATCACAACGGCGGACGCTAAAGGTATTATGGGTACCACCCCTTAGGGTTTTACCATAAGTATGATTAAAAAGGATACCCGACTTGTCTGGGAAAAGCAAAAGCTCCTTGGATAAGGATCCTTCCCAGATCTGCTGCCCGGTCCCCAGCAAAGAAATCGATAGAAAAGTAACAGAGATCACGACTGAGACTATAAAGGGTCAAGGGTGAAATTTCAGGTTGGCGCATTTGGGACAAAATGTATGATAATACTTTCTCTAACTTTTCTAAAAAAAAAGGAGTGGCCTTCTTAGCGCAAACTCTAGACTTTGCCTGCTCTTCCTTAACTGAAATTGAACCGTCTTTGAGGCGCCGGTGAATAGTAGAAGTGATAAAATCATCAAAGCCATTACAGGACTTGTTATTTGGGAATATAGCCTTAGGGGGAGTAGGCGTGTTGTAAAAGTTTCCCTGGAAGTCCCCTTTAAAAGGGGTGAAAAAATCATGCACATTAACACCATGTTTAATATATTGAATCATTTCATCGTGCTTGGCTTGCCCTTCGAGCACCTATTCCCATCGCTGAACATGATTGTGCAGTTCACCTGCCCGGAAGCAGTCCGAATTTCTGAATCTAAGGAGTCTCACGGAAGCTTTGGTTGAAAGGCGCGCGACTGCTTCAGGAGGGGGTACCGGGGCTGCTGGACCTTGGGGTCACACCTTCCCGATCTGTCCACTCCTCCTTAGAGACTTGGGAAACCGGGTCTTGTAGGTTAGGAGGATAATGGACGAACTTGCGCTTTTTGGGAGACTGCAAAAACGAAAAAAAAAAAAAATTGAAGGAAAATTATATATGTGGAAATAAAGAAAGTTGTGACCCCTAAATCGAGCAACCCCGGAATACCCCGCCCGAGGGCAGAGTAATTAAGGCTATTAGACAAGCCCTCCGAGGTGCGAAAAGCTAAATGGGAGCAGCGAAAAAATTGGCCTAGAAAGGGGAAATAATACAAGGGTGATCGAAATCTTTTTCGAATAAGCGCGCAATATAGAAAACTGCCCTATATCACTATGACGACGTATCAAAACATTGTATTGTTTTAGCGCTATGAATCATGGTCGCCAGAGGGGACAGCAGCATTAGAAATGACCAAAACATAATGAAAATGCCATTATATTGTAAAGCAAGGTCGTACGCTAGAATATACACATCCAGAAATGAAACTTTTATAAATACAATTTTAGCTATCTAGGTAGCATGACGTCATAGTGATATAGAGGTTACCATAATGATGTACGGGACAGAACGGAAATGACCCATTTTAAATACAAGCTCAAAATTCCGTATACAAAAAATTCTATGATCAAAAGTACTCAATTGTTTTTTTTTTTTTAATATGAGTATAAATATAATCGAACAAAGTTTGCATAATTCAAGAACCCGCAGTAAATGTAATACCCCTAGTTGCTGTAGCTATGTCGGACAAGCCAAATTGTATCTTTTGCATAAAGCATGGAAAAATCCACCGATTTTTTAACAATTGTGATTTTAATTGCAAAATCTTCGATTTTAAAGATTGTTACTCGGACCGTATTATGAATTCCGTAGGGCAAAACTTCCTGTTCCTTGCTATGAGTGAGCGGAGCTAATGTCAAAAAAGGGATAGGTCTGTTCCGGATAAAAAATACTAAATCTCCCATAAGATAGTAAGAGGCTAAAACTCGAGCTAAACTGAGTCAAACCAGCTTAAGAAATAAATTAATAAAATAGGTCATTTCCAAATGTTTAAATATAGCCTCATATTTTTTTACATCCTTGTGACCCGGGCCAAGATGGCCATCCCATCACCAAGAGCTTTGGGGCGATCAGCTAACTGGCGCACAGACTGTAATGCGCGATCGACAGTATTAGACTCCACTTGCTTTTGAAGCTGGTTGAGCTTAGCTGATAGGGTGGCAATTTCATTATTGATCGAGGGGTAGAAATAGGGGAAAACAAAATTAAAGCCTTGAATTCTAACGTAATCAATACAGCAGCTTTTAAAAACTAGGTTGACATTTTAAAATCCTGTGACGACACGGATAAATAATTGCAACCAATTGAATAAGCCAGCGATACAGCTCGCTTCCTAACTGGGAAAATAGTAACAGCGTGAAAACGCAAAGCGGAAAATACTAGGGTAGGAGTGAGAATTAAACGTACCCAATACGCCAGCGAAACTATGGAAATTATAAGAGCATGACCGCATGCAAAACTGGAAAAACAATTCGCTTCCAAATGGCGGGATAAATCGCTTCCAAACTGATCAAAATTTAGGCAACCCAACTGAATAGGGATAAGAGATCATTTTAATGTAAAAAACGCGACAACGCGCAATGCGGAACACACTTCGCAACCAAACTAAATAGGAATAGGAGAGATAATTTTAACGTAACCAATACGCCAGCGAGAGAACTCGCTTCCAAACTGGGGTAAATTTAACAGCGTGACGACACGCAATGCGGAATATACTTCGCAGCCAAAGTGAATAAGGAATAGGAGAAAATAATTTAACGTAACAAATACGTTTGCGAGAGAACCCGCTTCCAAACTGGGGAAGTTTTAGAACGTGAAAACACGCCATGCGGAATACACTTCGCAGCCAAACTGAATAGGAATAGGAGAGCTAATTTTAACGTAACAAATACGCCTGCGAGAGAAACTCACTTCCAAACTGGGGAAATTATAACAGCGTGACAACACGCGATGCGGAATACACTTCGCAACCAAACTGAATAGGGATAGGAGAGTTAATTTAACATAACAAATACGCTAGCGAGAGAACTCGCTTCCAAACTGGGGGAATTTTAACAGCGCAACAACACGCAATGCGGAATACACTTCGCAGCCAAACTGAACAGGAATAGGAGAGCTAATTTCAAACGTAACAAAATACGCCAGCAAGAGACCTCGCTTCCAAACTGGGGGTATTTTAACAGCGTGACAACACGCAATGCGGAATACACTTCGCAGCCAAACTGAATAGGGATAGGAGAGCCAATTTAACGTAACAAATACGCCAGCGAGAGAACTCGCTTCCAAACTGGGGGAATTTTAACAGCGTGACAACACGCAATGCGGAATACACTTCGCGACCAAACTGAATAGGGATAGGAGAGCTAATTTTAAACGTAACAAAATACGCCAGCGAGAGAACTCGCTTCCAAACTGGGGGAATTTTAACAGCGTGACAACACGCAATGCGGAAAACACTTCGCAACCAAACTGAACAAACTGAACAGAAGATAGGTAAAAACAAGGAAGGAACACAAACTGGCAAGACTACTCGCCTCTAAACTGTGGGAGAATGGAGGAGAAAGCCAAAAAAAGCAGAGATCAAGATAAATACTCACAGGGGCTTCTGGAACAACCGGCACAGCGGCGGCAACAGCAACCGGCATCTCAGCGGCCAATACCGGGGCCGGGGCTGGCGGATCAACGGCTGCAACAACTTCTGGAGCGGGGGGAACAACGGGGATGTGGGCCATGGCGCAGCGATGAAAATATGAACCAACTAGCAATGTTAACTACGGCGCTCTCCCGGCAGTTGAAAAGACTAACTACGCCAGAAAGATTGTATTTTAGCTTCTTATAAAGCTGGAATGGAATGCTATTACATAACACATTCCAATGCTCACTATGAGAGAGTTAACGATGAGGTAACTAGTTGATTTTAGGCCATTGTCAACGGAAATACCAAGTGAGAATAGTACCATGTTTGAAAACCGCACTACCGCGCGCGAGTGCAACAACAACATCAAGAAAACCAGTAATCTCTACAAGGTAGACCCATTCATAGACGAGGAGGGTCTACTTCGAGTAGGTGGCCGTCTGAGGAATGCAGATGAAGTGTACCAGGTAAAACACCCCCGAAAGACGACCACGTGACTGCTCCCCTGGTCCGCCACTACCACCAAGGGAAGCAGCATCATCAAGGTTACGGTATGACCCACGATGCAATACGACAAGCAGGATACCATGTCACTAGTGGTAGATCTGTCATTGCACACATCATCGCCAAGTGCGTCACGTGCCGCAAGCTACGAGGCGCCACGCAAGGTCCAGGTCACCACAGCAAAGGATGGTCAGCACAAGTTCTTCGAGCGTCCCGTCCACAAGCTCATCCTACTACTTGCGAAAGAGGACAAATAATTAGTTAGCCTAGCTCAACACTCTATGAACACTCTCAGAGACATTAGAATCGTTACGATTATCTCTATAGCTCTATATCAATTGCTCTATATTTATATATCACATAATTCTATATACGCTTCATTTAATATAGCAATCGATTTGAATGTCAAATAATTTCAAGCATTTAGGTTATTATTCGATCAATTTCGTATATCCAATTTCAGCTTTCTAATCATGGTAATTCAATTTCATATTTTACAGCCTTATGCAATTTATATACATTTCGCTTAATTTTAGTAAATGTAGTCACATTTAGGGAAGCAGTGTAACGGCATCCGTATGCCTTAGATTTTCCTTAGTTATTTTTAGTCATTTTTATCACGTCACATCAAATGTAACGCTAGCGATCACGTGACCTTAGCTTAAAACCGCAACATATTTGTAAAACTCCTAAGGCTCACAGAAATTCGACGGGTTAACACGGGTTAATGCCGCCCCGGCTAAAACTTTGCTGTAAATCTTCTCAAGTTGTTACACGCAATAAACCCTCGCCTTGTGGAATTCGTGAGTATCTTCATCAGTTTCCCGGATCTCTCCGCCACGCGGAGCTGACGCCGCTACACTGCGATTCAGTATGTTGATTTCATTGTGCATTGACTCAATGCCCTGTTCTCCCAGCAATCCAAAAGCTAGGCTATATCTTTTGACCCAACCCAGAATGTGGTCCTCCATGAAGTGCATTTTGGGCAAAATGGAGGCATCTGGGAATGACTTGCGGTAGTGACTCATGAATGACTTTATATTGCTCCCTGAAAACAAGAAATGGAAAGTTTTTTATGCATAGGTTTTGATTTTGCTGTTTTTTAAAGAACAAGTGCTAGGCGTTTTATTTATAGCCATATTATTGCACCTCATTTGATTGCTAGACAAGCAAAAAATGATAAGTATGCACAGTACCCAGTATATCAATTTTGTGATTCCAGTAATTATCCATACCCCTCCCATGGATGCCTCCCTCCTGGAATTTTCAGTGAAAAATACAGTGATTGTAAAAGGCAATTTAACCCCCACCCCCTGGAATTTCCGTTCGCTTTCATGGGGAAAGGGTTGGAATTTTTTTCTGGATCATACATTGGATCAATGTTAGGTTCCTGTGCTAAGGAGAAAAAACTTTGACTACATTGTTGATTGAATTAATATGTGAAATAATTAATAATAAGTGAATTTATAAGTGAAATAGCTGTTAGGGGTTTACATTCTAATCATTCTAATCATGAAGGGGTCTTTTACTGTAAATTTATCATTATTTTAAAAATGTTGTACCAAGTCTAGCTACATCTTCCAGGGAAAATCTCCCCTTTTGGCTGTACAGCTGGTGGCAGGTGCTGAAAGTCCTTAGTACTCCCTGGAATTTTGCACACATGTCTTTGGCCTCTTGCAGAATCTGGGGACAGATGTTTGGGCAGATGGCAACAGGAATCTCTGAAAGGAGCTTGACATTTTTTTCCTGAAAAGATTAAATAATTTTTCTATATTTAAATAATGGAAACTTACAACACATGATTGATGATTTCTCTTTGATAGGGGAACTGGTATAATCTTTTACTTAGTTTTTTTGTTGGCATCACACAGTTCAATTATTTCTTTTTCATCGATAATTTCTAGTTACCAAAAGACATTTGTTTGTGTGATTCCCATTGAATGACCACCATGATAAGCTTGTCTCTCCACACCCAGGACTTTTAACATTGCCTGCAGATGTTTGATGCATGGCCCTTCACCCTCAACCAATTTGACTGCCCTGCAATCTGCCAGCTGGCTCTCCTAGAAAGAGTAATATAATTCATAGCAAATTAGTATATATAATAGGACTCCATGCTGTCCAATTAAGAAAAAATTGGATGATTCAGAGGAGTCCGATTTTGAGTTCCGAGGATCATCATCCTTTTCTTAATTGGACAAGCATGGAGTTTTGTTATTTATTAATTTGTATAGTGAATGATAAAATGCCAAAATTGTCCAATTTCAGTGCGTTCGATCCAATTTAAAAATAATTGGACAGTTGACAACAATGGATTTCACATTGGCTATAACTAACAAGAATAATTCAAATTTATTACATTATTAAATCTGTAACTAACAATTTTCTGAGTTTCTGCTTGTAGTCGTTCTGCTTCTTCAAGAACTTTTTGCCCGTCATCAGTGTTTTGGGTGTTGAGCAAGATGTATGTGGCAGAAGCCATCCGCTCTTCAGCTCTTTCTCTTAAAGTGTCGATTTCCATCCGTAGTTTTACAGCAGTTTGTATACTTTTGGAGTATGTTTGGAATTCCTTGCTAACAAGCTGCCAAGAAAATGAATACCATTATTTAGTCCAAATAATATACCAAGAAATCCAACAATCTTTTTTTGTGTTAAAATGCATACCAGTAGCTATACTGGTAAAGCTTATCTACTATCTGTCTGTCTGTCTGTCTGTCTGTCTGTCTGTCTGTCTGTCTGTCTGTCTGTCTGTCTGTCTGTCTGTCTGTCTGTCTGTCTGTCTGTCTGTCTGTCTGTCTGTCTGTCTGTCTGTCTGTCTGTCTGTCCATCTATCTGTTTTTCTGTCTGAATGACTGACTGCTTTTTGTTATTTATATTCAGTATTGCTGGTGTTCTGACATACTTCTGTTTTTTCTTTTAGCAGAGATGCTATTTTGAGGTCAAGGAGATGCAAATCTTGCTCAAGAAGAAGGAAGAGACGATTAAAGATCCCCATGCTAATGTGCAGTGCTGGAGGGCAAACCTATAGGTAAAAAGGGCAATCAATCATTCCGGTACACAGATTTCTGAAATCAAATAAATCATAAAATTATTAATACATAAATTAAGAAAAATAAATTATGAAACAAGGAAAAAATTTCAAACTGATGAACTACAGACATCAGCTGATGTTTTTTTATGTGCAGCATTTTACCTTATCTATAGGGATCTCAACTAATGGCTCTCTTATTGCATTATGGAAGTGCTTGGCTTTATGAAGGTTACCTCCTGCAGCTGTGAATTGCTTGTTATCACTTACAATACCTACAATCAAATAATACCAAACGATGCATGCAAAGTATGAAGAGTCAGAACAAACACGATCAAGTTCTTTTGTTTTTCAACATGTATTACCCTCTAAGGTTCGGGCTGTAGTTGGTCCACGCTCTTCTAAAGGAATTTTCTGCTTGACCATAAACATGTATTTGCTTCGTTTGCAGACGCTGATTTTAACAACTTACCAATTAGACTACTCCTTCTGTGTTTTCTATGAGTCATTTTAAATTGTCAATGGTGCATGCATTGCAGAGCTGGCCGTGAGTATTTGACTCAAAAAAAAAAAAAGAATACCGGAAGCTAAACCAGCTAGCAAATACTACATTGGAATTCATTGTAAAATTCTGTTTTTGAAAGTTTCATTGTAGCTTTCTTGCTACTCAATCTGTCACATGCAAGCTAATCAGATTGCATGATCTGTGATGCAAGTTGGTTATAATAAAGTAATTCACTATTTGTTACAATGTTTTTGAATTTCTAAAAACAAATACATACAAACATAATACATAAAAAATACAATCATGCAAAGCATTTCACATGGTGTACACCTATTTCAATTTATGTTCCTCCGTGGAAACATGTACTGCATTATGAACCATATCATTTTTATTTGCGGACACTTTTTATTTGAAATAACAAACCAGACAACACTAAGAACACCAAATGGCATTGTTTTTTATACATCGGTGGTATAATTTGACAAGCTGCGACTTTAGACTAGAATCATCTTTGCATGCATGAAGTGCATAAGTTCATGTACAGTTTCACGAGCAAGGACAATATTGGAATAGGTGACCCAAGCTTAACCAAGTGCAGGTCATTAGTCTCCTGTAGCTCAGTGGTCCAGACAACACATGGGCTCGACTCCCATCTTGAACTCAGAATAAATGTGCAAGCACAACTGCTTAAGGCTGGTTTCTATAAGGTTGTATCATTTGCCCAGTCATATCAGTTGGCCGTGAAGCAATAGAAAAATTCCAATTTTCATTGTTTCACGGTCAACTGATACGACCTTATGGAAACCAGCCTTAAGGCCAATCAGCCATACAAGTGGGACAGCAGTTCAATGCTTCTGCTCTCTCTTTACTGCCTTTTGAACAGAGTGCACTTTGTCGGTAAAAGTTGACTTTTCATTTGGAAATAGTTCACACACAACTTTTTTAATGACGTCCATGATCTCTGCATTAAATGCAGGCTTGGCTACAGTTCTGGAATTAGCAGCTTTCCCTGATACTGAGTGAGAAAGAATTTCATCAGAGGTGAAATTCTTCCTCACCAAAGTATTAACTACAGAGAACATGTCAGAGGTGTTTGCCACCAGCAGTCGTGCTGAGCTTTCTAGCTCATCTGAAGGGCTAACTGCTGGTGACTCAGCTTCTCCTCTTCTAATTTTTCTGAGCTTTCGTCTAACCTCTGCCAAGGCATCTTCCAGCTCTGCCACTTTATCTCGAAGAGCACTGCAGTGACCACAACAGCCCTTCAAAAACAAAAATACAGGAAATGAGTGTATAGCATTTTTATGTAACATATGTCTATTGCCAACACCCTACACTGGAGTATGCCCTCTCATCAAGTTAATATTTGTTTATATCTAATAAGTTATCACAAAATGGTACTCAGTATTCAATTCAAAGGTAAACGAGATAAAGGCTGACATATGTCTACTTCTAAAAACACCATATAATTATGAATGATACATATGTACATTCAAGGAACGTTGCTTTGGGATTTGGTTGTTGAAGTGTGGAATACAACCTAGAGATGTTACATTACACAAAGTGAGGCATAGGGTTGGGAGGGACAGCTGAAATTCAGGCTAGGGACGGTAGGTTTCTATAGTGATGCTACCACAGACTAGAAGACTTTTAAGCTGTATGTCATTTGCAAATGGCACTCACCTCAGTGTTACCAGCAGTTTGGGGGGTCTGGACCATTGCAGGCTTAGCCACAGCCTTTGGCGTAAGGACAATTGCAGGCTCGGCCACAGCCTTTGAAGTCTGACCCATTGTAGGCTTGGCTACAAACATTGGGGTCTGGACCATTGCAGGCTCAGCAACAGCCTTTGGGGTCTGCACCAAGCTGTGCTCATCAACATCAACTTCTTTGTCCTCAACATTCTCTAAAATTAAAAAAAGGATAACAGACGTACAGTTATAATCAAGTTTGTAAAAATTTTCTTGCTGTTTTTAAAACACTCGAAGAGCCTCAGTCAGCCACCATTTTTTGTCAACCTACCACATACATTGTACCGAGTCAGGAAAATACATCTATTTCCATTTGGCTGTTTAAGGTAATGGAGTGCAATATTTTCGATTGAATTTGTTGGATCAAAATATAACTGTGCTGCTAGATGGTAACTCTGAGATTTCTACATGCAATGCTACTGCTAATAATGAATGAAATCATTAACAAAGGAGTGGTTGACAGTGCTATTTAAGGTGCAGAAGACACATCGAAAAAGCACCAGTCCATTGATAGATGGCTTAAGAGATTCAATTGATTTTGTGTTTCTATCATTAAAGTGCCACTGAAGGCTGACATTTTAATGGTTTATTTGATCGCCTATTCAAAATAAGGAAGGGTATATGCTTCATCGCTGAATGTCACAATAGCCGCCTTATTTGAATATGAATGGTCCTTTTGTTTGATTATGCCTCGTTCTATTAGAAGACGACTATATGGCATTCAGCGATGAAGTAGATACCTAAGGAAGAATGTTGTTTTATTGACGTTGATACATAGCTCTCTTAGTTCAAGAGATATTCAAGAATTTTACTTGGCAAAAAATGAGGTCACAACAAGACTGGGGTAAAAAAGGCCAACAATGTTTTATGTATAATTCTGTTTGGGATAGTTAGATTCACTTAAAACTTGCTACTACTCTTCCCAGTAGTACATTTCTATGTACCACGTGATGGGTTGCTTATGCACCACGTGATCAACCGTTTTGGGCGTATACTTTGTTGGAAAGCAGCAAAACAATGTGTCTCACCAAACTCAATTTTTTTAAATAGACAGCCCTAGTGTCAATAGTGTTACCATGGAAGAGGTGATGAACAAGTCAGAGGTTGTGGTTTTAGTCCTTCTTTGTTATTACCAAGTTTTACCACTGTATGCATTGTTACGCAACCTTCAAATTTCACTGTTGCGATTAGCAATTTTACGCAAGAAAGTTTTAATATCAATTTTCTTGAACATAGAGTTAAACATTCTAGGCAAGGGAAGCCAAAAGATAGCTAAAACCATTTTGGTTGATTTTGCAATCAGTTTCGATTCAGTAAAGCAGCCGAATCCAGCGTTTTGGTTTGATTTACGGCTAAAAATTGGCTAAAAATCGCCAATCACCTATTGCAACATTGAATTTTGCGGTCGTGTAGCAATGCATACAGTGGTAAGTGAATCTAATTATCCTAAACAGAACATTGTTGGTCCCATTTTTGCCCTCAGTCTTGTTGTGGCATAATTTTTCCTAATTTGCATAAAGAGAAAATAGTGAAATGTCTGTTATCAAAAGAGCTATGAATGCCAAATAAAAGACATTCTTCCTTATTTTGAATTTTTAAATTTCAGCCTGGAGTTAGCACTTTAATTGCACTTGTTTCATGCAAATTTGACCAAAATGGAAGGGGTTAAAAATTTGTTTTACCGTAGTAGCACATTAAAGTGTTATAAAGGGGGGAATACAAACTCTTCCCAGTAGAGCGTTACACTTTAAGCTTTTTCAGCCTGCTGGCAGCTGTCTTGACCGCGTGATCACCTTTTTTGTACCACGCGATGAGTTGCTTATGTACCACGTGATCAATGTTTGTGGGAGCAAACTTTGCAAGTTTTGTCTGCCAAATTGTTTTGCTGCTTTCCAACAAAGTCTACGCCCAAAGGGTTGATCACATGGTACATAAGCAACCCATCACATGGTACATAAAAGGGTGATCACGCGACCAATTTAAGACAGCTGCTGGCGAGCTGAAAAATCGAGAGGTGTAATGGTGTACTGAGAAGAGTAGCAGTAGTAATAATAATTTATTGTTATTATTACAATTGTGAGCACGTTCTGTTTGGCTGTTACAAGGTATCCAGAAATCCTGCAATGACCTATGGCAAAAACCCGGGGGAGGGGGTTTAGAGAACTAAAAATAATAATAAGTTATTTACCAGCTTTATAACACTTTAAAGTGCTACTACCCGAAAAAAATACCCAACTTTTTTGGCCTAAAAAGTCTATTTAATACCAGCATACACATGACGCCCATCCCATTATGTTTCCCCCAGATAGCTTCAGCTTAAGGCAGATGATCAACTAGCCTGTTATTATCCAGAACAAATTGCCCCCCCCCCAAAAAAAAAATAATAATAATAATAATAATAAGTTATTTACCGGCTTTAGGTCAGCCAATAAGGGAAAAACTGTGACCTCTGCCTGGAAAATGTTGACCTTGGTTTCGGCCAACATTTTCCAGGTCTTGGTCACTGTTTTTCACTATAGTGACTTCCCAGCTGATGAACAACATATTTCTTTTTCGTAGGAAGAAGTTCTCTAAGTGCTGTCACAAAGATATTGTTTGGCATCCCTTGACAACACCAAGGCTCCATAGCACAATAAAATTTGGTCTTTATGGAAGATTTTAGAATTGTAGCTTACTTGCTGGACTTGGCTTAGTTGCAATCCCTCGGCCTTTATTCAACACCTTTTGAACTAAAATCTGTAGAATAAAAAATGAAAATACATTACCCACATAGACCCACACACTAAAAAGGGCAGCATCAAAGGAGTGTGCCTCTCTGGGTGTCAATAGAACTATAATAGGGGTAAAATGGTCCTGGGCCTCCCGTTTGGGGGTGGGGCAAATTTATCATTTTTGCCAGCAATGAATAGTGAGCAGCACAGGGGGATGGGGGCACTTGAAGTTGAAAAAGTAACATGCGAGAACTTCCCTAGGAAGTGACTAATATGACGGAAGTTCCTAAATACCCATTATGTTATTGAATGAGTGGCCTTACAATAGTTTTGGAGTCATATGATTAGCGCTGATCAGAGCACATTATTTTCAATAATAATGTAAGCCTTCAGTGAAAGGAATGCAGACAAAAATACGAGCACAAGTGGGCAGAATCATAGAAATTTTTTTACGCACACCATGGTTCGGTCAAATCTGTAGTGTACCGAAGGAAAAGGCACTCAGAATGAACAGCATATTAGACTAGGCACCAATGGACTTACATTATCTGCATCACTTTTTGAAGAGGAGGCTGCTTCCACCTTAACAGGACATTAAACAAGAACATGTTAGTTATACCATAGCTCTTAATTAGTTAGCTGATGCCCAGTGTTTTCAAAACATCAATGTGATTTTGGAAGACTGGCTGTTCTATGAATCAAACTGACCTTGCTATTAATAGAAATATCAATGACCAAACTGATCAAATAATGATTAACTAATTTTAATAAATGAATAAAACAGGAATGCTTGTGTTATTCACCATTGAATCATCATCAATGCTGATAACTCTTGCCGTGCTATGAACTACAGCAGTTGCCTGCTTGGTTCCAGCAGCTGAAAGAAAGAGTAAAAGTACAATTAAAAATGATGAATGGAACACTATTGCAAGCACACAACCATGGCCCAAGTGTCAAGTAATCAAGTGGCCCTAACCTGATTGAAATCTGAGCATTCTGCCTGGAATCCTTACCCTCTTTCTTTTTTCTTTGTCTTTGTCCTTTTTTGTAATCTTTGCCTTTGTGCTCTGAACAACTGTAACAGATGACATCATTTTTATGCCAGTTGTTGCCTAATTTCAAGCTAAGCAGACTTTATATAATATTTATATATATTATTATTCAGCATGGTTAATTTATGAGATGGTTATATTGTCATTCAGTTAGACTGGTTCCATGTGTTAGAAGAAGAATAAAAAATAAACAAACAGACTGATATTAATTGGTTCTTTGTATTTCTGTGAAAAGAGCTTAGGCTTCATTGTGGGCTGTAAAAGCTTGTGTTTCCTTAGTCTTTCGGATGAGACAATAAACCGAGGTCCCGTCTCCCTCCGCTTCCATATCCAATTTGAGAGGGACGTAAAAGAACCCTGGGATGCTGATACAGGTCTTCAGGTCCAACTAAAAACACTTCACAGATGCACGGGACGAAGAGCCACCTCGTGGATGTGCCCAATGTGCGAAGCCGTTATTATTATTGTTATCATTATTATAGATAGGCAAACAAAAATAAAGCCTGCACTGAAAAGTGAAGGACCAAAATCTTAATCAGACAATAGGCCACTTGCACTAACTGGGTCATGTGACCCGAATCCAATACAGTCTGAGTAAAATTCTTGAAAATTCAACTTGCTTCCATTTGCTACAGGTTAGAGGTTTTATACAAAAACTTCAGTTTCTGACTGATATTAATTGGTTCTTTATATTTCGTGAATTGATTTTGACAACATATTTCGTCAATAGGTAGTTGGGATCACATGACTTGGTGTATGTAAGTGACCTATTAGTATAGGTAATCGCATGGGGCCGAGTAAAATTAGGGATTAATTTCACGAGTGTTTTCAATTTTTTTCCAAAATTGCCAGAGCCCTCTGCGGCAAGGGCAATTTGAAAAAATTTAAAACACAAGTGAATTATTCCCTAATTTTACAAGAAACCCATGTGATTACTTGTTTATGATATAAAAGGGCAAATTTCAGCGCACATGTTGACTGCTCGTATTCAGATGTGAGCAAAGTAATTTTGCTCTCAATAAAGAAAAAATGCCCTCGCTCTTAGCCAATCAGCATCAAGTAATTTTGCCCTGTATATTATAAGGCCTGAAATCATGCCTCCTACACTGTATCTCAATCAGATTGCAGAATCTGTGCTTTAGGTCAAGATGGATAATAAACACCAAACATGATGGGGCTGAGTACTTTCTTAGCAGTAAATTGTTTACTCTAAAATGTAAATTGTTTCTTACCTTTCCCCCTTTGATCATTTTTGTCAGCTTTTGAAGATGGCTCACTTCTCTTCTGCTTTTTTGATGGTGAGGCATCTAGTAAACAAAGGTCACAAGTTTTGTTTACTAGCACGCATGACTGCTATATGCACAAAGACAAGTTTCCCAGTCGATAAAAATGGAAAATATAAATAAAAGGAAATTTAATATAGACTAGAAATATCTGAAAGATATGGGAATGCTCGGAGCTATGGCAGTACAATCGGACAATGAGGTATCGTTGAAATGGTGTAGACTGAAACAGTGTAGTTTCTTTAGCCGGAAATGGGGTTTTGGGGTTTTATCTACAAAATATATATTTTTTTTCTCGCGGGCGCCTAGATCTTGAGTTGGAACGGTCTGGTTCACAGCTGGAATAAACATAAGCTAAATAGAATATGACGATTGTTCACTTGCTCAGATAAGTTATCGGTCTCACATATGACGGGCTTTCAATCAGGGGACTTGAGAGACTTAGATAAACGCGAAATCCAGCGAGAACAGAAAATGTAAGCAAAGTATCTCAAAGTACAACTTCAGTATTTCGCATACTTGACCTACTATGGAACTAGTGCTAACACAAATTGTGAACCTTGTCTTAACTTTCACAATTTTCACTTGTTTGCTTGACCAACTGGAAACCCGCGAGCCTAAATAAACACCCTAGCTGAAAGATAAACATTTGCTCGACCGTAATTAGAACTGTGTGTCAGTTATCGAAAACGCGAACTCGAGGTCAAGATGTCAATTGAACAACGTCAAGAATGCATATGGACATGAACATTGCTACCGGGACATGAAAATTGTCTATACTAACATCTCGCGCATGTACGCCGCATATATTGACCGCTGACCTGAGAGAGAATGCGTCAAAAATGCGTCTGGACATGAAAAAAGACATGAAAAACCGCCTCTCACGCATGTAACGGCAAGAATAGACTTGCTCTCCGCTCGCTACGCTCGCTCCGAGCAAAAACTTACCAGTGTCCCTAACAACAGGCTTGTGGACACGTTTCTGTGGAAGCATGTTTTTTTTCCAGGGCTTCACAAACTCTTCCTCTTTAACAGTACTTAAGTAGTGCTTTGAATCTTTAAATCAGAGAAAAATAAAATAATGATAGGGATTGTTGATAATGGAGAGGTGGTGGGGGTGCCAGGGTTGTAGGTAGACAGCACAAGTCCTGATCATGTTACTTCATACCGGTAGTTGATGAAATTTTAAAACCCCTAAAGTCCTAAACACTGTAAAGACACACTAGGCATTTTTTTCCAAATAGGCAAAGCTTGTCAAGTTACTTCAAGTCATGAATAGAACAAGCCATAATACAGGGAATTGTAAAGATATGCAAATTAATTAAAACTACCAGCCCAGAGGCAGAGAACTTCAAGTTAGCCCCAAGTTAGCCCCTTGAGTTAGCCCTAAAACTATTCACAATCACAGTTCCACCTAATCTAACAGAGTGTAGCGTGAGGTTAAGTTTTTAATTTGTTCATTATCGTTGCAACACTTTTTTTAAATTAAGCTCACTTACTGTGCACTTTGAGGACTTTGACAACACTTGTCTTGCAATCCTCGTCATTCCAAGACCCTTCCATGATTGCATCGAAAATGCTCCCCTCTTTAATTGCCTTCCCTTTTGGGTCGAGATCTTCCGTTCGGAGTTTGCTCCAGCAATCCGGTTTATCGTCTCCAATCCACTCCACGAGGCAGTAAGATTGAGGCTCCATGATGGTTTTATGAAAAGAAAATCGACAATTTGCAAGTTAAACTTCTTACTAAGCTCAAGGAAGGCGTGTAGCCGTAAAAATATGGTATTGACTTTTATATCAAATCCTGTTGAAATCATTGCGAAACACTTATCGATAAAAATCTGCTCTTTTGGACCGATGAATCATCGTAAGGTTCAAGAAAATAAGGTAAGCCGCAAGAGCGGGAAAAGTATAGACAGTACAAGAGTAGCGCTTATAAGTTTCGAAGAAAACATGTCCATTTTTCCGACCCAAGTTTAATAGCAGAGTTAAGAAATACACTAGATAAAAAAATAAACCGATACGTGCCTGCAAGATGGTATGTTCTCTCTTGAAGCCAAGGTGATTAGCATCAGTTATGGTTGTGCAAGTGCAGTTGGACTTCGACCAGAGATCGACCTTCCATCGCAAGCAAATGTAGAAGCCAACTGCAGAATAAATCAATGTCAATTAAACTAAAGAAAATAACAATTACCTTACACATCTTTTTGTAGTTTCTTAGTATAAAGGAACGCCTTGAATAAGACAGAATACAGCACTGCAGCAGCAGCCGTCCACGTTAGTATTTCAACCGCTCGATTGCTAACGGTCTCGTGAGCCCGCGTAAATCGGTCAGCGTACTTGCCAGTTTATCACAAAATGGCGCCTATAATGGCATCGTCTCGCGTTTCTCCGTGCTTTATTGCAGTGCAAGGCCTACGAGAGGAATTATTTGGATTATCATGGACGTCCGTGAAAAAGTAAGTTGTAATCAAACATTTATACAAGGTTTGGGTTTAGATTCTAGGTATTTCCACTACAAACGTTTCGCAATTTTATATAACTTAGTGAACGTGATGAGCGCGCGATCCATACATCAGATAATAAAAGAACTCGTGGGCAAAACTCACTTGCGAAATCGCAGAGCGATACGTTCATTCATCTCAGGAGATATTTTTAGAGGCCTGATCGAGGGTATCGGAATTTCTATGCACGTGCTTACCTCGCAATAATTTGATCGTCCTTCACTTCAGTTATTCCCGTATAAATGCTGCCGATTATGTAAACCTCTCAGAGTGGACCAAGGCATGTCGAAGTGTAGAGAATTAAGCCAATGGATACTGATACTTGTCTTGCCAAAGAATTTTTATATAAAATAGTCAGTGAGCAAAGAGAAAACGTCGCTTCTGGTCTTAAGAATTGCCACCAAAGGTACCAATGCATTTTGTGCTCAAGAACTTTGTCATCCAAGCAACGTATTCTTAGTCATCTTCACACTGTACACGACAGAAGTAAGTACCCTACAGTATAATACGTATTTGATAAATGTATAGTTTTATATTTTAGATTTATGAGATTATGCAGTAGTCATGCACCAGTCAAAGTAAACCCAGGGATATGTGGGGCTTTGGTGGGGATTTAGACATTTTTTAGTGGCTATCTTTGTCCCGTGTAGGTGGGGCATTAGCTCATTTTGCTATCCCTCACCAAGGGATGTGGGGTTATATCTAGACATGAGTACTTGTACTCTTCTTATCTTACCTGGCACTTTAAATCTTGATGGCCAAGGAACTTCTTGCAAGGAAGTACGCTAACTGAATGCTGTCCAGTACTAAGTTCTAATAGCCTGAATGGAAGTTTTTGTTTCCCTTTTGAACTGAAATTATGCATCCTCTATTCCTTTGCTTAATTTCCAACTTTTCAGCTGAGATTTTCCTTTCCTGTTTTCTGACAGTATCATAGAATAGATGTACTTTTGCCTTACAGAATTTTAGTGAATAACTCCAATACGGCGTCGAGAAATAAGCGAAGGCCGTTGGGCCTCAAACTTCATTCTGAACTAAACTGATCAAGGCAAAGCAAAAATGCATGGCTTCGACTCAACACAACATTGCGTACGGGCTTGAAATTTTGAAAATCCCCTGAGAGGAGTCACCTTGGTAGACGAGAAGCGTTATTCATTGTCAATGACCATAGTAGATCATGGAAAAGGAAACTAAAATTCTAAGGAAGCAAATTTTGGCAGAAGCGCCCAACGACATGGGTAACGCCTCTCGCCTCCCTCAAGGTGACTCCTCTCAGGGGAATTTCAAAAGTTCACGCTGGAACACAATGTTGCATTAAGTCAAAGCCATGCACTTTGGCTTTGGTTTGAGTTTAGTTCAGAATGAATTTTGAGGCCCAACGGCCCTCGCTTATTTCTTGACAGCATATTCGAGTTATTCACTAAAATTCTGTAAGGCGAAAGTACATCTATTCTATTATACTGTCAGAAAACAGGAAAGGAAAGTTTCAGCTGAAAAGTTGGAAATTAAGCAAAGGAATAGAGGATGCATAATTTCAGTTCAGAAGTGAAGCAAAACCCTCAATTCAGGCTGACAGAACTTTGTACTGGACAGCATTCAGTTAGCGTACTTCCTTGCAACAACTTCCTTGGCCATCAAGCTTTCAAGTGCCAGGTAAGATAAGAAGAGTACAAATACTCATGTTTAGACAGGGCCTGTGGTTTGATGCGCGGGTGCAGAAATGCATAATTCGGCTTTCTTCGCATAATGCGCATAATCCGCCAAATCCCACATAATCGCGCATAATTTCCCAAATTTGTGAAAATCAGTAAAAAGGCATCATTACTTGGTAAATTTCAAACTTTCTTTCCAATTTTTTCCCACAAAAGTGATACATTTCTTCTAAAATCGTCTGTCCAATGTCAAAACAACTTGACAGAAATGAAAATAACAACAAGGCGTTCTATGCTAATACTGTTAAGCTGGGAACTGATGTTGACAAGAAATAAAACGTACCTAGTTAAAAATTGGCTAAATAACTAATATTTCCAGCTGAGCAATATATACTCAAACACATGTTTGCGCTTTGGATATTTAGCAAAGTAAAAACAAGCGGGAGAGGACGCTTAACGCGATAAACACAGTGGACTTTATGCAGTTCACATTGATCACATCACTTTACGCTTTTGCATGGATTTTTTACGACAGTAATGTGGAATGCGTTTCCCACGTTTCTGGTTTCATAAAAGCTCTTACACTACTTCCGACGATAGTGTAGATCGCTCTTGCAATCGGGATTAAATTTGAGAATTACGCGCAGAATGACGGCAAACAAGCACGACGATGTTTTTGTGATCACGAGAGATCGTAACGATACCTCCGATAGTCTACTCATGAGAGGTAGAGTACAACCAACTGAGAAGACTTACCAAGTTTGGGCTCGTCTTTCCAATACTATGTTGAGAAACATTATCCACAAGAAGTCAGTGGATAATGTTTTCAACATAGTATTAGAAAGACGAGCCCAAACTTGGTAAGTCTTCTCAGTTAGTTGTACTCTACCTCTCACGAAAGAAACTTATGAAACAATTCCAGCAATTTAGTTATTTCGAGCTTGAATTGAATATTATAGCAACAGCACATTCTGGACAAGAAGCTGCTCTCATTCGTTTATTAAATACCGCTTTCTGTAGATACTCGATTCTATTTTCTCTTTTATATAATTAAAGGTGAACATTAGCCGATATAATCCTGAAGAGCTCCCCTACTTTTCTGATATCCGCGCTCGGCACACTAAACAGAAGCGGAATAAGACATTTTTCGAGGTAAAGTTATTACATCGTTTACAACTTAAATCGCATGGGAAAAGCTGACCTGGGCATTTCTCTGAGTAAACCCTTATTACTATGGATGCGATTTTAGCTGGTAATAAGATCATTCACGGTCGAATTTTCAAGTTATACCAATTATTCTAAAAACACCTCCTTTTGAAAATTAAAAATATCCCAAACAGACGAGCTTAATATATCAAATGAACTACACCATTTGGTAGTGCAGAGGTTGCTTAAGCTCTGTGAGAACAATTATGGAAATCGGAAGATTTTTTCAGGGTCAAACATACGCTAGAAGTTGAGGTCTATTTCTGCAATAAATACTCGGGAGCCACCTTAAAGGCAACAAAAAGTGATTTTTTTGTAAGTTGTAAAGCAGATAAATTGATGTTTTCTTGTCAACATCAGTTCCCAGCTTAACAGTATTAGCATAGAACGCCTTGTTGTTATTTTCATTTCTGTCAAGTTGTTTGACATTGGACAGACGATTTTAGAAGAAATGTATCACTTTTGTGGGAAAAAATTGGAAAGAAAGTTTGAAATTTACCAAGTATCGATGCCTTTTTACTGATTTCCACAAAATTTGGGAAATTATGCGCGATTATGTGGGATTTGGCGGATTATGCGCATTATGCGAAGAAAGCCGAATTATGCATTTCTGCACCCGCGCATCAAACCACAGGCCCTGTCTAAACATGAGTACTTGTACTCTTCTTATCTTACCTGGCACTTGAAAGCTTGATGGCCAAGGAAGTTGTTGCAAGGAAGTACGCTAACTGAATGCTGTCCAGTACAAAGTTCTGTCAGCCTGAATTGAGGGTTTTGCTTCACTTCTGAACTGAAATTATGCATCCTCTATTCCTTTGCTTAATTTCCAACTTTTCAGCTGAAACTTTCCTTTCCTGTTTTCTGACAGTATAATAGAATAGATGTACTTTCGCCTTACAGAATTTTAGTGAATAACTCGAATATGCTGTCAAGAAATAAGCGAGGGCCGTTGGGCCTAGAAACGTACCTAGAATCTAAACCCAAACCTTGTATAAATGTTTGATTACAACTTACTTTTTCACGGACGTCCATGATAATCCAAATAATTCCTCTCGTAGGCCTTGCACTGCAATAAAGCACGGAGAAACGCGAGACGATGCCATTATAGGCGCCATTTTGTGATAACTGGCAAGTACGCTGACCGATTTACGCGGGCTCACGAGACCGTTAGCAATCGAGCGGTTGAAATACTAACGTGGACGGCTGCTGCTGCAGTGCTGTATTCTGTCTTATTCAAGACGATCCTTTATACTAAGAAACTACAAAAAGATGTGTAAGGTAATTGTTATTTTCTTTAGTTTAATTGACATTGATTTATTCTGCAGTTGGCTTCTACATTTGCTTGCGATGGAAGGTCGATCTCTGGTCGAAGTCCAACTGCACTTGCACAACCATAACTGATGCTAATCACCTTGGCTTCAAGAGAGAACATACCATCTTGCAGGCACGTATCGGTTTATTTTTTTATCTAGTGTATTTTTTAACTCTGCTATTAAACTTGGGTCGGAAAAACGGACATGTTTTCTTCGAAACTTATCTGCGCTACTCTTGTACTGTCTATACTTTTCCCGCTCTTGCGGCTTACCTTATTTTCTTGAACCTTACGATGATTCATCGGTCCAAAAGAGCAGATTTTTATCGATAAGTGTTTCGCAATGATTTCAACAGGATTTGATATAAAAGTCAATACCATATTTTACGGCTACACGCCTTCCTTGAGCTTAGTAAGAAGTTTAACTTGCAAATTGTCGATTTTCTTTTCATAAAACCATCATGGAGCCTCAATCTTACTGCCTCGTGGAGTGGATTGGAGACGATAAACCGGATTGCTGGAGCATACTCCGAACGGAAGATCTCGACCCAAAAGGGAAGGCAATTAAAGAGGGGAGCATTTTCGATGCAATCATGGAAGGGTCTTGGAATGACGAGGATTGCACGACAAGTGTTGTCAAAGTCCTCAAAGTGCACAGTAAGTGAGCTTAATTTAAAAAAAGTGTTGCAACGATAATGAACAAATTAAAAACTTAACCTCACGCTACACTCTGTTAGATTAGGTGGAACTGTGATGTGAATAGTTTTAGGGCTAACTCAAGGGGCTAACTTGGGGCTAACTTGAAGTTCTTTGCCTCTGGGCTTATAGTTTTAATTAATTTGCATATCTTTACAATTCCCTGTATTATGGCTTGTTCTATTCATGACTTGAAGTAACTTGACAAGCTTTGCCTATTGGAAAAAAATGCCTAGTGTGTCTTTACAGTGTTTAGGACTTTAGGGGTTTTAAAATTTCATCAACTACCGGTATGAAGTAACATGATCAGGACTTGTGCTGTCTACCTACAACCCTGGCACCCCCACCACTCTCCATTATCAACAATCCCTATCATTATTTTATTTTTCTCTGATTTAAAGATTCAAAGCACTACTTAAGTACTGTTAAAGAGGAAGAGTTGTGAAGCCCTGGAAAAAAAACATGCTTCCACAGAAACGTGTCCCCAAGCCTGTTGTTAGGGACACTGGTAAGTTTTTGCTCGGAGCGAGCGTAGCGAGCGGAGAGCAAGTCTATTCTTGCCGTTACATGCGTGAGAGGCGTGTTTTCATGTCTTTTTTCATGTCCAGACGCATTTTTGACGCATTCTCTCTCAGGTCAGCGGTCAATATATGCGGCGTACATGCGCGAGATGTTAGTATAGACAATTTTCATGTCCCGGTAGCAATGTTCATGTCCATATGCATTCTTGACGTTGTTCAATTGACATCTTGACCTCGAGTTCGCGTTTTCGATAACTGACACACAGTTCTAATTACGGTCGAGCAAATGTTTATCTTTCAGCTAGGGTGTTTATTTAGGCTCGCGGGTTTCCAGTTGGTCAAGCAAACAAGTGAAATTGTGAAAGTTAAGACGAGGTTCACAATTTGTGTTAGCACTAGTTCCATAGTAGGTCAAGTATACGAAATACTGAAGTTGTACTTTGAGATACTTTGCTTACATTTTCTGTTCTCGCTGGATTTCGCGTTTATCTAAGTCTCTCAAGTCCCCTGATTGAAAGCCCGTCATTTGTGAGACCGATAACTTATCTGAGCAAGTGAACAATCGTCATATTCTATTTAGCTTATGTTTATTCCAGCTGTGAACCAGACCGTTCCAACTCAAGATCTAGGCGCCCGCGAGAAAAAAAAATATATATTTGTAGATAAAACCCCAAAACCCCATTTCCGGCTAAAGAAACTACACTGTTTCAGTCTACACCATTTCAACGATACCTCATTGTCCGATTGTACTGCCATAGCTCCGAGCATTCCCATATCTTTCAGATATTTCTAGTCTATATTAAATTTCCTTTTATTTATATTTTCCATTTTTATCGACTGGGAAACTTGTCTTTGTGCATATAGCAGTCATGCGTGCTAGTAAACAAAACTTGTGACCTTTGTTTACTAGATGCCTCACCATCAAAAAAGCAGAAGAGAAGTGAGCCATCTTCAAAAGCTGACAAAAATGATCAAAGGGGGAAAGGTAAGAAACAATTTACATTTTAGAGTAAACAATTTACTGCTAAGAAAGTACTCAGCCCCATCATGTTTGGTGTTTATTATCCATCTTGACCTAAAGCACAGATTCTGCAATCTGATTGAGATACAGTGTAGGAGGCATGATTTCAGGCCTTATAATATACAGGGCAAAATTACTTGATGCTGATTGGCTAAGAGCGAGGGCATTTTTTCTTTATTGAGAGCAAAATTACTTTGCTCACATCTGAATACGAGCAGTCAACATGTGCGCTGAAATTTGCCCTTTTATATCATAAACAAGTAATCACATGGGTTTCTTGTAAAATTAGGGAATAATTCACTTGTGTTTTAAATTTTTTCAAATTGCCCTTGCCGCAGAGGGCTCTGGCAATTTTGGAAAAAATTGAAAACACTCGTGAAATTAATCCCTAATTTTACTCGGCCCATGCGATTACTATACTAATAGGTCACTTACATACACCAAGTCATGTGATCCCAACTACCTATTGACGAAATATGTTGTCAAAATCAATTCACGAAATATAAAGAACCAATTAATATCAGTCAGAAACTGAAGTTTTGTATAAAACCTCTAACCTGTAGCAAATGGAAGCAAGTTGAATTTTCAAGAATTTTACTCAGACTGTATTGGATTCGGGTCACATGACCCAGTTAGTGCAAGTGGCCTATTGTCTGATTAAGATTTGGTCCTTCACTTTTCAGTGCAGGCTTTATTTTTGTTTGCCTATCTATAATAATAATAATAATAATAATAATAACGGCTTCGCACATTGGGCACATCCACGAGGTTGCTCTTCGTCCCGTGCATCTGTGAAGTGTTTTTAGTTGGACCTGAAGACCTGTATCAGCATCCCAGGGTTCTTTTACGTCCCTCTCAAATTGGACATGGAAGCGGAGGGAGACGGGACCTCGGTTTATTGTCTCATCCGAAAGACTAAGGAAACACAAGCTTTTACAGCCCACAATGAAGCCTAAGCTCTTTTCACAGAAATACAAAGAACCAATTAATATCAGTCTGTTGTTTATTTTTTATTCTTCTTCTAACACATGAACCAGTCTAACTGAATGACAATATAACCATCTCATAAATTAACCATGCTGAATAATAATATATATAAATATTATATAAAGTCTGCTTAGCTTTTAAATTAGGCAACAACTGGCATAAAAATGATGTCATCTGTTACAGTTGTTCAGAGCACAAAGGCAAAGATTACAAAAAAGGACAAAGACAAAGAAAAAAAAGAAGAGGGTAAGGATTCCAGGCAGAATGCTCAGATTTCAATCAGGTTAGGGCCACTTGATTACTGACACTTGGGCCATGGTTGTGTGCTGCAATAGTGTTCCATTCATCATTTTTAATTGTACTTTTACTCTTTCTTTCAGCTGCTGGAACCAAGCAGGCAACTGCTGTAGTTCATAGCACGGCAAGAGTTATCAGCATGATGATGATTCAATGGTGAATAACACAAGCATTCCTGTTTTATTCATGTATTAAAATTAGTTAATCATTATTTGGTCAGTTTGGTCATTGATATTTCTATTGATAGCAAGGTCAGTTGATTCATAGAACAGCCAGTCTTCCAAAATCACATTGATGTTTTGAAAACACTGGGCATCAGCTAACTAATTAAGAGCTATGGTATAACTAACATGTTCTTGTTTAATGTCCTGTTAAGGTGGAAGCAGCCTCCTCTTCAAAACGTGATGCAGATAATGTAAGTCCATTGGTGCCTAGTCTAATATGCTGTTCATTCTGAGTGCCTTTTCCTTCGGTACCTACAGATTTGACCGAACCATCACTACTGGAAGGAACCATGTGAAATGTATGTGAAATGTATGTGAAATGACCATGTGAAAAGAAGGGCCATTTCACATGATATTTCACATCATAAACATGTGAAATTATGATGTGAAATTGATGTGAACAGGGCTGATCCTTTTCACATGATAAAAACATGTGAAATTGATGTGAAATTTCTAGGACATAAAAATCTGGACATCATGTGAAATTGGTGTGAAATACTTTTGTAGCATGTGAAATTTACAGATTTGATATATTGCAGAAAAGTGTTAATTGTTGGTCACATATTAGCATGTTGCAATTGCTATTAACCTTAATAACATTTGTTGTGAAATTTAACTGAATTTACATAACAGGGGCATCAACATTGATGTGAAATTGGTGTGAAATACTTCTAGCCATGTGAATTTACTGCTTTGAGATTTTATAGAATTGATGTGAAATTGGTGTGAAAACTGTCCATTTCATGTGAAATTTGCAGATTTGATATTCATAATTAAGATGATCAAATTATTTCTCTTTATGATCACAGCCATAACTGTTAACGTTATTTTTAGTAAGTATCAGGGCTGGGCGAACAAAATTCAGGTCTAGGCCACTAAAAGATTGATGCCATACACACCTGGTGACCAAAAGTTATGTCCAGGCAATCAGTTTTTTGCACTTTGGTTGCTGGCTGCTGGCGACTTGAGTATCGGAATGAAATGTATTAATGTATTTGGCCAATGCAGCTGGGGTTTACAAAACAACGGCTACAACAACATGAAAATGACAAAAGCTTTTATTAAATTTTTCAATATGTACACAATTTTGCAACAATTACAAATCCCTGTGAGTACCAAAATGCTGTTAATAAACATAGTCCTGGTTTATTTTTTTCTGGACTCTTGTCCTCTTAGGAGGCAACGCTTTATTCTCTTCATGCTCATTGCATGTAATAAGGACATAGTCCCATCCAGGCTTCTTCTTTGTGGCATTGCTTTTCTTTCCCTGTCCCTCGTAATTTCTAACATTTTCTTCCTCACTCTCATCAGCACCCTGACCCCTCCTTCCAACATCCTTCTTTCCACTTTCAACCCAATTACCTCCATCATCCTGCTTACTTCTTTTAGCACCCGTCCCACTTCTTCCATCATCCTGTTTCTGTGATCTTTTTTGACCCTTCCCACTACCTCCAATATCCTGCTTCCCAACATTTTGCTTCTCACTCTCGGCATGCTGACCCCTTCTTGCATCATCCTGCTTTCCACTTTCAACCCCCTGTCCACTACCTCCAATGTTATCCTGCTTACTTCTTTTATTATTAGCAACCTTCCCAGTACTTCCAAGATCCTGCTTCTCTGAGTGCTTTACACCCTTCCCACTACAACCACCAGCATTGGCCTGCCTACTTTCAACGACTTTTCGATTAACACCAACTTCCTCCTTCTTTCTTTTAGCGCCCTTCTCACTGCCTCCAGCATCCTGCTTGGACTCACCTTCAACAATCTTCCCACTACCTCCATTTTTCTTCACACTCTCAACACCCTGCTCACTACCACCAGCATCACCCTTCTTACTTTCAAGACCCCATGCCCACTACGGCAACTAACATCACCCTTCTTGCTTTGAAGCCCCTGCCCACTTCCACCAGCATCACCCTTCTTACTTTGAACACCATGCCCACTACGGCCACCAACATCACCCTTCTCACTTTCAATACCCTGCCCACTACCACCAACATCCTGCTCACTACCTCCAACATCCTGCCCCTCTCCAGTGTCCAACCTCCTCTGTACAACATCTGCCCCCCTTCCACATTTGGCCCTACCCCACCCTGGTGTGGATTTCATCCTGGACACCTTCACAGCTTGATTTTCTGGCCAATACAATTTCTGTCCCACCTAAAAAATAAAGTAATAGCTTTGTTCAGATGACAGAATCGTGTATATTTTCTATGAGATTGGTCACAAACAGTGGTATATGCAAGCATTAGGCCTGCAAGCAAGGAGCTGGAATTTGGCTACTGTGGGAATCAACTAATAAGTAGCCAGGGTCTACAATTCACAGAACAAAATAAGTAGTGAGTCTGTTTTTTGTTCAGAAAAAAAAATTAAAGAAAAACAGACATGGCTCCAACATAAGTAACAAATCATACTTTTAATAATCTGGGTAAAAATGATCCTATAAATGTACAAGATATGTTTCTAAAACTTTGATTATGCAATGTGTGTCTCCGGAAAATACCCACCCCCACCTCCCTCCACAAAAGGGTGTTGAAAAGTGAACTTCCAAAGGAAAATACAGCATGTGTATGGAAGAAATCAGGTAAATTGACTCCCCTGCACCTCTGGAATTTCCAATCCCTTCCGTGGAGGGGAGATGGATATTTTCTGGAACCACACAATAAAACAAAAAATTCTACATACTTTAACAGACTGCAGGGTTGGCTGATTGTTGGGCCCCCTAAGGGAATGTCTGTCGGACCAACTGCAGCTGCAAAGGTTGATTGTAATACAACCTTTATGTAGTCACCTGCAAATACATAAGTGTTTTCTAGAATTAGTGACATTGACTACAACCCTGGAACACGTGGGTCAAAGAACGTTCTCATGTCAGCTGTGAAGTAACACGATTATCAGGAGAAACAATCCAAGAATACAGGTAATTTTAGAACTATACACTATTGTGTGTTTCCCAAAAAATTCCATAAGTCATGTTCCTTTTCCCCCTACCCTGGGTTCCAGAGTCTTGAATGTCGCTTTGTTTAGTGACCAACCAAGCTCAGTGCCTCAAGCTTGGTTGGTCACTAAACAAAGCGACATTCGAGACTCTGGAACCCAGGGTATTTTCCCCACTGGAATCTTCTGGAATGATCTCATGGCATTTCATATAAAAAGCCCAGTGATCACATGTTGGGAAATGGAAAGGTTTTGCCCTACCACTCTTACACCCCTCACTAATTTTCAAAATCCCTAGCTTCTTGATGGAATTTTTCACAAAATTGTATAGTTGAAATATTATAAACCAGGTAAATGGCTGATAAATCATGACTAATGAAGACAGATCTTTTTAGTGATTTGATAAACGTGTGGTCCAAAATATGGTACTACAAAGCATGAACCATATGGCTTTATTTTAGCATTTTTGCCCACTTTTTGTTTAAATTGAGAAGTCATTTATATGAAAGATATAGGACTTGAACATGAGTTTTAAAGAATGTCTGCCAACGACAATGCATGTAGCCACAGTGTGTTGATAAACAAAGACATGCAATACAATATTGTTGATTTTTATTACTTTAAGAAACGTTTTTATCAATATGGTCAATATTTCATGAAGACAACTCAAAATCATATCCAAAATGAAAGAAGATAATGTTTGATAATTTTCATATTATGATATAAACTCAAAACATGCAGGTGCATGGTTGCATTCTGGTTGACAGGAAATCTTTCAGTATTTTCATGTTTTTAACAATAAGCCTATTTCATAAATGCATGGTTGCACACCTAGTATGAGGCCTAAGTATTTGTTGAAGCTTGTGGTGCATTCATATGGTAGAACCCTTAAACCAGCCAAAAATTGAAACATAGAGCCACAGTTTAATCCCCTGTGCTATTCATGACCCTTGATAAGCACTTGTACTGTAAACATTGCCATGATGCACTGCAGGCTACAACAAATAGTTAACCTAGTTCTAAATAAAGAAATGCTGTAAAAAAATATACTTACTATTTTCGCTGAATGGCGGTCATACGTCGCCCTGGCTAACTTTACGTTGCCATCCATTAGAAAGAGCTCTTCCTAAAGATATAAAATCGATAAGTAATTAACAAACTTAATAAATAAATGAATGTATGAACTAAATTTATCCTGAAAATTTGAATACATTACTCCTTGCATCCTTGTTAAAAAACGTAGTGCATTGTTCTTGAGATTTTAAATTGCAAAAAATACTTGAAATACTTGCTTTGTCTTTTGAATAACAAGATTTGTTGTATTATACAGCTGTGACAAGTCCCCTCTACTAAAGCTATGGTGACATGCATCTCCAAAACTTCATACACAAAAAATATTTCAACTTACGACGGCTTAAATGCAAATCCTGTGTTTTCACTTTCTAAGCCTTCTTCCACCAGATCTACAACATCCTTCTGCAGAGGCTTGGGGCGTTCTGTTGCCAATTCCTTGTACTTGTTTATCTGCAATTCAAGTTCACCTTGAGGATTGTCCTGGCATCTTATTTTATTGGGCAGTAAAATGAATCCATTGACTCAAGCTATACTCCATAAAGATCAGACTTTTTTCAAAAGCTTATGTCTCTGGACTGTACTGTGCTATTAATTTCACTTGATATTTCCTCATAATTTCAATAATTAATCAATAATATGCATTTTGGCTGTAAGTATAGCAATTGATGCAAACCAGAGGAAGATACAGCTGGCCTAAAATTGATAGTACGATCAAGAAATGGGCTAGCTGAGGCTAGCTAATGAGAGCAAAGGTCCAATTTGCTTACCTTCTTTGCTCGTCTCCAAAATTTGGTATTCTTTTGGTGATTTCTCCTATAAATTAGGCGCTTCGATAAGTTGGCGATAAGTTGCTTTCTACACCCTTCAAGTTGGGGTAGCTGCTGCACCACCTGGAATGAAAAGCATTTTTATCACCACTTGATTCTTGGTCAATTACAAATACTCTAATGAACATCAGGCAAGAATCTGCTTTCATCAAAACACTGTTTGGATCTGACATTAGCAAAATACAAGAACTAGCAGACCCGTAGGAGAGGGGTTCCAACGAACCCATCTGGGGCCAGAAAAAACCAAGTTTTTGGTCAAACATGTACAGCAGCAAGGAAACACATCAAAATGCTCTAAAATTTGGTTTATAAAGTTTTTTTTTTCTGAAAAACTGAGGACAACGAACCCCCCTTTATGAATGCGAGCTACGGGCCTGACTAGGCATAGTAGACTCATTGTGGGGTTGTTGTAAAAGGCAAAATTTTATCCTAGTCAAGCTATAAATAATCGATACTAATTGAGCCAGCAAAAAGAGCGGGAAATCATTGGGATATGCTATGATCATTTGCAGAGAAATTTTTATCAAAATTCTGGAGTTTTCGATTGGTACAGGGAATAACAAGATACCTGAGCCAGAGAGTTTACTGTGAAGATTTGTATAAAGCAAAGTTTATCCTATTCGAGCTAATAATCGATGCGAATTGAGCCAGCAAAAGAGCGGGAAATCAGTACGATATTGCTATATCGTTTCATTGAAATCTTAACAAATTCGGGAGTTTTCGATTGGTACAGGGAATACAAGATACCTTGCCAGAGAGTTTACGTGAAGATTTGTATAAGCAAAGTTTTATCCTATTCGAGCTAAATAATCGATGCGAATTGAGCCAGCAAAAGAGCGGGAAATCAGTACGATATTGCTATGATCGTTTTCATTGAAATTCTTAACAATTCGGGAGTTTTCGATTGGTACAGGGAATACAAGATGCCCGAGTCAGAGAGTTTTTTTGTGGAGGTTTGTATAAAGCAAAGTTTATCATAGTCGAGCTAAATAATCGACGCGAATTGAGCCAGCAAAGAGCGGGAAATCAGTTTTCGATATTGCTATGATCATTTCCTTGAATTCTTATCAAAATTCTCGAGTTTTCGATTGTTACAGGGAATAACAAGATACCTGAGTCGGAGAATTGATCGTGAAAGTTTGTATAAAGCAAGAAGAATTGAGCTAACAAAAAGAGCGGAAACCTCTTATGCATGGTAATCGTGCGTTTGTCTAAATTGTCATTAAATTTAAGTTATTACCTTTCTCTCAACCGGTCAAGCGTTTTCGGAGAAACATCTTTGAGAAATGGCGGATTATCCCAGAGATTGCCATGCTGGCTGCGTCACGGAGAGCGAACTGATGACAAAGAGACACGATTGATGTGAGTTCGAGCTTTCCGACATGAAAGCACAGTTCACGGACTTACGGAGAACGTTTGTTTGAGCTGCTGTGGCTGCAGTTTTTTTGACCCTGGGTCGAAGCAGTTCATCTTTCGTGACTGTCTGAGGAGGGGTAGCTTCAGGGACTGTGCTGTCGTCGAGTGCATTGTCGAGAACGGTAGGTGGAACCGGGACGGTCATCTCTGATATGTCGAGCTCCCGAGTCTCGACTCTACTAGAACGGTCTTCTAAACTTTGGAGAAAGCTACCCATTCGCTCTGGGCTTTGATTGAATAGCTCGATGAAACGACGTAAGCATCCAGCAGCGGTTTGATCGTTAGTCGAGGCCATATCAAGTTTTGAATTTGTGGACTATAAATTTGGGTTCTTATGAACTGTAAACTAAGACGGCAGACCTTCGCTATATCGAAACCAACACAGAAAGGCGCGCTTTTTAGGATCTGAAGCAATTTATACCGCACAATCTTAAATATTAACTACAGTAAAATTAATATGTCACTATCTAATGTCACCTCTCGTGTTATGCGAACGGTTTCAAGCGAACTCGGCATTCGATCGAGCGATTAGTAGAAACAACTTTTACGACACAACATTAAGTAATAAGCTTACATTGCTTATAGGAGATCCGAATACGTATTTCCCAGTTTCTGTAGTGTAATTTCCCAATAATAGATGGATTTTACTTACCGTCCAGCAGATACCACGTCCACTACATTACTCGTTGAAATCTCGCAGTTCGCCCCCATGAAACAAGCTTAGTTCTCTTGATCATCATCCAGTAGAAAGGTTCCTTGCATCTTTCTCTTTCTTGAGTAAATGTACAACATAAAATCATCTTGAATAACTTCCTTCGCTGAAAAGTTAAAGCTCGTCTAAGTACTACGATTTCGAAACGAACGTTGAAGTGCGTTGTATTGTTGGTTGCGTTGTTTGTTTTAGTTAATGTTTGATCGCAGCCTCGACTTCATGAAACCAATGGAATTTTATCGTGGGAGCGAGGCTTAAAATATCGATTGCTTATAGCATTGCAAACTTTCAACATTCATGGAGAAATGCCTTATTCTCTTCAGCATAAGCGAAAAAAAGCTTGTTTAAGTCAAAGAAAGTTTGTAGAAAGGTCTCGTAGACCTTGCCCATGTAATATATGTCGGTTCAATGAAAGCAAACCACTGGCAGCAAAAGTTATTAGGCGACACATAAAAGTTTATGGCGTTCATTCACGTGCGGTTGGCGAATCAGAGAATGGAGGTTGGCATGATGATAGCTCTACTGAAAGTGAATGTTCCGTAGATTTCTCGGACGGTGAGTGTGACGGGAAAGTTCAGGAAGGCGTAAGTGGCAACTTGGACTCAGCTTCAAGTGATGCGCTTGGATATCCTGACGATTTCGAACATGGAATCCTGCCCTGTTGCACAGCAATCGAAACGCCGAAATCGAAAGTCCAAAGAATGATCACGATTGGATGATGGGTGATGATGCTGTAGAAGAATATGACACCATAGTTAATACTAACTACGATGGCAGCATATTGAGTGTGAACTTGACTTTACCGATTGTGAACTTGAGGAAATTGTGTATGATAATGCGGAAAACATGGAAGAAAGCTCTTGTAGTTCTAGCTCAGATTCAGAATATAAATTCGATTATACAGAACAGCAAAGAAACAGAGACGATGCAATAGGGTTGCTCTTATATGACAATTCCTCTATAACTGTTCTGGAAGCTTTGGCAGGGCATTTTTTCTGGTTTACAAAGCACCCTTCAGCAAGCAAAAGTTCTTTGACCGACCTACTGAAGATGTACAAAGGGATGCTGCCTGAACCTAATAATATGCCCTCTAGTTATGAGGAGGCATACAAGTTCATTAGACCCTTTCTCTTGCCTTATGAAACATTTGATGTTTGCATTAATGAATGCATTGTTTATAGAAAAACAGCAAGGTATGATTATTCTAAATTTAAGACTTGCCCTACTTGTGGAGAAAACCGGTATCAAAACAAAACAAGACCAGCAGAAGAAAGTTTCTGTACTACCCATTAGGTCCTCGACTTAAAAGGATGTTAGCAGCAAGTGAGATATCAAAAGATCTGCAAAGCCATGCAGTGAAAAACTATGATGGAGAAGCTATGAATGATGTCCATGATTCACCAGCATGGAAAGAAGCCTTCTCTAAAGGTGGCTTTTCCAATGGAGACCCTAGAGGCATCCTTTTACAACTTTGCACAGATGGGGTTAATCCATTTAGTTCCAACAAAGTTAATTATTCAATGTGGCCAATGTTTAGTGTGCTCAACTTTCCCAAGAGCATTAGAAATAAGTACAGTAATTTGTTGCTATTGGTATTGTTCCTGCTCAAATCGAGGGAGGTGAGCCAAAGTCTCTTGATCCATATCTTGAGATTGTTGTTGATGAGCTCCTGGACTTGTCGGGGAAATGTTTTATGATGGTTACAAGAAAGCTGCTTTTGAATTCAGGATTGAGATTCTGAATTTTGTTCTGGATTATCCGGGCTTACTAAAGTTCTATCTGCTGCTGGCCCAACTGCCCTCCAAGGATGTATGTGGTGTGACCTTCGGGGTATGTATTTATCATCTTTGTATTGCTCCTCCCCCCCCCCCCCCCCCCCCCCCCCCCCTCATTAAAAACACCTTTTCCCGAATACAAACTGCTTAATCACAGGTCCATTTATTTCTTAATGGAAATAAATATTTAAACCAAAAGTCAGTAGACTTGATAAGCAAGGGTGCAGAACTGATATTAAAGGAGAGTTAGGTTTAGATCTGAGCACAAGGATATATTTTTCTGGTGTTTTTAAAAGAATGTTTATCCATATATAACACGCAAAAGGCCACATTGCCACATGCTCTTTGCCAAAACACATCAATGGAAATCATTTTTTTGGAAGTATAGTGGTACCGTTATTAAGCAGGCACTTTTCAAGTCCCAAAAATAAGCAGTGCTGTCTTAAATTCCAGTATTCAGTGGCCAACTCATTTTCCTCCTTTGCAAGTGAACTATTTTGTGCCTTGACTCCCAAGTAACTCATTGTTTTATTCCTTATAGTGTTTGTGTTTCTCAAAAACCGTGTCTGAATTTTTTTAAATTTTGTTTGGTTCAAAAGTTATGAAACTTTTTAATTTTTAGAGTGGAAAATGCTAGAAAATTATTTGACCTTCGAAATTAAAAGTTTCATAACTTTTGCAACTAAACAAAATTTAAAAAATATATATCACGTGATCTACAGTATTTCAAAAACTTAGTCATTTTATTGTTTATTTTTTCTCAGGAATGCATGTGCCTTCCCTGGATAAGGTTGTTTATTTGGAAAACAGACGCTTTCTACCTAGTGATCACAGGCTGAGAAATGCTTCAGGATTCCCAAATGCCAAGGCTGAGACCCGCAAAAGACCAGACTGCATCTTAAATGAGGATATCCTCTGGAGTGCTGTAGGCCATGACAGAGCTAAAAATAAAACCCAGGCAGCCAACATCATGAAAGCCACTGGCTCAAAGGGCGTTAACTGTTTTTATGCTCATGCCAACCCACAACAGACCAAGGCAATGTTTCCCAGATGTGATGCACGACCTTAAAAATGTTGTTGTGGCATTCTTTGATCTAATCACTGGTAGAGGGGATAGCCGAAAGTGAGGACCACAGAAAGAAACCTTACAGATTTCCACATCCTGGATCATTGAAGGTACTTTTATCTGTTATTATAATAGCTACAATATAGGTAACATGCGCTCTGATTGGTCCAAATCTATGCCCCCCCCCCCCCCCCCCCCCCCCCCCCTTCAGAAATTCCTGGCTACGCCGCTGCTATTGTACCAATAAAGTAATGGTTCTCCCCCGGCGAGTGATTTAAAAACCTTTCAAATGTCTCTCCTAACATCACAAGTGTTCTATTTGCCGATAAAGTCATATAAAGCTGTGCACTAATGCTTAATTATTATTACATGTTACCTATACATGTTATGAATAGCTTCAAGTCTATTGGTATTAACTACATTTCTATTGATGAAACCTTAAAAACAACTTTTTTTCAGCTTCATATACTCTTACGCATTAGCTTTGGTGTTTTATTAATCATCATATTTTATATAAAGCGGCTCACCTGTAATTCAGTATGCATCACACTGGGCACAGAAATCAGGGTGATTAGTTTTTTTTTTCATTTTCCTCTCACTCATTTCTTTAACAATTCTTTTTTTATATATTAATAATAAGTAATTAAACATGATTTTCTAGAACAAAAAGAAATTGCTCATTTAGGCTCAAATTTAAAGAAGAAACTACTCTTTAATGGGAATTTCAGTAAACAGAATTGTAGCATCAAAACTAGCAGCAAATTTGGAAATTACATTATTTAAGCATTACAGCATCGTTGTATGACTTTAACAGCTCAATAGAGCACACACGATGTTCAGAGAGACACAAGAAGATTGTAAAACCATGAACCACAGGCGAGTGATTTTAAAATGTTTCGAATGTCCCCCCAACATCACAAGTGCTCTATAAAGTCATAAAAAGTATGTGATCTAATTCTTTTATGATATAGCAGGTGAGATACATAACTTTATCAGTGAAATAGAGAGAGAGAGAGAGCGCGCTTTATACCAGAGCTATATTATAAATCAACATGGTACATGGTACCCCCACAAGAGCTCAGGCCTTACAGCCGTCTTCGTTTATTTGAAACCCTCAAACCCAGCTGCCTACTTTCCAAGACTTAGCCTGCTACTTCAAAACATATTGACCTGTAAACCCCTTTTGTTGTATTGCAGACGATGATAATACTGGTGCCCATACCAAATCTAACAAAAGTAAGGGGCGCCTCCCACCAGCCCCATTTAGGATGTCACCAGAGCAGCTTACACTTGCAGATAAACGTGCTGGGCAAATTTCTGTGCCACAAGGATATGGCTGGAAGCCATGTGCCTTTTTTATAAAAAGGCCATATCTCAAATCTCATGACTGGAAACAGGTACATGTAATTAACTTCATTACACTGTTCAAGGCTATAATAGACTGCCACGCTTTAACAAGATAATATCATTGTTTACATATTTTTCTCTTCAGACTTTTTGGCGAGGCTACAAAATGATATGGTCTGAATATCAATAAAGGGTGACAACTTTAACTTTAATTTAGGTAATTGCCACTAGCAAGCTAATCCGGCAATGGGTGGTAGACAAAATAAACATAGCTAGAAAAATTGAACTCGATATCTTGTATTGTAAGTGTGTGATGTGCAGTTCAATTTACAGAAAATGTATTGATATGAGTATTTTGACCTCCAGTTATTCAAGTAAAATTTTAAGAAACGCAATTAGTCTTGAAAATATGCCAACAACGAGTCAGTGATGAAATAATATCCTGCGAATGGTAATAAACTGGTTCTGCCAGATTTCTATTATATGTAGTTTAAAGAGTTTTCAAAAATGCCTCAGTTGCTGGGGGTCAAAAGCTCATTAGCCCATACATTTTCTGCAAATCAAGCTTCGTGTCGCGCGCTTATTATATATAGATTTTTTTACTTATATTCCATTTGTCACCCTTTATTGATATTCAGAGTCGCTCATTTTGCAGTGGTGTTTGAATGCCTGATTCTGGTTGATGCTTATGCAAATTAGTCAAAATGTATACAATGGAACTCGCCTATACAATGGGTTAAAAATCTAGATACCTGACGTGGTACTTGAATTATCATTGTTACCTGGTGCTTACTCCTTCATCTTGTTTGGTGTTGATTATTTCATAGATAGCTGTTGATGGTATTCTGAAGTTTTGCCTTCGCGGGATGCTTGGAGTCAACCAAAGAAGAACCTTCTTCCAGCTGTTAGATGTTTTGTCCAATTTGTGTGCTGACATACAGGACCCAGGCTTGCTGGATGACCTTGAAGCTAGTGTTAATGAAGTATGTGCTAAACCGAAAGAGATTTTCCCATTTCTCTTCAGGTAAGAATCCAATGCAAGCTTTGATCCAGTGCATTTTATAATTTTTGCAAAGGGACTGGCCAGATCATGAAGCATCGGAGCCTTAAGTGTAGTAGATTTCAGCTCTCTGAAGTTTTGCAAAACATGTAGTTTACATGTTTATCATGTTCCAATCCAGATAATTCCAAGATTATCAACATTTTTAGTGCCTCCCTAATATATACATGAAGAAAGAAACGAAGTGAGAAAGAATCAAAGAAAGAGGAGAGAAAGAAACTTGTTACATTGTTATTCAGGTACCAATAGTTTATACAATCTATCCTTTGTTTAATTTCTATACAGATCATTAGCCTGCATATATTGCGTCATGTAGTAGATGGCATAAAGTGGCAAGGGCCAGTTCACAGCTGGTGGATGTTCTGTTTTGAGCGCTTCAATAGCTGGGTGTGCCAAAGAGTTAAGAACCGGCGCTTTCCCGAGGCGACCATAATGGAAACATACAGAGTAAGTTATTTACTGAGCTACATGATGAACTTTTCCTTATTGGGATATGTACCGCACCACAGGTATATATGTACCTTCATCTGAACTTTCAGGGACAGATCCAGGAATTTCGGAAAAGGGAGGGGGGGGGGGTTGTGGCAGCATGGGATGAAAATTCAAGTTTCCTCCAGTAAATATAATAAATGTATGGGAAAAACTCCCGAAAAAGGGTGGGGCAGCCCCCTCGGTTCCCCCTAGATCTGCCCCTCACTTGTTGATGGCGATAACCCTAGCTATTTTCACAAGTTCTTATCAGTTTCCTGGTTACAAAGTGGTTACTGCAGACTTCAGTTCATAAACTTGGTAAAGCTTGTTTTTACATACCTTTGTAAGCTGGCAATTTGTATTTCAAGGTGAAGTCCTGTCTTTTATTTCATTTCATGAGAAGGAAAGGGCAATTCAATCTAAAACATGTGTGTATGCTGCATGTCCATACCGGTAAAATGAGGACAGTTTGTTTAAAAGGATGGTTAAAAAGCCTGTGCAAGCACGGGTTGGGCATTTTTGGATAAGGAAGAGCATGTATGGTATTGTCCATTTAAGCTGCTTTTGATTAAACATCAGTTAAGTACTACGACAAGAGCGCTACCCTAAGATTCAAAGGTTTCAAGTAATTACAGCTAAAATCGTTGCATCGCAACCTGTGTTTTCAAAACATCGATTTGTTTTTGGCTTTTCTGTTCCGCCAGTCAAATCTTATTAGCCAATCAGATCCTTGCCCTGTTTTGTCTAGTGCAGTCGCCTGGCTTTTCTTCGCGGCGTTGTCTGGTTTTAGTTCAGAGGGAAGCCAGTTGACTGCACTAGGTGAAACAAGACAAGAGTTTCATTGGCTCAGATAGTTTGATTGGCGGAACAGCAAAGGCAAAAACAAATCCATGTTTTGAAAACGCGGGTCGCGATGCAATGATTTTAGCTGTAAGGCATAACACTATAGGGAAACTGGAGCGCGGTAAATGATATGTAGTATCTTACATAAAATTAAACTTCTCTGCAATACCTTATGTGATACTTTCAATTATTCTCTTATTTGCAGCTTTTTGACTGGGTTCAGTATAACAAGGCTTCTGGCTCTCTCCCTGAAAGCATTGATGTTTCTGCTTCACAAGAAGATCTCTCTGCTGCTGCAAACTCTACTAAGAAAGAGGATTATCTTCCTTTTGATTCAGAAATAGCAGCAATGGAGAGCTTTTACCAACAAGAATTAGAGAAAAATGAATCTGCTCCAGTGACAAAAAAGTTCCATGTCAAACAGGGTTCCCTGAAGACTGGTGGAAAAAGCTGGATATGGAAGTCAGACCAAGTTGAAAATGTGAAATTGAGCAAACACTCAGTTTCTTCCATTATAAGGGTGTCAACAGATGGAACAAGCAAAGTGGCCAGGATTTGTTATTGGTTTTCTCATGTTTTTGATGGAACTGAAACTGAGTTTGTGACTGTTAGTGTCTTGGAGGGGTGCAAAAAGGATGACGAAAGTGGGCTTTCTTTTGTTCAGGAGGGAGAAGGGACGTGCTTAACGGTCCCTTTTCTTGATGAGTATGTCTCCAACCCTCTTGTGACAGCAAGAGAAGAAGAGAAACTGTGGATTTTGAACTAGTAGTTATGTTGCCAGGCAATAACCTCACGCCAAGTAACTCACAATGGAATAGGTTGTTGCACGATGTTGTGGAAGAGACCACTTTTTAGCTACTGTATGGGTTCACAGAAATGAGAGGGAAATTTTATGCCAAAATTAATACTATAAGTGAGTGTCTTTTATATGCCATTTCAAAGCATGAAGTAACTTATGTGCAGTGACATTCAATTTATGGATCATTATTTGGCTACCAAGTAAAAATAACAGTTTTAAAGCTCCTTCCTCCACGTCAGTGTGTACAACACCAAGTTTGATCGATTGAAATCTATTTTCCAGGAGGCATTCTCAAAATTAAAAGGGTGTGTAACAACAAGGGATTTTTTTTTCAATGATTGTGCAAAGAATCATGTAACATGTTCATCTTTGTCAAATGATATTTTGTGAACATTTTGGAACTGAATGTGATCAGTTGTACGTACAGTACATATTTCAGCTACTATTGCTGTTTAGATAATATGCAGTTTTTGTATAAAGTTTCAATACTGTCCTGTCATTATACAATACATGCATATTAACACTTCATGTTAAATGTGAAATATTAAGCAAAAATGTTATAAAGAAACATAGAAACACGTTAATACAGTGTTAATCGTTGTTGCCCAGTAATCAGTTACAAGCTTTAATGCCTTTGCAGCAACCACATTTATGCAAAATGTTTTCACATCGTGTGAAAAGTAATGTCCAAGTTTTCACATTAATTTCACATGGTTGCCATAAGCATTTTACATTTTTCATTGATTTCACATGTATGTGAAATAGTTATCATGAGCTACGAGTATTTCACATACATTTCACATCATTCAAAATTTCACATCATCAATTTCACATGATATATTTCACATGTTTTGTGTTTCACATGATTTTCACATGTTTTTTCACATGGTTCCTTCAAGTAGTGCAGGTGTGCGTAAAAAAAATGTCTATGATTCTGCCCACTTGTTCTCATATTTTTGTCTGCATTCCTTTCACTGAAGGCTTACATTATTATTGAAAATAATGTGCTCTGATCAGCGCTAATCATATGACTCCAAAACTATTGTAAGGCCACTCATTCAATAACATAATGGGTATTTAGGAACTTCCGTCATATTAGTCACTTCCTAGGAAGTTCTCGCATGTTACTTTTTCAACTTCAAGTGCCCCCATCCCCCTGTGCTGCTCACTATTCATTGCTGGCAAAAATGATAAATTTGCCCCACCCCCAAACGGGAGGCCCAGGACCATTTTACCCCTATTATAGTTCTATTGACACCCAGAGAGACACACTCCTTTGATGCTGCCCTTTTTAGTGTGTGGGTCAATGTGGGTAATGCATTTTCATTTTTATTCTACAGATTTTAGTTCAAAAGGTGTTGAATAAAGGCCGAGGGATTGCAACTAAGCCAAGTCCAGCAAGTAAGCTACAATTCTAAAATCTTCCATAAAGACCAAATTTGATTGTGCTATGGAGCCTTGGTGTTGTCAAGGGATGCCAAACAATATCTTTGTGACAGCACTTAGAGAACTTCTTCCTACGAAAAAGAAATATGTTGTTCATCAGCTGGGAAGTCAGTATAGTGAAAAACAGTGACCAAGGCCTGGAAAATGTGGCCGAAACCAAGGTCAACATTTCCAGCAGAGGTCACAGTTTTTCCCTTATTGGCTGACCTAAAGCCGGTAAATAACTTATTATTATTATTATTATTATTTATTTATTTTTTTGGGGGGGGTCAATTTGTTCTGGATAATAACAGGGTAGTTGATCATCTGCCTTAAGCTGAAGCTATCTGGGGAAACATAATGGGATGGGCATCATGTGTATGCTGGTATTAAATAGACTTTTTAGGCCAAAAAAGTTGGGTATTTTTTTCGGGTAGTAGCACTTTAAAGTGTTATAAAGCTGGTAAATAACTTATTATTATTTTGAGTTCTCTAAACCCCCTCCCCCGGTTTTTGCCATAGGTCATTGCAGGATTTTTGGATACCTTGTAACAGCCAAACAGAACGTGCTCACAATTGTAATAATAACAATAAATTATTATTACTACTGCTACCACGGTCAAACCATGGTCGACCATGTTTTGACCATGGTTTTCCATGGTTTTGGACCATGGTCGACCATGTTCTGGCAATGAATACCATGGTCAACCATGGTCTACCATGTGCGTTAAATGGCACCAGATTCAACCATGGTTGACCATGGTCAGGTTTACACCGACAAAACGAAATGCCGACCATGGTTGGACATGGTCAACCATGGTCCAGCTACCATGAACTACCATGGTTGACCATGGTTGCTTCATAGAACTAGTAAATGGATTTCGGTAATTCGGAGCATGGTTAACCATGGAAAACCATGGTCAAGCATGGTACTCCATGGTCAACCATGATCAATGGATTAACAGGTCAGTGGCGGATTGTTGACTCGAAACATGGTCAGCCATGGACAACCATGGTCAAAACATGATAGTCCATGGTCGACCATGTCCCGCGGTCAACAAATCACAGACCTGAATCAGCCATTATTAACTCAGACCTAAATGTTCTTTCTTAACTACCGGTACTGGTCGTAGAACACTACAAAAGAGTAACTAAAAAGAAACAAACAACTCATTTTACTTAGCTCTTTTATTGAAGCTTTGACTGGAAGACATTATTAATGGCTCAACTTCCTGGTGAATCGATTTTTTACTTTCTGTACCCGTACAATTCAAAACATTATTATTTTCAAGTGAATTACATACGTACCTGCATAACGCAGCTTGACCATAAACATGTATTTGCTTCGTTTGCAGACGCTGATTTTAACAACTTACCAATTAGACTACTCCTTCTGTGTTTTCTATGAGTCATTTTAAATTGTCAATGGTGCATGCATTGCAGAGCTGGCCGTGAGTATTTGACTCCAAAAAAAAAAAGAATACCGGAAGCTAAACCAGCTAGCAAATACTACATTGGAATTCATTGTAAAATTCTGTTTTTGAAAGTTTCATTGTAGCTTTCTTGCTACTCAATCTGTCACATGCAAGCTAATCAGATTGCATGATCTGTGATGCAAGTTGGTTATAATAAAGTAATTCACTATTTGTTACAATGTTTTTGAATTTCTAAAAACAAATACATACAAACATAATACATAAAAATACAATCATGCAAAGCATTTCACATGGTGTACACCTATTTCAATTTATGTTCCTCCGTGGAAACATGTACTGCATTATGAACCATATCATTTTTATTTGCGGACACTTTTTATTTGAAATAACAAACCAGACAACACTAAGAACACCAAATGGCATTGTTTTTTATACATCGGTGGTATAATTTGACAAGCTGCGACTTTAGACTAGAATCATCTTTGCATGCATGAAGTGCATAAGTTCATGTACAGTTTCACGAGCAAGGACAATATTGGAATAGGTGACCCAAGCTTCACCAAGTGCAGGTCATTAGTCTCCTGTAGCTCAGTGGTCCAGACAACACATGGGCTCGACTCCCATCTTGAACTCAGAATAAATGTGCAAGCACAACTGCTTAAGGCTGGTTTCTATAAGGTTGTATCATTTGCCCAGTCATATCAGTTGGCCGTGAAACAATAGAAAAATTCAATTTTCATTGTTTCACGGTCAACTGATACGACCTTATGGAAACCAGCCTTAAGGCCAATCAGCCATACAAGTGGGACAGCAGTTCAATGCTTCTGCTCTCTCTTTACAGCCTTTTGAACAGAGTGCACTTTGTCAGTAAAAGTTGACTTTTCATTTGGAAATAGTTCACACACAACTTTTTTAATGACGTCCATGATCTCTGCATTAAATGCAGGCTTGGCTACAGTTCTGGAATTAGCAGCTTTCCCTGATACTGAGTGAGAAAGAATTTCATCAGAGGTGAAATTCTTCCTCACCAAAGTATTAACTGCAGAGAACATGTCAGAGGTTTTGCCACCAGCAGTCGTGCTGAGCTTTCTAGCTCATCTGAAGGGCTAACTGCTGGTGACTCAGCTTCTCCTCTTCTAATTTTTCTGAGCTTTCGTCTAACCTCTGCCAAGGCATCTTCCAGCTCTGCCACTTTATCTCGAAGAGCACTGCAGTGACCACAACAGCCCTTCAAAAACAAAAATACAGGAAATGAGTGTATAGCATTTTTATGTAACATATGTCTATTGCCAACACCCTACACTGGAGTATGCCCTCTCATCAAGTTAATATTTGTTTATATCTAATAAGTTATCACAAAATGGTACTCAGTATTCAATTCAAAGGTAAAAGAGATAAAGGCTGACATATGTCTACCTCTAAAAACACCATATAATTATGAATGATACATATGTACATTCAAGGAACGTTGCTTTGGGATTTGGTTGTTGAAGTGTGGAATACAACCTAGAGATGTTACATTACACAAAGTGAGGCATAGGGTTGGGAGGGACAGCTGAAATTCAGGCTAGGGACGGTAGTTTCTATAGTGATGCTACCACAGACTAGAAGACTTTTAAGCTGTATGTCATTTGCAAATGGCACTCACCTCAGTGTTACCAGTAGTTTGGGGGGTCTGGACCATTGCAGGCTTAGCCACAGCCTTTGGGGTAAGGACAATTGCAGGCTCGGCCACAGCCTTTGAAGTCTGACCCATTGTAGGCTCGGCTACAAACATTGGGGTCTGGACCATTGCAGGCTCAGCAACAGCCTTTGGGGTCTGCACCATTGTGTGCTCATCAACATCAACTTCTTTGTCCTCAACATTCTCTAAAATTAAAAAAAGGATAACAGACGTACAGTTATAATCAAGTTTGTAAAAATTTTCTTGCTGTTTTTAAACACTCGAAGAGCCTCAGTCAGCCACCATTTTTTTGTCAACCTACCACATACATTGTACCGAGTCAGGAAAATACATCTATTTCCATTTGGCTGTTTAAGGTAATGGAGTGCAATATTTTCGATTGAATTTGTTGGATCAAAATATAACTGTGCTGCTAGATGGTAACTCTGAGATTTCTACATGCAATGCTACTGCTAATAATGAATGAAATCATTAACAAAGGAGTGGTTGACAGTGCTATTTAAGGTGCAGAAGACACATCGAAAAAGCACCAGTCCATTGATAGATGGCTTAAGAGATTCAATTGATTTTGTGTTTCTATCATTAAGTGCCACTGAAGGCTGACATTTTAATGGTTTATTTGATCGCCTATTCAAAATAAGGAAGGGTATATCTTCATCGCTGAATGTCACAATAGCCGCCTTATTTGAATATGAATGGTCCTTTTGTTTGATTATGCCTCGTTCTATTAGAAGACGACTATATGGCATTCAGCGATGAAGTAGATACCTAAGGAAGAATGTTGTTTATTTGACGTTGATACATAGCTCTCTTAGTTCAAGAGATATTCAAGAATTTTACTTGGCAAAAAATGAGGTCACAACAAGACTGGGGTAAAAAGGCCAACAATGTTTTATGTATAATTCTGTTTGGGATAGTTAGATTCACTTAAAACTTGGTACTACTCTTCCCAGTAGTACATTTCTATGTACCACGTGATGGGTTGCTTATGCACCACGTGATCAACCGTTTTGGGCGTAGACTTTGTTGGAAAGCAGCAAAACAATGTGTCTCACCAAACTCAATTTTTTTAAATAGACAGCCCTAGTGTCAATAGTGTTACCATGGAAGAGGTGATGAACAAGTCAGAGGTTGTGGTTTTAGTCCTTCTTTGTTATTACCAAGTTTTACCACTGTATGCATTGTTACGCAACCAACCAAATTTCACTGTTGCGATTAGCAATTTTACGCAAGAAAGTTTTAATATCAATTTTCTTGAACATAGAGTTAAACATTCTAGGAAAGGGAAGCCAAAAGATAGCTAAAACCATTTTGGTTGATTTTGCAGTCAATTTCGATTCAGTAAAGCAGCCGAATCCAGCGTTTTGGTTTGATTTACGGCTAAAAATTGCTAAAATCGCCAATCACCTATTGCAACATTGAATTTTGCGGTCGTGTAGCAATGCATACAGTGGTAAGTGAATCTAACTATCCCAAACAGAATTATACATAAAACATTGTTGGTCCCATTTTTGCCCTCAGTCTTGTTGTGGCATAATTTTTCCTAATTTGCATAAAGAGAAAATAGTGAAATGTCTGTTATCAAAAGAGCTATGAATGCCAAATAAATGACATTCTTCCTTATTTTGAATTTTTAAATTTCAGCCTGGAGTTAGCACTTTAATTGCACTTGTTTCATGCAAATTTGACCAAAATGGAAGGGTTAAAAATTTGTTTTACCGTAGTAGCACATTAAAGTGTTATAAAGGGGGGAATACAAACTCTTCCCAGTAGAGCGTTACACTTTAAGCTTTTTCAGCCTGCTGGCAGCTGTCTTGACCGCGTGATCACCTTTTTTGTACCACGCGATGAGTTGCTTATGTACCACGTGATCAATGTTTGTGGGAGCAAACTTTGCAAGTTTTGTCTGCCAAATTGTTTTGCTGCTTTCCAACAAAGTCTACGCCCAAAGGGTTGATCACATGGTACATAAGCAACCCATCACATGGTACATAAAAGGGTGATCACGCGACCAATTTAAGACAGCCGCTGGCGAGCTGAAAAATCGAGAGGTGTAATGGTGTACTGAGAAGAGTAGCAGTAGTAATAATAATTTATTGTTATTATTACAATTGTGAGCACATTCTGTTTGGCTGTTACAAGGTATCCAGAAATCCTGCAATGACCTATGGCAAAAACCCGGGGGAGGGGGTTTAGAGAACTAAAAATAATAATAAGTTATTTACCAGCTTTATACACTTTAAAGTGCTACTACCCGAAAAAAATACCCAACTTTTTTGGCCTAAAAAGTCTATTTAATACCAGCATACACATGACGCCCATCCCATTATGTTTCCCCCAGATAGCTTCAGCTTAAGGCAGATGATCAACTAGCCTGTTATTATCCAGAACAAATTGACCCCCCCCCCCAAAAAAAAAAAATAATAATAATAATAATAAGTTATTTACCGGCTTTAGGTCAGCCAATAAGGGAAAACTGTGACCTCTGCCTGGAAAATGTTGACCTTGGTTTCGGCCAACATTTTCCAGGTCTTGGTCACTGTTTTTCACTATACTGACTTCCCAGCTGATGAACAACATATTTCTTTTTCGTAGGAACAAGTTCTCTAAGTGCTGTCACAAAGATATTGTTTGGCATCCCTTGACAATCCCTTGACAACACCAAGGCTCCATAGCACAATAAAATTTGGTCTTTATGGAAGATTTTAGAATTGTAGCTTACTTGCTGGACTTGGCTTAGTTGCAATCCCTCGGCCTTTATTCAACACCTTTTGAACTAAAATCTGTAGAATAAAAATGAAATACATTACCCACATTGACCCACACACTAAAAAGGGCAGCATCAAAGGAGTGTGCCTCTCTGGGTGTCAATAGAACTATAATAGGGGTAAAATGGTCCTGGGCCTCCCGTTTGGGGGTGGGGCAAATTTATCATTTTTGCCAGCAATGAATAGTGAGCAGCACAGGGGATGGGGGCACTTGAAGTTGATAAAGTAAAATGCGAGAACTTCCCTAGGAAGTGACTAATATGACGGAAGTTCCTAAATACCCATTATGTTATTGAATGAGTGGCCTTACAATAGTTTTGGAGTCATATGATTAGCGCTGATCAGAGCACATTATTTTCAATAATAATGTAAGCCTTCAGTGAAAAGAATGCAGACAAAAATATGAGCACAAGTGGGCAGAATCATAGAAACTTTTTTTACGCACACCATGGTTCGGTCAAATCTGTAGTGTACCGAAGGAAAAGGCACTCAGAATGAACAGCATATTAGACTAGGCACCAATGGACTTACATTATCTGCATCACTTTTTGAAGAGGAGGCTGCTTCCACCTTAACAGGACAGTAAACAAGAACATGTTAGTTATACCATAGCTCTTAATTAGTTAGCTGATGCCCAGTGTTTTCAAAACATCAATGTGATTTTGGAAGACTGGCTGTTCTATGAATCAAACTGACCTTGCTATTAATAGAAATATCAATGACCAAACTGATCAAATAATGATTAACTAATTTTAATAAATGAATAAAACAGGAATGCTTGTGTTATTCACCATTGAATCATCATCAATGCTGATAACTCTTGCCGTGCTATGAACTACAGCAGTTGCCTGCTTGGTTCCAGCAGCTGAAAGAAAGAGTAAAAGTACAATTAAAAATGATGAATGGAACACTATTGCAAGCACACAACCATGGCCCAGGTGTCAAGTAATCAAGTGGCCCTAACCTGATTGAAATCTGAGCATTCTGCCTGGAATCCTTACCCTCTTTCTTTTTTTCTTTGTCTTTGTCCTTTTTTGTAATCTTTGCCTTTGTGCTCTGAACAACTGTAACAGATGACATCATTTTTATGCCAGTTGTTGCCTATTTAAAGCTAAGCAGACTTTATATAATATTTATATATATTATTATTCAGCATGGTTAATTTATGAGATGGTTATATTGTCATTCAGTTAGACTGGTTCCATGTGTTAGAAGAAGAATAAAAAATAAACAAACAGACTGATATTAATTGGTTCTTTGTATTTCTGTGAAAAGAGCTTAGGCTTCATTGTGGGCTGTAAAGCTTGTGTTTCCTTAGTCTTTCGGATGAGACAATAAACCGAGGTCCCGTCTCCCTCCGCTTCCATATCCAATTTGAGAGGGACGTAAAAGAACCCTGGGATGCTGATACAGGTCTTCAGGTCCAACTAAAAACACTTCACAGATGCACGGGACCAAGAGCCACCTCGTGGATGTGCCCAATGTGCGAAGCCGTTATTATTATTATTATTATTATTATTATAGATAGGCAAACAAAAATAAAGCCTGCACTGAAAAGTGAAGGACCAAAATCTTAATCAGACAATAGGCCACTTGCACTAACTGGGTCATGTGACCCGAATCCAATACAGTCTGAGTAAAATTCTTGAAAATTCAACTTGCTTCCATTTGCTACAGGTTAGAGGTTTTATACTAAAACTTCAGTTTCTGACTGATATTAATTGGTTCTTTATATTTCGTGAATTGATTTTGACAACATATTTCGTCAATAGGTAGTTGGGATCACATGACTTGGTGTATGTAAGTGACCTATTAGTCTAGGTTATCGCATGGGGCCGAGTAAAATTAGGGATTAATTTCACGAGTGTTTTCATTTTTTTCCAAAATTGCCAGAGCCCTCTGCGGCAAGGGCAATTTGAAAAAATTAAAACACAAGGGAATTATTCCCTAATTTTACAAGAAACCCATGTAATTACTTGTTTATGATATAAAAGGGCAAATTTCAGCGCACATGTTGACTGCTCGTATTCAGATGTGAGCAAAGTAATTTTGCTCTCAATAAAGAAAAAATGCCCTCGCTCTTAGCCAATCAGCATCAAGTAATTTTGCCCTGTATATTATAAGGCCTGAAATCATGCCTCCTACACTGTATCTCAATCAGATTGCAGAATCTGTGCTTTAGGTCAAGATGGATAATAAACACCAAACATGATGGGGCTGAGTACTTTCTTAGCAGTAAATTGTTTACTCTAAAATGTAAATTGTTTCTTACCTTTCCCCCTTTGATCATTTTTGTCAGCTTTTGAAGATGGCTCACTTCTCTTCTGCTTTTTTGATGGTGAGGCATCTAGTAAACAAAGGTCACAAGTTTTGTTTACTAGCACGCATGACTGCTATATGCACAAAGACAAGTTTCCCAGTCGATAAAAATGGAAAATATAAATAAAAGGAAATTTAATATAGAAAACTTACCAGTGTCCCTAACAACAGGCTTGGGGACACGTTTCTGTGGAAGCATGTTTTTTTTTCCAGGGCTTCACAAACTCTTCCTCTTTAACAGTACTTAAGTAGTGCTTTGAATCTTTAAATCAGAGAAAAATAAAATAATGATAGGGATTGTTGAGAATGGAGAGGTGGTGGGGGTGCCAGGGTTGTAGGTAGACAGCACAAGTCCTGATCATGTTACTTCATACCGGTAGTTGATGAAATTTTAAAACCCCTAAAGTCCTAAACACTGTAAAGACACACTAGGCATTTTTTTCCAAATAGGCAAAGCTTGTCAAGTTACTTCAAGTCATGAATAGAACAAGCCATAATACAGGGAATTGTAAAGATATGCAATTAATTAAAACTACCAGCCCAGAGGCAGAGAACTTCAAGTTAGCCCCAAGTTAGCCCCTTGAGTTAGCCCTAAAACTGTTCACAATCACAGTTCCATCTAATCTAACAGAGTGTAGCGTGAGGTTAAGTTTTTAATTTGTTCATTATCGTTGCAACACTTTTTTTAAATTAAGCTCACTTACTGTGCACTTTGAGGACTTTGACAACACTTGTCTTGCAATCCTCGTCATTCCAAGACCCTTCCATGATTGCATCGAAAATGCTCCCCTCTTTAATTGCCTTCCCTTTTGGGTCGAGATCTTCCGTTCGGAGTATGCTCCAGCAATCCGGTTTATCGTCTCCAATCCACTCCACGAGGCAGTAAGATTGAGGCTCCATGATGGTTTTATGAAAAGAAAATCGACAATTTGCAAGTTAAACTTCTTACTAAGCTCAAGGAAGGCGTGTAGCCGTAAAAATATGGTTTTGACTTTTATATCAAATCCTGTTGAAATCATTGCGAAACACTTATCGATAAAAATCTGCTCTTTTGGACCGATGAATCATCGTAAGGTTCAAGAAAATAAGGTAAGCCGCAAGAGCGGGAAAAGTATAGACAGTACAAGAGTAGCGCTTATAAGTTTCGAAGAAAACATGTCAATTTTTCCGACCCAAGTTTAATAGCAGAGTTAAGAAATACACTAGATAAAAAAATAAACCGATACGTGCCTGCAAGATGGTATGTTCTCTCTTGAAGCCAAGGTGATTAGCATCAGTTATGGTTGTGCAAGTGCAGTTGGACTTCGACCAGAGATCGACCTTCCATCGCAAGCAAATGTAGAAGCCAACTGCAGAATAAATCAATGTCAATTAAACTAAAGAAAATAACAATTACCTTACACATCTTTTTGTAGTTTCTTAGTATAAAGGATCGCCTTGAATAAGACAAAATACAGCACTGCAGCAGCAGCCGTCCACGTTAGTATTTCAACCGCTCGATTGCTAACGGTCTCGTGAGCCCGCGTAAATCGGTCAGCGTACTTGCCAGTTTATCACAAAATGGCGCCTATAATGGCATCGTCTCGCGTTTCTCCGTGCTTTATTGCAGTGCAAGGCCTACGAGAGGAATTATTTGGATTATCATGGACGTCCGTGAAAAGTAAGTTGTAATCAAACATTTATACAAGGTTTGGGTTTAGATTCTAGGTATTTCCACTACAAACGTTTCGCAATTTATATAGTGAACGTGATGAGCGCGCGATCCATACATCAGATAATAAAAGAACTCGTGGGCAAAAACTCACTTGCGAAATCGCAGAGCGATACGTTCATTCATCTCAGGAGATATTTTTAGAGGCCTGATCGAGGGTATCGGAATTTCTATGCACGTGCTTACCTCGCAATAATTTGATCGTCCTTCACTTCAGTTATTCCCGTATAAATGCTGCCGATTATGTAAACCTCTCAGAGTGGACCAAGGCATGTCGAAGTGTACAGAATTAAGCCAATGGATACTGATACTTGTCTTGCCAAAGAATTTTTATATAAAATAGTCAGTGAGCAAAGAGAAAACGTCGCTTCTGGTCTTAAGAATTGCCACCAAAGGTACCAATGCATTTTGTGCTCAAGAACTTTGTCATCCAAGCAACGTATTCTTAGTCATCTTCACACTGTACACGACAGAAGTAAGTACCCTACAGTATAATACGTATTTGATAAATGTATAGTTTTATATTTTAGATTTATGAGATTATGCAGTAGTCATGCACCAGTCAAAGTAAACCCAGGGATATGTGGGGCTTTGGTGGGGATTTAGACACTTTTTAGTGGCTTTGTCCCGTGTAGGTAAGGCATTAGCTCATTTTGCTATCCCTCACCAAGGGATGTGGGGTTATATCTAGACATGAGTACTTGTACTCTTCTTATCTTACCTGGCACTTTAAATCTTGATGGCCAAGGAACTTCTTGCAAGGAAGTACGCTAACTGAATGCTGTCCAGTACTAAGTTCTAATAGCCTGAATGGAGGGTTTTGTTTCCCTTTTGAACTGAAATTATGCATCCTCTATTCCTTTGCTTAATTTCCAACTTTTCAGCTGAGATTTTCCTTTCCTGTTTTCTGACAGTATCATAGAATAGATGTACTTTCGCCTTACAGAATTTTAGTGAATAACTCCAATACGGCGTCGAGAAATAAGCGAAGGCCGTTGGGCCTCAAACTTCATTCTGAACTAAACTCAAACCAAAGCCAAAGTGCAAGAGTTGTTAAAGTCAATTAGCAGCTATATCCATGCAACAAAACAGCTAAAAACAACAAAATATGTTACAGCACTAGGAAAAAATATTGCACAATCCCGCATAATTTCGTATTTTGAGCGCATAATTCTGTATTTTTAGTGCATAATTTCAGAAAAAAATCACGCATAATTTCAGAAAAAATCCTGTATCAAACACGGGCCCTGTCTAGATATAGCCCCAATATTGCTCCCTGCAATAAATGTGTGTGTGTGTGTGTGTGGGGGGGGGGGGGGGGGGGGGGGGGGGGGGGGGTGGGGGGGGGGTCCCGGTGCTAGCAAATGTCACAACCTCCTCCAGGATTGTGGACATACTTGACTGTTTGGCTGGTTTTACAAGAATGGCGTCAGTGTTTTTGCTTCGAAAACATATCGCGCTTTCAGGAGTGGTTCTTGCTCAATGACCAACGCACAACATTTTGATCAAATTTCTGTAGAAAAAAAATGATCTCCAGCGAATTCTCAAAAACAAACTTTAGAATGAGTATGAGAGCAGCGTTTAAGAGGCCTTAAATTGAGTAAAGAAGAAGAAGTCAGTGGATAATGTTTCTCAACATAGTATTAGAAAGACGAGCCCAAACTTGGTAAGTCTTCTCAGTTAGTTGTACTCTACCTCTCACGAAAGAACTTATGAAACAATTCCAGCAATTTAGTTATTTCGAGCTTGAATTGAATATTATAGCAACAGCACATTCTGGACAAGAAGCTGCTCTCATTCGTTTATTAAATACCGCTTCTGTAGATACTCGATTCTATTTTCTCTTTTATATAATTAAAGGTGAACATTAGCCGATATAATCCTGAAGAGCTCCCCTACTTTTCTGATATCCGCGCTCGGCACACTAAACAGAAGCGGAATAAGACATTTTTCGAGGTAAAGTTATTACATCGTTTACAACTTAAATCCCATGGGAAAGCTGACCTGGGCATTTCTCTGAGTAAACCCTTATTACTATGGATGCGATTTTAGCTGGTAATAAGATCATTCACGGTCGAATTTTCAAGTTATACCAATTATTCTAAAAACACCTCCTTTTGAAAATTTAAAATATCCCAAACAGACGAGCTTAATATATCAAATGAACTACACCATTTGGTAGTGCAGAGATTGCTTAAAGGGGCACTCGCACGCTTAATATTCGTCCACCGTGGACTTAAAATAGGTAAAATTGTATCCGTGAAAACTCATATACATTTGCCCGTAGAAATCAAAATAATCCTCCAGATTAATAGAAAAACCTTTCAAGTGTTAGACAAATGCAATTCTAGTTTGTTTTGACCTGTTATCAAGAGGATGGAATTGGATTGCGATTTGAGCTATTTTCTTGTCAGAGAAGTGGCCAGCAAGCGTGCGAGAGCCCCTTTAAGCTCTGTGAGAACAATTATGGAAATCGGAAGATTTTTTCAGGGTCAAACATACGCTAGAAGTTGAGGTCTATTTCTGCAATAAATACTCGGGAGCCACCTTAAAGGCAACAAAAAGTGATTTTTTTGTAAGTTGTAGAGCAGATAAATTGATGTTTTCTTGCTCGCGCACAAACTTGATTGACCAGTTTCTCCAAGCTCATGCCATTTTCTCATACATGCGCAATAGAGAAATTATATTTGTGTGCAGAGGCTACTTTTGCGTAGTTGAAAAACACAAGAAAACATTAAAAGTAAAATGCAGAGAGATAAATGTAGCCTCTGCTCGCAGGGAAGGGGGGGGGGGGGATGAATGGATGTTTTCTGGAACACATTGCAGTTTTATTGCTAAAGTGAGACTCTTACAGAAAGACGTTATCATTAGACCCAAATTAAACCCTTTAATTTTCCATACATAGGCCCAGTTAAAAGGATAAAAAAGCTGTATGTAGACGATGCATCCAAACCAATCCCTAAGCGTACAAGTATCGTCATCAGAAGAAAGGGGTAAAAAATATTGCTTCACTGGTTGATGATGACAATAAATCAAGTACTGAAGAGGTTCTTTGTGAAGTGGTGGATGAAGTATCAGTAGAGCCAAGTCTGGATGATGATGGTGTTACAGACCTGAAAACTGATGATCAGTCACTTGTGCTGTCTGAAGAAGAGGAAGCATCTGCAGAATCCTCAGGGGATGGTTGCCATGGAAACAATGAATCTGGAGAAAGTGGTAATAACCCATTAAGTGCTGATACTGATACTGATACCAGACCTTTGACAGCCAACAAGAAAGTGGCTCTTCTGATGAGACTTCCTCTTCAAGCTCCTCTTCTAGTAGTGAAAGTGAAAGTGAAAGTGAAAACGAACTTGACTCTTGTCCAGATGATCCAGCAGATGAAGATAGCATAGGAAGTTCTGAGCCAGAAGCTAATAATTATATGTGTGTTCTAGCATACCAATTACGCCACAAACTAACAGGCATTGCAGGTAACCATTTGTTTGAAATGTTGAAAGTCCTTTTCCCAGATAACAACCCTTTTAGTAACAAGCAATATGAAGAAATTGTTAAAGGCATTAATGATGTGCCATTTAAAGTTGTTCATTATTGCCAGTCATGCAGCACAGTTTTTCCAGATCATCCAGATGCATTTACATGCTCAAAGCCTAGTTGTAATGGCCTTAGGTACAAAGGGAATTTAATCAGCCAAACAAGGAGCAATCGACAACCCAAAAGTTTTTTTATTATTGCCGATGTGAAATCCCAGCTGAAGTATTTTTTGAACAGGATGGTATGTTGTTGAAACTTAGAGAATCAAAGGAAATGGCGAAAAGAGCTGTAAGTGCACAGTCTTTGATGGATATAACTAGCGGGAAATATTATCAGAGCCTGCTTAGAGATGGGGCCTTTCTAGCTAATAGAAATAGTTTTAGTGGTATCTTCAATACAGATGGTATCCCATTATACAGTAGCACGCATGTCAAACTATGGCCCATTTTCATTGCTATAAACGAAATTCCATTATCACAGCGTTTTTCAAGAGATAACATGGTTTTAGGTGGAATTTGGCAAGGCAAGGGAAATCCCCCATTTAGACAGTATCTAGAATGCTTTGCTAAAGAAATGTGTAGTTTGTATTACGATGGTTTTGCCATTGGATCTATACAGGAGACTGTAAAATTAGGGCTCTTTTGTGGTGTTGTAGATCTTCAGGCAAAGGCATACATTCTCAACATGACAATGCACAATGGTGAGTTTGGTTGTTGTACATGTGAAGAGCCGGGAATTGTGGTAAAACAGGGAAAGGGCATGCAAGATGCTACCCACACCGAGCAGCTGATCAACGCGCCCCATTTAGAGATGCTGATGACATAAAACACAACATAGCCCCAACAGCCAGACATGAAAAGCGAGTAAAAGGCATAATTGGCTGTTCTGGTCTCCTGGAAATGCCATGGTTTGATATAGTTTTAGGAATTGTTCCTGACTACATGCATGGAGCTTTAATGGGTGTAACTGAAGCTTTATTAAGTAAGTGGTTTTCACCCACTCAAAGCAAGATGCCTTTTTTTATTGGCAATCATTTAAAAAACATCTCTAAGCGGTTGACACACTTAAAGCCTCCCGATTATGTTGAAAGACTCCCACGTGACTTGGAGAAGCACTATGCTCATTTCAAAGCTACAGAGCTCCAAGCATGGTTGTTATACTATGCTATTCCTTGTCTGACAGGCTATCTACCTGATGTTTACTTGCAGCATTTTGCTTGCCTTTCTGAAGCCATCTACTTACTTCTTGGAGACTGCATTCAGGAGGAAGATCTTGTTCGAGCAGAAAAATTGCTTGATCTCTTTTACTGCAATTTTTGTGAACTCTATCCAAAGGGCAATTGCGGCCTTAATGTGCATAACTTGGGTGTCCACCTTGTGTTTTTTGTTAGAATGTGGGGTCCACTTTACTCATGGAGCTGCTTTGGATTTGAAGACTGGAATGCTGCCATTTTACAGTCAGTGCATGGAACAGGTGATGTCACCAGGCAAATTTTGCGCAATATAAATGCAAGGCTGCATTTGAAGCATTATGTCACCCTAAGGATAAATTGCACTGCTAACAGTGAGTTTATATCCAAACTCATTAATCAAAACCGACAATGGAAAGTCGTAGCTATCTCAGGCAGTTGCACCTTGTCTGGGGCAATTGCAAAATTTAGAGATGTTGACCCAGACCTGAAAGAAATCATACTAGAAAAAACAGGAGAATCTAATCTGAGTTCTTGCGCAAGGTTTTGAGGATTCAATGTGGCAAAGAGCGATTCTATTCTCAGGAGTACCCGCGGATGAAAAAAAGAGCTTGTCACGTTGTGTTGACAGAGGATGGCAGCATTTGTGCTGTTAAGTATTTTATCCTCCAGGAAAGTCAGAAAAGTGTTTATGCCCTTTGTCAAACACTTCATATTGAGAATGAGTGCTTCATTCTTAAGAATGTTGCACGTCATGTAATCCGTGTAAGGAAAGGAGACAGCATGGTAGTTATCCCCGTAGAGAGCATAAAGGAGAAGGTTTTTTTCCTTACAATTGAGAAACAAGACTATGTTATCCGCACTGCTAATGTGCATGGGCATGGCTTGCTTAAGTGAGGGGAACTCAAATTTTGTCAGTTAAGGTCATTCTTCTGAAATAAAACTTTTTTCTTATTTTGCCTATTTAGGGGTAGCAATGGTTGTATTCAATTTCGAAAGTCTCGCTAAAATACTGCAAATTCTCAGAATCTCAGCGTGTTTTACCCGCACATCCTGGAGTCTCGTTTTTATTGGAATTTTGAAAGTCTCAGTGTCTCAGATAATTTTCTACAGTGGTCTCAGAGTCTCGGATTTTTATTGTTTTACTTGTAAGCGAAGCACGATACCATCGGATGATAGCTCTGGATCACATGATAACTATGCGTGAGGATAACCAGCGACTTTACATCTCGGACTCAGGATTTTACTACCCCTCTATTTACTATTTAGTATATTCATAAGAAGTGAAAATATGAAATAAAGAGGGGGTGCCCTTGGGCTACTAAAATGGGGAAGCCCATTCATTTTTTCATCCAATATTCTAAAAAGTGTCGCTCAAATAGGGGTACTTGGCTTGCATGTACGCACAATAACATTATGTTTGAATGAACAGCTTGCAGCAGAGTGCAGTGTGGCATGCAAAACAGAAGAATGACCTCTATTAATTATAGAGGATTGTTAAATATCAATTTAGAGACATGCATTTTTTTTACATTTTCTTACGTAATTTTGAATGTCAGCTGGAATTGTTTTGCTTCTGTTAATAAATCATCCCAACATCAAGTTTGGCCAACAGTCTTGATAATGGCACTACAATGGCAAAGCATTAATGGCATTCACTGATCCACAATACTTTAAGCATTCAAGGTACCACCTATGCTATTTGAGTGCTACTGTCACTGATAGATCTCAAATGTTACAAACAGGCATTTAAACATATTCAAATCTAGAAGGTAAGTTAGAATGCATTTTTTTAAATTTAAGAATACATTAATCATTGCATAATATAATTTATACAAGGTATGATTACCAGGCTCATGCAAGTGTGTTTCTTGTTAAGACAAATTATTTTAGAGATTCCAGCAATCCTTGGCAAAACATATTATATTGTAACTAAAAAGTTACCTATTTCCTTTTCTTTTGGTTTGAGTTTGAAGGTTCCCGTGAAAGAAATAAGCAGTGGTAGTCCTGTCAAAAAATTCTCATGGAGGCCTGAGAAACTGAATTTCAAAGTTTTCTAATACAATATATGTACCGGTATATAGGATTGCTGTTGAAAAATATTTTTCCTTCTAAATGCAACAATTCTGTGAACTTTCAATTGCATTTTATCAGTTTCCCATGAGGTTTGTTTGGCAGGACAATCATGGCTAAATTTAATACCTTTCAAAACACACAAAAACCAAATCAAATGATTTCTTACTTTTGAGTAACAAGATTTTTGACCGCTTCTTGTTCAAATTGCTAGAAGTTATAAAGCAATATGTGTATAATCACTTAGCATTGTAAATATTTACTCTTGAAAAAATACACTTTTGATGCCCAGAGTATGGTGCAATACAGTACCGGTATGTGTTGATTTGTCACTCTTTGTACTTCTAAATGTCAGCAATAAAAGCTGCTGCCCCCCCCCCCCCCCCCCCCCCCCGTTTTGGAGCACAGATGATGCCCCCCATCCCCTCCAGTTTGGAGCACAGGTGATGAGAAAACTCAATCTTTCTGTATCGACCTGTATTCTGTATCAACCAGGCACAGTGGAAAATTTTTATATATAATAGGACTCCATGCTCTACAAATTAAGAAAAAATTGGATGACTCAGATGAACTCCAATCTACAAAATGTGTGTCATTGTTTGGTTACATGCATCAGGTTATATTGGACTTGGTGAGAGTCCAAATATGTCAAATACTTTTTTGCAAAAACGGATGACGAATGTGCATGCAACCTTTATTTCACAGATGACCATGGTGTACCATGGTCATTCATGGTCATTCAATCTTTCAACTCGATAATATCTTTTATTGTAGACTAATGTTGTAAGTGTCTAGCCACAGTTCTAAGATGAGAGCAGTTACAGTATTGTTAAACTTTGCGTAATTTTCATCTGAGGAGTAAAGTCTGACCAGATCATGGTCTACCATGGTAGACCATAGCCATCTTTGCCTGACTTAAGATATCTGATTGATGCAAAAAAAGCTAAAAATGTGTTAAATCACAGTAAATACATTCTTTACAAGATCTTTGAGCATTATCTTTTGAAAAAAAAAAATTACATTTTGACCATGGTCAGCTTTGGACCATGGTCTAAGCAAAATTTTCACCATAGTCAGGCACCATGGATAACACACGGTCAACCATGGTTGACCATGGTTGACAGTGAAAGACCATGGTACCATGGTCAACCTGAGACTGGGGTACTCTTCTCAGTACACCATTACACCTCTCGATTTTTCAGCTCGCCAGCGGCTGTCTTAAATTGGTCGCGTGATCACCCTTTTATGTACCATGTGATGGGTTGCTTATGTACCATGTGATCAACCGTTTGGGCGTAGACTTTGTTGGAAAGCAGCAAAACAATTTGGCAGACAAAACTTGCAAAGTTTGCTCCCACAAACATTGACCACGTGGTACATAAGCAACTCATCGCGTGGTACAAAAAAGGTGATCACGCGGTCAAGACAGCTGCCAGCAGGCTGAAAAAGCTTAAAGTGTAACGCTCTACTGGGAAGAGTTTGTATTCCCCCCTTTATAACACTTTAATGTGCTACTACAGTAAAACAAATTTTCACCCCTTCCATTTTGGTCAAATTTGCATGAAACAAGTGCAATTAAAGTGCTAACTCCAGGCTGAAATTTAAAATTCAAAATAAGGAAGAATGTCATTTATTTGGCATTCATAGCTCTTTTGATAACAGACATTTCACTATTTCTCTTTATGCAAATTAGGAAAAATTATGCCACAACAAGACTGAGGGCAAAAATGGGACCAACAATGTTTTATGTATAATTCTGTTTGGGATAGTTAGATTCACTTACCACTGTATGCATTGCTACACGACCGCAAAATTCAATGTTGCAATAGGTGATTGGCGATTTTTAGCCAATTTTTAGCCGTAAATCAAACCAAAACGCTGGATTCGGCTGCTTTACTGAATCGAAATTGATTGCAAAATCAACCAAAATGGTTTTAGCTATCTTTTGGCTCCCATTGCCTAGAATGTTTAACTCTATGTTCAAGAAAATTGATATTAAAACTTTCTTGCGTAAAATTGATAATCGCAACAGTGAAATTTGAAGGTTGCGTAACAATGCATACAGTGGTAAAACTTGGTAATAACAAAGAAGGACTAAAACCACAACCTCTGACTTGTTCATCACCTCTTCCATGGTAACACTATTGACACTAGGGCTGTCTATTTAAAAAAAATTGAGTTTGGTGAGACACATTGTTTTGCTGCTTTCCAACAAAGTCTACGCCCAAAACGGTTGATCACGTGGTGCATAAGCAACCCATCACGTGGTACATAGAAATGTACTACTGGGAAGAGTAGTACCAAGTTTTAAGTGAATCTAACTATCCCAAACAGAATTATACATAAAACATTGTTGGCCTTTTTTACCCCAGTCTTGTTGTGACCTCATTTTTTGCCAAGTAAAATTCTTGAATATCTCTTGAACTAAGAGAGCTATGTATCAACGTCAAATAAACAACATTCTTCCTTATTTTGAATAGGCGATCAAATAAACCATTAAAATGTCAGCCTTCAGTGGAACTTTAATGATAGAAACACAAATCAATTGAATCTTTAAGCCATCTATCAATGGACTGGTGCTTTTTCGATGTGTCTTCTGCACCTTAAATAGCACTGTCAACCACTCCTTTGTTAATGATTTCATTCATTATTAGCAGTAGCATTGCATGTAGAAATCTCAGAGTTACCATCTAGCAGCACAGTTATATTTTGATCCAACAAATTCAATCGAAAATATTGCACTCCATTACCTTAAACAGCCAAATGGAAATAGATGTATTTTCCTGACTCGGTACAATGTATGTGGTAGGTTGACAAAAAATGGTGGCTGACTGAGGCTCTTCGAGTGTTTTAAAAACAGCAAGAAAATTTTACAAACTTGATTATAACTGTACGTCTGTTATCCTTTTTTAATTTTAGAGAATGTTGAGGACAAAGAAGTTGATGTTGATGAGCACACAATGGTGCAGACCCCAAAGGCTGTTGCTGAGCCTGCAATGGTCCAGACCCCAATGTTTGTAGCCGAGCCTACAATGGGTCAGACTTCAAAGGCTGTGGCCGAGCCTGCAATTGTCCTTACCCCAAAGGCTGTGGCTAAGCCTGCAATGGTCCAGACCCCCCAAACTGCTGGTAACACTGAGGTGAGTGCCATTTGCAAATGACATACAGCTTAAAAGTCTTCTAGTCTGTGGTAGCATCACTATAGAAACCTACCGTCCCTAGCCTGAATTTCAGCTGTCCCTCCCAACCCTATGCCTCACTTTGTGTAATGTAACATCTCTAGGTTGTATTCCACAATTCAACAACCAAATCCCAAAGCAACGTTCCTTGAATGTACATATGTATCATTCATAATTATATGGTGTTTTTAGAGGTAGACATATGTCGGCCTTTATCTCTTTTACCTTTGAATTGAATACTGAGTACCATTTTGTGATAACTTATTAGATATAAATAGATATTAACTTGATGAGAGGGCATACTCCAGTGTAGGGTGTTGGCAATAGACATATGTTACATAAAAATGCTATACACTCATTTCCTGTATTTTTGTTTTTGAAGGGCTGTTGTGGTCACTGCAGTGCTCTTCGAGATAAAGTGGCAGAGCTGGAAGATGCCTTGGCAGAGGTTAGACGAAAGCTCAGAAAAATTAGAAGAGGAGAAGCTGAGTCACCAGCAGTTAGCCCTTCAGATGAGCTAGAAAGCTCAGCACGACTGCTGGTGGCAAACACCTCTGACATGTTCTCTGCAGTTGATACTTTGGTGAGGAAGAATTTCACCTCTGATGAAATTCTTTCTCACTCAGTATCAGGGAAAGCTGCTAATTCCAGAACTGTAGCCAAGCCTGCATTTAATGCAGAGATCATGGACGTCATTAAAAAAGTTGTGTGTGAACTATTTCCAAATGAAAAGTCAACTTTTACTGACAAAGTGCACTCTGTTCAAAAGGCAGTAAAGAGAGAGCAGAAGCATTGAACTGCTGTCCCACTTGTATGGCTGATTGGCCTTAAGGCTGGTTTCCATAAGGCCGTATCAGTTGACCGTGAAACAATGAAAATTGGAATTTTTCTATTGTTTCACGGCCAACTGATATGACTGGGCAAATGATACAACCTTATAGAAACCAGCCTTAAGCAGTTGTGCTTGCACATTTATTCTGAGTTCAAGATGGGAGTCGAGCCCATGTGTTGTCTGGACCACTGAGCTACAGGAGACTAATGACCTGCACTTGGTGAAGCTTGGGTCACCTATTCCAATATTGTCCTTGCTCGGGAAACTGTACATGAACTTATGCACTTCATGCATGCAAAGATGATTCTAGTCTTAAGTCGCAGCTTGTCAAATTATACCACCGATGTTTAAAAAACAATGCCATTTGGTGTTCTTAGTGTTGTCTGGTTTGTTATTTCAAATAAAAAGTGTCCGCAAATAAAATGATATGGTTCATAATGCAGTACATGTTTCCACGGAGGAACATAAATTGAAATAGGTGTACACCATGTGAAATGCTTTGCATGATTGTATTTTTTATGTATTATGTTTGTATGTATTTGTTTTTAGAAATTCAAAAACATTGTAACAAATAGTGAATTACTTTATTATAACCAACTTGCATCACAGATCATGCAATCTGATTAGCTTGCATGTGACAGATTGAGTAGCAAGAAAGCTACAATGAAACTTTCAAAAACAGAATTTTACAATGAATTCCAATGTAGTATTTGCTAGTTGGTTTAGCTTCCGGTATTCTTTTTTTTTTTTTTTTGAGTCAAATACTCACGGCCAGCTCTGCAATGCATGCACCATTGACAATTTAAAATGACTCATAGAAAACACAGAAGGAGTAGTCTAATTGGTAAGTTGTAAAAATCAGCGTCTGCAAACAAGCAAATACATGTTTATGGTCAAGCTGCGTTATGCAGGTACGTATGTAATTCACTTGAAAATAATGAATGTTTTGAATTGTACCGGTACAGAAAGTAAAAAATCGATTCACCAGGAAGTTGAGCCATTAATAATGTCTTCCAGTCAAAGCTTCAATAAAAGAGCTAAGTAAAATGAGTTGTTTGTTTGTTTTTAGTTACTTCTTTGTAGTGTTCTACGACCAGTACCGGTAGTTAAGAAAGAACATTTAGGTCTGAGTTAATAATGGCTGATTCCGGTCTGTGATTTGTTGACCGCGGGACATGGTCGACCATGGACTATCATGTTTTGACCATGGTTGTCCATGGCTGACCATGTTTCGAGTCAACAATCCGCCACTGACCTGTTAATCCATTGATCATGGTTGACCATGGAGTACCATGCTTGACCATGGTTTTCCATGGTTAACCATGCTCCGAATTACCGAAATCCATTTACTAGTTCTATGAAGCAACCATGGTCAACCATGGTAGTTCATGGTAGCTGGACCATGGTTGACAATGTCCAACCATGGTCGGCATTTTCGTTTTGTCGGTGTAAACCTGACCATGGTCAACCATGGTTGAATCTGGTGCCATTTAACGCACATGGTAGACCATGGTTGACCATGGTATTTTCATTGCCAGAACATGGTCGACCATGGTCCAAAACCATGGAAAACCATGGTCAAAACATGGTCGACCATGGTTTGACCGTGGTCATGAGACTGGGGTAAGGGGAATTGTGAGTTTTAAACAATTTATACTATCAAAACAGGTAGAGTTTCAATCGCGCCGTTGAAATTTCGAACCCACGTGATAGCTTTTTAGATGTGATCATGTGATAGCTTTTTAGACGTCACGTGATAGAAATTTGCTGCCGATGGGCTTGAAATTGAAACAGCTTGATTGAAACACTACCTGTTTTAATAGTATAAAGCCAAACATACTATTGTTGACCTGTTCAGAACAGGCCAGGTCTCAGATTGGGTACAAATCATAGAATGTAGTACAAATAAACTGATTCTGGGGTATATTTTCTCATGAAAATTGTTTTTATAATGGATTCCACATTAAATTACAGGCCATAGTGGCTATAATCCTAAAACAAGTGAGTACCCCTGCCCCTATTGGCATTACATGTTCAACAAACTGTGAGAAATACTAGATACATCATGTATCTAGTATTTCTCACAGTTTGTTGAATATTGTTTCTCACAATTCTAATCAATTGAGGCAGAAAATTTAACATTTGAGTTTGCCTCTCAATGCCCAATGGGCTGGTATCTGGAAATAAATATTGGACTATTGAGGAACAGAAAGCATTTCCATGTACAGCTTATAATATGATTAATAATTCAAGATAATTTTTAGCCCATGAAACTTTAGCATAAATCAGGTAGGTTTCTAGATAAGTCAAGTAATCATTTGAACAGCCAAGGGCTGATGAACTCGAATGAATTGATATTAAAGCTTACACATCTTTCAAATACAAAAGATGCTAATTTCAGCCCTCGAATAACAATTATAGTGAAAGGTCATATTATTTTGATCGACTGACGGTCACGGAAGCATTGCAGTATGAAAAATCCCTGACTGAAACTACCAAAACAACGAACTCGCGCGTAGTAAACAAACAGCGCTTTGTTTATTTTTCGATACCATACCAACGACTAAAAATCACCTTAAAAAGTTAAAAATATATAAAATCGCTCTTCCTTTATGCCTCACCTTTTCTCCTCGGGTCGTAGTCTTTACTAAGATTCAATTTTTCACTCTCTTTGTCTCTGAGAAGCTCCATCTTTTTTTCATATTCGCACGTGCACACCATCTTACTGTTCTTTGTCTTCCAAAACCATTTGTACAAACACAAACCGTCCATTCTTGCCGGGTTCTGGCCATATTTCGAAGCAAAATGACTTTTAAAAACTCAAAATGAGCCTTCGCGCAAACAAAAAGAGAAACCAAAACCATACGATTGTAGAACAACAAGTGAACTTTAAGTAAATGTCAATTTCAAGGTTTCAAAGATAACACTCAAAACGGTATTAAATGCACAGAAATACCGTTTTTTTCTCTTTCAGGTCTTCGACATCAAAACTCGAGAAAACAACCAAATTGAAAAAATTAAAAACAAGCGCGCGAAAGCTCTACAAAGGTGCTGAAATTCTCGTTTGAAAGCTCTTCCTTCCTTCTTTCCGATTGCCAAATCAAGATGGTGATCAATGACATTTTAAACCCGTGGGAGGAGGTGAAAGTGGGGCTGTCAAACTTAATGTATTTAGTTACCAGTCTCCCCAAAAATAACCTCACGGCCAAAATGGCGACTGGTGACAAAAGATGGTGCCGATTTCCGCGCGCTTTGTGCCCTACGTGTACCCCCTCGCAAAAACTCTTATGTAGGGGGTGCGGCTAAAAAATGGAAAGGCCCTTCCAGAAACTACAGCCACATAGGCTACATAGATATTGTTTAGGGAGATCTATTGAAGTGACCATGTGACCAGTTCAAGCCAAGAATTAGAACATGTTCTGAAAGGATATAGTTTTTTCTTCACCTGTTGTACTGAGACTAACATGCAACTTCAGTACAGTTTGTGTCTACCTCAAGCACAAAACAATAAATTGCAGCACCCATGAGATTGTTCCTATTTGGAAGAATAACTTTTAAAGGGCCATATCATGCGGAATTCCAGGCCTCAGGATTCTGAGTAGCACTTGTATATATGACTTTTTCAAGAATACTTCAATTCTGTGTACAAACCCATTCATTGTCATCCTGATTCGTCACCTTGTCTACCAGACAAGGATATTTCTTTATGATCTCTTGTGCAATCCACTCTCGCTCTGATGTCTTCAGTGATGTGGTATAATTGTTAATATTGATGCAGACATCCCTCACTAACTCGCTCTTCAGGTTAGGTTTCAGGTGACCTGAATTCAGCCCTGCTTCCACAGATGCTGAAAACTAGAAGAAAGTACAATGATTAATTAACTTGAAAGAAAAGTAGTCTCATGATTTGAAAGAACTGAAATCATTATAAAAGTAATGTGTATATGAAATAATATTTCCTGGGAGCCAGTTATCAACATAACAGCAGGAAAGAGTGGTGCTTAAAAAAAGAATAAAATATCAACATTTAAGGCACTACACAGTGCTGCCAGTTAAGTAATGGTCCATGCTTAGCGTGCGTATATCCAGTTCTGGAAGCACGCGGATAGTTGAGAGAGCACGAAGGTAGCGTAAGAGTCGCACGAGGCGTTAGCCGAGTGCGACTCTAGCTAGCTGAGTGCTCTCTCAACTATCCAAGTGCTTCCAGAACTGGATGTACGCACAGCTAGGCATGGACCATTACTTTTATAACATAGCCAACAGATTTTAGCGAAAGATAAGTGAAAAGGCAGCTCCGAACACGAATAACACCGAAGCGTTCAAGCGAACACGGTAAAACTGAAATTGAAAACATTGCATTTTTCACTCGTCAAAACAAAATCAACTGGAATAAAATATATAATAAAACTTTCATAAACAAAATGTTTAATGACAGTTTAGTGAAATAAACTTAAGCTTAAATAAGTTTTTCATGGGTTTTTGGAATAAAACAAGAGAAAGCAAAAGTTTTTTGTAGGGCGAAACAGGTTAACAAAAACCATCAGTCTTATACTAAACCAAAAAAATATTTTATTTAGACGTATAAACTGTTCGAAAGTAAGCTACAGAAATGCTAAATTTCCATAAAACTAACAGCATTGTTTAAATACCTCTTGTGTTTGTCCCTTCATATTGTTTGTCCTTTCATATTGAATCGCTTGCAATTTCCATTGAGATTTGAATTGAATTCATGTAGATAAACTAGTTGTGAATATTCACGCCGGCTTTTCACCCTGATGTTTGACACACAGCATTCAAATTTCCACTAAATCCGCGTAAATTAACAGCCTTGTGCATAACCCACAAATTGACATGCTCTCGATAGCTTGAAGAACTCCATTTTAGACTTGTTAGCCATATTTTTAGTGAATAAGACACGGAAATCTTCCTTCAGCGAACCAAATCAATCTTTCGGCGATTTCAAACCGTGGACCATCTTGGTTGCCCTTGACTACGTGCGTCCCGCCAAAACTTCTTCATAGAAATTGACCAATCAGAGCGCGCGTTATATCGTAGCTATGTTATAAAACTAGCTGGCCACCTCCCAAGCTTGCCAGCATTTTTGCACTGTTTTACACAATCCTGGCTACTTTCCATTGTACAGTGAAGACATACCCCTGTCAAAGAGATATTTTGTGACTGTCCAGTGACAACTATGTCTCTTAAAGAGAAACTGCAATGCTAAATTTACTAATTCGTAATAAACAAGCTATCGATTCAATGCTCTACAACTGCAGTGCATTTCCTCAGCCACACACAAAAAAACTAACAATAACATACTCGTGTTGGGAGCTCAAAATTTGACACCCATTTAGGTAGAATCTGCAACAAAAAGGGCAAAAATGAGTGACTCACACTGACAACTACTGAAGCTTTCATAATATTGCAGAATATCATGTATCTATGAAAAACGGTCAACCAGGGCAGTTGTCACTTTTCAGAACAGATGGTTCAAATTGAAAGTAGCCAACCCATGAAGAACTGCAGATTATCTCAGCATTATAAAGTGAGTTCCGATGGACAATGTATCCAGGGTTTTCACAAGAGTTTGCAGGATCACGATACTCTATTTTGACGGATTTCACAGGTGTACACTTTGCATTCACTTCCAATATACATTTTATTCAGAACCGGTGTAATCATTTTGTATTTGGGTTGAAAACAGCTGCATGGGCATACATTGATCATGTCTTATAAGCCTTATGTTATTTTTTAGGTAAAGTCTAACTTAATTTCCTAATCTATTACAGATCTCACCTTTCCTCCATAGGGTTTTATTTTCTTCTCAGATGATCTGGAGGGATTATCCCTTTTATCCTGTTATTGGTTGAGACAGAATAGAAAAATTCACATTAGCATTCAACACTCATTACTTGTTTGCTCTAAATTGCTGAAACAATACGTTTGTCGATTGTAATGTATCAGTCAATTCCAGTGGTGATCATCCCCTACGCAAGACACCGTGGGACATTTGCACACCACTGGCTACCCTAGGGAATTTTGAAAATGTTGCTGTCCCCGGGCTAAGTAAATGAGCTTTTGCGCCCTGTGATTTCAAGGATTGTAATAGGACACTTACAACTAGTTTCTTCGGGGCCTTTCCTTTCGGTGTCGACGTTCTATTGGCATTGCTCGATCTCGATTCTTCTTCGTCTTCTGAGTCGCAAATGCTGGAAATATCAAGAGAGCTTAGAGGCGCTGCTGGAATTAACAGAACTTGGCCCAGGAATGGGAGACTGCAAAAAAATATATATAAAGAATACCTATTACAATATGGAAAACAAGAATTAAAGGACTGGGGTTAGTAATTCGGAGATTTCGAGGTGTAATCAACATCTTTCCAGCTTCAGTGTTCCTAGTTTTCAAACCGAACCTAAACCGTCGTCAAAAGCAAGCTCTTGGTGCGCATGACTGAAATTGTAAGCCACTGAAACCGGAAACCGGCGTCTCAGATTACTGAGCATGCGTCATAGCGTCCTGATCAATGGCGCGAAATGAGCGCGAATTCACACTGATAGAATCAGTCTCATCGTCTTGTGCAGAAGTTTCCACTTTCCTTAGAAAATTCAGGCGCTCTTTCAGTGTCGGGAAGTAAAACCTCAATAGGCCGTCGTGCTTCGCAATGTCCTGAAGATCTTTACCATCGGCAGCGTCCTTCTCTGTTAAGAAGGAAAAGAAAGAAACAAGCAAGTCGTCAGTGAGCTTCTTGCAAGAGCTACAAGCTTACACACGTGGATTTCGCTTTCTTACCAAATTTGTGCGTAGCTTCGGGACAAAATCCGTTTGCCTTTAGCCAGGAAACAACTTCTTCCATTGTGAAATCTGGATCAAATTCCATGGCAGACTTTGTAGTTGGTACTTCGTTAGAAAGGGAGGTCTAAGCGAAACACAGAGCTGAAAGGTCGCTCGCTTCTGCACTCTTCTGGTTGTCTTGAGGACTTCGACGAAAGATGAAGAATTTTGGAGGGAAAATCCTTTTATACCCATATCTTAATCCTTAATAGTAGTTTGGCATTAAAGTATGTCTCCCAATCAGAACGACGAACGTCCGCGGATCATGTTTACATTGTGATATTATCATTACCCTTCAGAGGTTCACCCTCTATAATTCGCAAGTTATGGGTCTTCAGTGCACATTGTGCAATGTCGTCCTTGAAAATTTTGCGCTTTTTCTCAGTCACATAAAGCGAGTTCATAGAGAGGATCCAAATTTTCAGGTTTTATGTGGTATAGATGGCTGTGGAGTGACTTACAAGACGTTTTATGGCTACAGAAGCCATATCTACAGATCTCACAAGAATTTTGTAAAAAATGCACGTGACATTACACAGCCTGTGTATTTTATGCGGCATGAATTGCCAGAGGAACAATCTGATGATGAATTTATAGGTGAGCTTCTATCAGATGATGATGATGCAGATTAAACATTTCATGGGGATTTGAACTGTACAAGTGCTGCATACCTCTTAAGAATAAAGGAATCACATAATCTATCACAGAAAGCATTGGATGACATCATTCAAAGCACAACCACCCTTATCTCTGTGGCTGTGAAGTCGGTCTGTGTGAATATTAGTAAGGAGCTATCAACACTAGACGTTGTCGATGATTGCAAAACATCACATGGCAAGACTTATTTAGGCAAAATTCAAATGAGATCAACCCATTTCAAGATCTGGAAACTGAACACAGACAAAGACAAGTATTCAAAGAAAAATTTGGGCTTGCGGTAAGTGTGAAAAAGACATTGAATTGTGTTGTATTGGCAAGTGTCATTTTAAAGTTTGATTTTTCAAACTAAATTATCAAAATAATTATTTATCCCTTTTAGAAATTGTTTTTTGGGCTAGACTGCAGAACACCCCCCCCCCCCCCCCTCACCCCCGCTGATTTGAATCTGAATAGATCTTTTGTGTTATGTCACCTCCTTCTATAAGAACTTCTGAGGATGCAAATCAGCGTGGGTGGGGGGGGGGGGGTATTCTGCAGTCGCTCCAGGAGCTTGAAACTGTGCCCGATACAGGCATAAATGTGCTTAAAATGTTTCCTGTGCCCAACTTGTTAGACTTGGACATAAAAACGCCTATGTTTTCTGTCTCTTCAGTGTTGTCTTAGTGAATTTACGACTAGATTTTGATGAATTACACCTGTAATGCTGGTTCAAGGCATAAAATTACGGCTGATTGTTTGTTAATTTTGAGCCCTGGTTAACAAAGTCTATTTTTTATTCTTTTGGAAAGGAACCTGTAAAGCGCGTCCTTGGCCATTATCATGGACACCGACAAAAAGGATGATGAGGTCATTGATATCCCTTTCCTTGAAAGCTTAGAGCAATGGTTGAATGACCCATCTATTTTGAAGCAGGTAATTAAATAACAAATGATTTCTCCAGAGCATATGAATGAAATTTTTAGCGGAGCTCCTGCGCGGGCCGAAGGCCCGCGCAAGCGGAGCACCATACCTAAGGGAAAAACGTATAGTATACTATCGAGTTGATTTTTGAACGTCACGGGTATTATGGATCATTTTGATGACGTCATTGATGACGTAAGGGCACGTGACTTTGGTGTAGAGTTCCTCTTATGGTCTTTGAAACTTTGTCCAAGTTTGGCTTCTATAGAAGCTTCCCTTCGGGAGATATGATTTTTTCTTTATTTTTCTGGTATTAAACCTATAGCGTACGCCGTCCGTCCGTCCGTCCGTCCGTCGTCCGTCCGTCCGTCCGTCCGTCCTCGTACGCATGGGAACCATGTGGTATGCAAAGAAAAAATTATATCTCCTCACCAGCTGATCTCGCAACGCAACTTCCGGTAAAAATCAGCCAATCAGAGCCGTTTTTGTTGCAGCGCCAAGCGTTCCATTCAGATTTCAAGATGGCGGCGATAGAAGAGACTGCACTTTTATCTCTCAGTTGCTTTTCGCAAGATAAATACAAGCTTTCGAGCCGCATAAGGGCAATTTTAATATCCACAATTATGAAAAGCGATTTTGGTTTTGTTGTGAAAGAAGTCATGGGTTTTCAGGGGAAAATTACATCCATCTATTTGCTAAAAGAAGCTGCCGACGGGTGTTTTTCGTGAATGGCACCTTACCGTTTACTCTTCGTGACCTCGAGTGGTGAGATTCCTGTTCTCGATCCGAGATTTAAGGAGACTTTTAAATGCTTCATAGATAGCGGAGTATTCTCTTATGAGCCAGGGGATATCAGTAGCCTTTTCGGCGTGGGCTAAGTCAAGGATTAACAGCTGTGTGGCTCGAACTAACTGTGGATCTTTAGCGACGGGAAGGACGTTTTCAGGATGACTCTCGCGGGTGGTAAAGTTTGGATAGCTGTCTTGAATCCCAGCACTAATCGCAGCTTGGAATTTCTCGTCTGATCTGAACAGTTGTGGATAATTAGGAAGGCATTTGTTTCTTCCGAATCGGACTCTCACAGTGCAATGAGGTGAGTTTTGCGAAGCAGTTGCTACATTGAAAGATTCTCGGCGCCATTGTTTCTGTTCTTTGTCCCTACTTTCGAACTCTGGCAGTCCGTGGAGTCTCGCGATTAGATTATTACTATCAACCTTCAGGCCCATGATATTGTTTGCCTTCATGGTGATCTTCATGGTGTTCTGCTGTGAGTCTTTCACTGCTGGGGAAAACTCAACCGAAATGTTCCTGTTTGGTAAATTACTCAGAAGGTTCAATTTCAATGCAAATATTTGTTTTGATACTCGGGAATCTGTTCTTGTCCAAGTCAAGAGAGGGTCACTTTCCATGCTAGCCTCTATTATGCAACTGTCTACATTTGCTGTAAATACTCCGCTAGACTTAATATCCTTGGAATACTTGCTTCGTGCGTTCTCGAGTGTTATGGTCGTTACCGATGATTCTGAATACATTTCACGTGCCTTGCTTTTAAGTTCCAATTTCAGACTCTCAATTCCACTCTCACTCTGACCTGAGTTAATTTGGACACCATTGCTGGCCAGAGCATCAAAACAATCCCCCTCTTCCTCATTTGGATCCATCTAGAAATATGAGAGATGGATATTTTAATTCAACTGTTTTTTTTTATATGCAATATCAAAACACTCACACCCTATTCTAGTTCCCTTATTATTAGTAACACTTGCCTGCTGTTCTTCTCTATCAGGTTCTGATGATGCTGCCTCCTCGTCTGGGATTGAATCTTCATTTATAAATGGTATGTACTGTATAAAGAAATGCTGTTAAATAATGGAGTTTATTTTCAAGTTCTTCAGACGTGATACAAATAGAATAAACAGAAGAACTATTGAACCAGCACTTAAATACCACATATTTCCCTTGCACTGCTGCCTGCCTCCTGGTGTTATTTCTCATGAATATACAGCAATTAATTATACATGGTGCTACATACCGATTTCTTCCTAGTGCTTTTGGCTGAGTTGTTGTTGTGCTGCTCTACCTTCCTGTCTGATGATGTACTTCTGTTTCCTTCCTTGTTCTCTAGCCTTATCCATTCATTGATGAACTGTTGTTCTAGTACCCGCCTTTGATAGTCTTTCTTCCCTGTTTCTCCAGACCGACCTCCGCTGTAGATAAAATTACCCTGTTTGCATTCTTTGTGTTTCGTTTCCATTATACTGTCAGTGATGTTTGCAAGTGTTATCGGCAGTCCTACTAAGCTGGCATCCTTATTTGCCTTGTCTATGTAGTATGCTGAGTAAACAGCTACTTGTTTCACTGTGGCAGTAAGAGACTGGTAGCCAAAAATAATTGGAAACTGAAATCCCAAGTACACTCTAGCACTTTTCTCATACTCTTTGCCTGTCATATCCTTTGGTGTGTCCATTAAAATTGGGAGAACATGTTTCAGTCCTCCACAGAATGTTTTCAGTACTTCGCCGACTAGACCTGTGAATCCAGCATCCACTAACAACTTGTCACCCATCTCACAAAATGCATACACACCAGCATGGCTAAGCTTGACTTGAAAACCTTCCTTTACACTGCGTGCAATCTTGGAGATTTCTTGCTCCCATTTTCCCCCTTTATCTGGGAGAGTTGCTACGGCAACTTGTTTAATTCTGTGGCATATTGTTTGTGTTGCATTGATGCATCGATGCATGTTACCTGGATAAAAATCACTCAACTCTGTGTGACAGATACTTGGACGGCCTGTAAGGCCACCATTAGCCTTGGCAAACTCCCTTCTCTTCTCAACTGTGTCTTTCTTGCCATTAAGCCAATTACAATATTGTTCTGATGCATGCTCTGTTTCCTCCACAGACCGCACCGGTTCTGGACAGTATACAGTCATGTCTCCTAACTGGCTATCATGCTCTGGGGCTTCTTCTATTGGGAAACTTGATTTGCTGTGGAGCTGCCTGTTATTGTTCTCCTGTTTGCACCATCTCCAAGGCCCCGGACATACACCTTTATCTTGTGCCCTGACAATGGATGTGTAACTGCGTCCAGATTAGACAGCTGCTCAAATGTTTCTTTGGACAAGTTTGACATGTGTGCATAGTCATCAGGCCCAAGAAAAGAACATACAGTTATTGCTGTACTTAGCATATTCCAAGGCTCCACAATTTTAATTCGAATACTAGTCTCTCCACTAAAAAACTTACTCCAACTCATCCAAGGAAAGGCATCACTATAGTAGTAGATAAGAAGTGCATCATTCGGTGTTTTCAATGTTTCCTGCATATTTTGTTTCCCCAGCAGATACTCAATTGAATTCTTTATGTTGATATGCGCTGACAACATACCGGTATCATGATGATTGGTGAACTTGAGCTCAAAAACATTTTTAAGACTTGCTTTGATTTCCATAAGTCGCTGAGTCATTACGCCTCTGGGAACAAATACATTGACTCCAATTACATCTTCTAGCTGTTTTCCAAGATTGTTCCTTAAAACATTTTGATACGCTGCATGGCTGACATTGAAGTTGCTGGCAACACCAACTGAAAATTCAACAAATTCTTTATACTGCTCTTGCTGTAGTGTAGTTAGCTGGCTTGCAAGACTGATATTGCTGTCTGAAGCTTGTGAAGGAATATTTATATCATTAATGTAAGAAGTGAAGTTTTGAGGGATTGTTGGGGTAAAGTGACCAGATAAGGCTGACTGATGTTTTACTTGCACTTCTAAGTCTTTGTAGAGCTTGCTAAATTCTATTGCAGAAAATGTTTGCTGTCTGTATCTGGCTGTCATTGCTTTCTCAACAAGAAAGTCATAGGGAGATGCAGCTGAGTGGGCAACCCTTGGTAGAAGTATGTCGTTCACTTCTTTTTCGGATAATGATTGAACTAAGGACTTGAGCCTTGCAATCCTGTTACCTAAAATAGGGTTACAATATTTTTAGTGTTTCAGTAAGATCATAAAGTTTTGTGAATATTGAATGTAAAGTTTTTCTAGAAACTACATGTATCATTACAATCATTTGCCTTTGTCTGTTGTCTTGTTTTCCTATAGGTGTTATAAAAAACACACCCTGTTATGCTAATAATTCAGCTCATACTGTATATTTTTTGCCTTGTATTTATTTTATTGTAATTTTATTTTATTGGAACTTGTACTTTTTATTTGCGAAAATAAACTTTGTTGTACTTTTGTTTGTAATTTTCTGAAGTATAATTAAAGTTTGACATTCTTGATAAAGGCCTGATTTATAGGGCATCGGTATTGAACATTTTTAAAGCACATTATCAGTTATTGGCAATAAAAGAATTGCTTAAAAACTTGTTTATGTATTACTTACCTTCGGATCCTGAGTTTAGGAATTCATCGACTGCCTCGTCGGCGCGTTTTGGTCGTTTTTGTGAACTTTCATGGTCGGGAAAATGTTTTCTGTGTTTCCACAAACCACTTGAAGCTGCAAACACCTTTCCGCATGTCTCACAAGTGTAGCTTTTGGGCATTTTTCGAGAAAAAACAATATTACTGTAAAACAGGTAATGAAACAACTACACTTTGAAACAATTTTCGACTCTCTGGCACACGCCATCGAGACCTGTCTTATAAACAGCCGAAAATATTGTAAGTTCCTTCCCAACAGCTACCCCTTTCCAAATAAATAATTACTACATATATTATTTTACTCATTCTCGGTATTTTTATTACTTCAAATAAATTTATAAGTTTCTAAAATACTTTGTTTTGAACGTAAACATCTCGCAAAAGTTCGCAACTTCGGTACGGCCGCGCGAAATAGGGACTTTAGGAGTCTGGGTTCTAGGAACGCTTCGTTTTGGCAAATAATCCTTTGCGCGCCGCGAGGCGAGATCAGCTGGAAGGGAACATGCTAAGACAACCATACTTGGAATGTTTTGTCTATGCCACAGGGGGGTGCTGTAACACGGACACGTGATGTGACGTCATCGATGACGTCATCTATGCTTGAAAAACCAATATCTCGTGAAGGGAAGACTCTAAAGCAACCAAACTTCGGTAATGTAATCCAGGTCACCAGATGAGCGAAATGAAGTGGTCACGTGATATGACGTCATCGATGACGTCATCGATGACGTCATCTACGCTTGAAAAATCAATATCTCGTGAAGGAAGATTCTGAAGCAACCAAACTTGGGTAATGTAATCCAGGTCACCAGATGAGCGAAATGAAGTGGTCACGTGATGTGACGTCATCGATGACGTCATCTATGTTTGAAAAATCAATATCTCGTGAAGGGAGGACTCTAAGACAACAAAACTTGGTTAGTGTAGACTAGGCCACCAGATGAGCAAAATGAGGTGGTCACGTGATATGACGTCATCGATGACGTCATTTATGCTTGAAAAATCAATACCTCGTGAAGGGAAGATTCTAAAGCAACCAAACTTTGGTAATGTAATCCAGGTCACCAGATGAGCGAAATGAAGTGGTCATGTGATATGACGTCATCGATGACGTCATCTACGCTTGAAAAATCAATATCTCATGAAAGGAAGACTCTAAAGCAACCAAACTTGGGTAATGTAATCCAGTTCACCAGATGAGCGAAATGAAGTGGACACGCGATGTGACGTCATCGATGACGTCATCTATGCTTGAAAAATCAATATCTCGTGAAGGGAAGACTCTAAAGCAACCAAACTTGGGTAATGTAATCCAGGTCACCATATGAGGGAAATGATGTGGTCACGTGATATGACGTCATCGATGACGTCATCTACGCTTGAAAAGTTAATAACTCATGAAAGGAAGACTCTAAACCAACCAAACTTGGTAATGTAATCCAGGTCAGCAGATGAGCGAAATGAAGTGGTCACGTGATGTGACGTCATCGGTGACGTCATCTATGCTTGAAAAATTAATATCTCGTGAAGGGAATACTCTAAAACAACCAAACTTTGGTAGTGTAGTCTAGGTCATTAGATGAGCGAAATGAAGTGGTCACGTGATATGACATCATCGATGATGTCATTTATGCTTGAAAAATTAATATCTCGTGAAGGGAAGACTCTAAAGTAACCATGTAAACCATGTACACATGGGAATCCCTTTCATTCACACAGAAAATTTTATAACCAGGAGCTCCGCTTTTAGCCAGTGGCTAAATCTATATATTAGTCTAGATTTTTAGCGGAGCTCCTGCGCGGGCCGAAGGCCCGCGCAAGCGGAGCACCATACCTAAGAAAAAAACGTATAGTATACTATCGAGTTGATTTTTGAACGTCACGGGCATTATGGATCATTTTGATGACGTCATTGATGACGTAAGGGCATGGGACCTTGGTGTAGAGTTCCTCGTATGGTCTTTGAAACTTTGTCCAAGTTTGGCTTCTAAAGAAGCTACCCTTCGGGAGATATGATTTTTTCTTTTTTTTCTGGTATTAAACCTATAGCGTACGCCGTCCGTCCGTCCGTCCGTTGTCCGTCCGTCCGTGTACACATGGGAACCCTGTGGTATACAAAGAAAAAATCATATCTCCTCAAGGGAACATGCTAAGACAACCATACTTGGGATATTTTGTCTATGCCACAAGGGGGGTGGTGTAACCCGGACACGTGATGTGACGTCATCGATGACGTCATCAGTGATTGAAAAATGAATATCTCGTGAAGGGAAGACTCTAAAACAACCAAACTTGGGTAGTGTAGTCTAGGCCACCAGATGAGCGAAATGAAGTGGTCACGTGATGTGACGTCATCGATGACGTCATCTATGCTTGAAAAATCAATATCTCGTGAAGGGAAGACTCTAAGACAACAAAACTTGGGTAGTGTAGTCTAGGCCACCAGATGAGCGAAATGAGGAGGTCACGTGATATGACGTCATCGATGACGTCATCTATGCTGAAAAATCATTATCTCGTGAAGGAAAGACTCTAAGACAACAAAACTTGGGTAGTGTAGTCTAGGCCACCAGATGAGCAAAATGAAGTGGTCACGTGATATGACGTCATCGATGACGTCATGTATGCTTGAAAAATCAATATCTTGTGAAGGGAAGACTCTAAAACAACCAAACTTTGGTACTGCAGTCTAGGTCACCAGATGAGCGAAATGAGGTGGTCACGTGATGTGAAGTCATCGATGACGTCATATATGCTTGAAAAATTATATCTCGTGAAGGGAAGACTAAAGCAACCATGTAAACCATGTACACATGGGAATCTCCTCAAGGGAACATGCTAAGACAACCGTACTTGGGGTATTTTGTCTATGCCACAAGGGGGGTGCTGTAACACGGACACGTGATGTGACGTCATCGATGACGTCATCTATGCTTGAAAAATCAATATCTCGTGAAGGGAAGACTCTAAAACAACCAAACTTGGGTAGTGTAGTCTAGGCCACCAGATGAGCGAAATTAGGTGGTCACGTGATATGACGTCATCGATGACGTCATCTATGTTTAAAAAATCAATATCTCGTGAAGGGAAGACTCTAAGACAACAAAACTTGGGTAGTGTAGTCTAGGCCACCAGATGAGCGAAATGAGGTGGTCACGTGATATGACGTCATCGATGACGTCATCTACGCTTGAAAAATGAATATCTCATGAAAGGAAGACTCTAAACCAACCAAACTTGGGTAATGTAATCCAGGTCACCAGATGAGCGAAATGAAGTGGTCACGTGATGTGACGTCATCGATGACGTAATCTGTGCTTGAAAAATCAATATCTCGTGAAGGGAAGACCCTAAAGCAACCATGTAAACCATGTACACATGGGAATCCCTTTCATTCACACAGAAAATTTTATAACCAGGAGCTCCGCTTTTAGCCAGTGGCTAAATCTATATATTATGTTACTAGATTTTAAGGGCATACATAGATGCTGGGTATGTTATTGGCTTAGCGTAAAAAGTTGGCTTCAAAACAAAGTGATGTTTCATGGCAAGGCTCCCTGCTATACAAAATAAAATCTGCCTCTGTTAGCAGGGATTGAAGAAAGGAACAAGAAAGTCCTATAAAAATGTAGGGAATTTTGAGAAATACTGTACACCCAATCTGAAACTGCGTTCCCCCCTCATAGGTTGAGAATCCCCACCAGCGACATGACGGGATGATTTCTGATTACTGTGATGCTAGGACATTCAAGGAGCACCCTCTCTTCTCAAGGAATCCACATGCATTGCAGATTATATTATATTATGATGAAGTTGAAGTTGTGAATCCTCTAAGCATAAAGTTGGTAATATAAATATTTCTTATTTACATGTTCATGGAAGGTGTTTTCACAGGCTTACCATCCTCCAGTGGTTATATTTTATCCTCCAGCGGTTATGTTTTGACTTGTAGCAGCTCGGCAAGCCGCTCAGCGATCTCTCGTGTTTAACCCATAATTACATCGCTCTCAGAATTTGCTCCCGTAAATCATCTGTCATAGAATAAAGGTCAACTATAATGTTGTTGTCTTTGATGTCTCAGTGCCATAATTCCCTACTATTTCGATGTTTTTTCCACATTAGAGACATCAAAGACAACACAATTAGACCTTTATTCTATGACAGATGATTTACGGGAGCAAATTCTGAGAGCGATATAATTATGGTGTAAACACGAGAGATCGCTGAGCGGCTTGCCGAGCTGCTACAAGTCAAAACTTAACCGCTGGAGGATAAAACATAACCACTGGAGGATGGAAAGCCTGTGGTGTTTTGCGACTCAATAAAGGGCTTACAACTTATTTGTCATATTAAGCAGTGAATCTATTCCTTGAAAAATTTTCTTAGCTGTTGTATTATGCCACGCCATTGTTTTTTTTCTTAACTTTAAAATCAGTAATGTTTTTCATGTTGCTCCTCGTTTTTCTTTGCCTAATTTACTGCTAATATTAGGGGTTTTGTACTATACTCTTGGAACATTGACCCACTGCACCGTTCACAGTTGAAGGCAATGCAGCTCCTTGCTGTAGCCAAGAGAAGTGTTATCAAAAAATATGGATGCAATGAAGTACTGAGGGCATTTATTATTCAACTTGATCAACTAGAACAGGTCAGTGTGCAAAAACTTATTTTGTACTTTACAATAAAGTATAAAATATAAGTGTACTTTTGTAGCACTTTTTGAGAAGTTTCTCTAGGCAATGCTTGCAAAGTGCAAAAAAGTGCATGAGTGAGTTTGGTTGAATTCACACTTTAAAGGAGTGATGTACTTTTCTGCACTTTTTGAGAATAGTTTCTCCGAGGTTCTCTAGGCAATGCTTGCAAAGTGCAACTAAAGTGCATGACCGGGTGGTTTGGCGTTTGGCCTCATTAAACTTGCATTATGTAAAGTGCTAAAAAGTTCCTCATGGTCCAGAAGACAAGTAACTTTATTCATACTTTACAAAAGAGGTGCACTTTAAATGAACTTTGCATTTGTCCCAGCACACTTCTAGCATGTAAAGTGCGAATAAAGTTCCTCTCGGAAATTGCCCGAGCGGAGCCTAGACCGTTCCAATCTCGCATATTATTGGCTAATATATTAAAGGCGGGGAAATCATATATGTGGTCAAATATGTGGTGTCATATGTCTCCACAATAACGTTCGTGTCAGCTAGTTCATGATCATGGAGGTCGAAATATGCACTTGTATTTCAGGCAAAATTCATGCCTTTAAACACTCAGTCAGATCATCGTGTATACCAAAACTCATTCTCATGGTGTTTTCCCGAGGGTATAAAGCAAAAGCGAGGCCTTATGTTTCTGGTAGAGGTAAGTTTTATGTTGTTATAATATAACTAGTAGCGTTACAGTCGGCTGCGCTGAACGTCCACCGCATCATTCAACTGTGGGGGAATTATCTTCTTGCAAGGAGGAAACCATTATACTGAAGCAGGCAGCTTGTTTAAGCTTGTTGTATTATTTTAAATGCATTATTTGTACTGCAGAACCGGCGGCTACACGCGGCTACAAAGTCAATCCTTGTTGTTGATGATCAACACGCTCGACTTTATGTAGGTCTATTTTGATCACGCCGTGATTTGGATTTAAGCCCGCAAATTCGATCCTCGCATCTTGTTTATTGTTTTGAGTTGCGTTTACGGTTGTGAGCCATGACTGATCTTAAATCCTACATTTGTGTATGATTTCTTCTATGAAATAGAATGTATTTTCGACACCAGCCATCACGAGCTCAAATACAACGGAAAATTTTTATCCGATATCACATGTTTCCGGTAATAATTAAGCTGAAACACCGCTTACATTTTAGGATAACGCTCTGAAATAGAAGTGATCATAAGATCGTTATATGTTGATGGCGGCATGCATGGACAGCTAGTGTACATTTTGAGATACATATTGTAGATCTGTTACTGCCGAGAAGTATATTATATAGAAGAACCGTGAAATGACACTTGGCCTTACGCGTATGTCTCGGTCACGCAACGGGTTGAAATGTTTGCCCAAGTCGGGACCGTAATTTCCAAGCGTGGTTATTAAAAACATACTCTGACTTGTTGTATTCAAAACGAAATCAGAGGCAATGGGAACACAAAAAAATGTATGACTGCAAAGTACAACTTGAGTTGATGTAAATACATTTTAAAATAGAAGGTCAACAAATCGGAACATTCTGAAGGCTTAAAGAGGTAAAAAATGGCTTTCTATGTTAAAGTGCAAATAAAGTATTTTTTCATCTAGAAAAGTACATTTAAATGACTTTTAAAGTGCAAAAAAAGTCACGTTTTTCCGCAACTAGGACTTTTGCATTACTTGCAAACAAAGTACACAAGGAAAGTGCAAATTAAGTTTCTTAAGTTCCTTTTTAGCGTGGGAATTAGCCAGGTGGTAAAGTACTTAAAAAGTATATAAGTAAAGTACATATAAAGTATCTTTTTCTTATACACTTTCCATTAGTACATATAAAGAACATATATGCAAAGTCGCTGGGTGCCGAAAAAGTACATAAAAAGTGCTATTAAAGGTCATTTTTGCTCACGAAAAAGGCTAATAAAAGTACTTTCAAAGTACATTTTAGTTCAGGTTAAAGTCCATTCAGTCAAGTACAGTTAAAGTACACCATGTAAAGGACACTTAAAGTACAAAAAAAGTACTGTGTATTTCTGTAAGGGTTGCTCTGAAGGTACCACCTGGTCGCTCTCAATATTGTTATCATAAAGTAGCTCACAGATTTTTCAGCCGATCAAAATAAATTTGCAAATGTATAACAACAACCCCTCTCCTTTCCAATCCTTGGCATCTTTTCTAGGTTCTTAGAGGTTTTGGGGTAGAATTACGTTACATAAAGCCTGATTCAGGGACATTTTCTTGTCTTTTGCATCAATTGATGGCATAGACTTTGATAGAGATATCAAATAGTGAAATTTCAAAACAGTTCATTAAGTTATGAATGTAAATTGTGTTGAAGACTGACCAGTTTTGCTACATGATGCTAATTCAGTCAGACCTGTAACAAAAGTGAAGCTGGAGAAATTCATCTACAAAATTATTAAGTTCTTCATGTGAAAGCATTTGAAAGCATCTGTCTGAATTAATTAGTTATTGAAATTCATTCCTATCCTTAGGGCAAACTGGTGTACTGTTCATGGCACTAAGTACAAAAAGGGAGCAATTGTCCACACAGGCAGCGATGGTATCTTTCCAGAATTTTCCGAGGTGCAGAAAATCGTCACAGTACCTGTAAAGGCGAATGGCCAGGTTTTTTTCATTTTGAAAGAGATAGTGACATTACAATATGATAGTCATTTGCACGCATTTAAGGTAAGAATTGTAAATCGAGGGGGTGTGATGGTTAGGCAGCAGTCAGAGTTGGTAACCTACAAGCCATTAAACATATGCAGCAGCATGGATCGCAATGACAACTCTAAATATATTTGCCCCAAATATGATTTAGACATATACAATGAACAAATGTAGATTAAATGGTTCAGCATTGAATGTCTGAGATACCAAAGTTCTGTAAGCCTCAATAGAGAAATAAAATTGCTAATAGCCCCCCTTGTTTCGTAATTTTTTATACATACCTTGTGAAAGTAACATTTTCTTTTATTATTATGACTTTTATATTTTATGGTCAAAGGTAGAGTGCCTTTCATATAGATGGGGTGGCTTAAAAGGCAATGAGAACACATCGCATTTAATTATTATTTAGCTTTATTTTTTTTACAGAAGTGCTTATAGCATTGATTTGTATTTGTGGGAAAGAGTCAAATTTGCCATAACTTTTGTATTCTTCTTTTAAATCTTAAATTCTTTGAAACATTGGCGATGTTGTATGGAACTTTTTACTCCAGTGAAGACCTTAATTATTTGTGAAATGTCATTTCATTACTTCAAGTTGCCCTGACTGTTTACGACAAATTTATTGGGTAAACGTTTACAAAAATCACAAGCCTTATTATATACCATGATGGTGCAATGTTGGCCCAATTTTGGGGCCCAGTTGTAAAGGAGCCAAATTTTGAGGGGCCTATTTAAAGTAAGAGATAGTCGAATTGGCCCTAACAGGTACTTATTTTGGCCCATCTTTTTCAAAACAGCTCCATGTGGGCCAAATTGGCCCTTGCATCCTTGGGGCCGTTTTGGCCTTCGGGCCAAAACAGCTCATTATTTTTTACAGTGTGTATAGGGTGATCTTAAAAATCGTAAAATTAAAATAGCGAATATTATAGTCAATACCGTCGTTATAGCTTATAAGCAGAAATGAATAAAAACGTTTTCAGTCTTGATTTAAAAGAGTCAACAGAGTTACTATTATGATGATGACTAATTCTTTAAACTCGTTCTGCATCATCCGCGATTTCACAATCGCAAGAACCCTGCAATCACGTTCTGCACCTTCTCCAATTGCGACAAAGTAACCTCTATATTGAAACTCATCCAGTTAGTAGAGACGTTTTTCCTAAATGCTCACATTGCTATAGTAATTAAAATAGCAAGAGAACAAGAACGAGCATCAGCACCTCCAAAGATCGAGGCATCGCAAAACGCACCGCTAATCAATCAAAACGCACCGCTGAAAGGTAACTGTACCAAAACGCACCGCTCGCGGTGCGTTTTCTTCGTGTAACGCAATTGGGCACCAACTCTGTGCACATAGCCAGTTAACAGTGTCCTGTTTTCTCTTGGGGTTTTGAATAGGTAGAGAGTCGATGGTTTGCTTCATAGATGCAAGAATCCCAAGAATATTCCCCCAGTTTCCGATACCTTGTTTGTAGCAATTCAGCACCAGCTTCCTCTCTTCGTCCGTGATTGAAATACGACCTCTTTTTTCCTCGACTGAAATGAAAAACCAAATATTGAGATAGATAGTAACTTTATTTAGAGAGGATGGCACATAACAGTACACAGTACTAATAAACTTGTGCTCCTCTAAACACTAAAAATACAAGTTATGTACATTAATTAAAAAACTACAGTAACTTTAAAAAATATACATATATATAATAAATGAAGTAATAAATAAGTGCACAATATAAAAATAATTAAAATATACATTAAGGTTTAAAATGCGAGACAGATAATTGCTCATTTAAAAATTTACTGCGTAAAGCATTCTTAAAAGATTTAAGGTTTGCCTCCTTAAGGTTTGCAGGTAGGCAGTTCCAGTCTTGAATTGCAGTGACAGTAAAGGTTCTACCTGCTTCAGTAATCCGCTTATACCTTGGAGTTAAAAATTTAAACCAGAAAATATTGTGTTACGGCTATTTACAGAACTATTTAATTGTAATTTATCTGTCATGTATTCATGTACTTCAAGTTGAGTTCTCTTAAATAACAGCGCGCACTTCATTACCCTACTTTCTATATAAAATGGTAACCACTCAAGCTTGTTAAAAATTGGAACTAATGCTGCTCTGGGCTCTGCATTTAATAGCATACGACCAGCTCTTTGTTTGTAAACGTAAGACACGTGTAAGACATTCTTTAGAGCTGGCCGAAACCCACACAACGCTTGCATACCTAAAAAGTGGCTAAATTAAAGAAAACAAAAGAGGCTACATTTCAGATGTAGTTTTCAGAATGTTTTTAAATAATGACCAACCTTGGTATGTATCATCGCTATCTTCCATTTCTTCGTCGGAAGGCTGCCAGTTCATCGCCATCGTGGAATATACAGGTCTAAAACCGTTGTTGAAATATTAAAAGCTAGGGACACATCTTATATAGGCAAGTCCAGGAGGAAAGTGCTCACTCCTGGGAATTCTGTCTTTCAAAGGCACCATTTATAATTGGCTGTGGAACTGTCAAGCTTGCTTTGGCGCTATGGCTTTAACGTAAGATACGTGTAAGACATTCTTTAGAGCTGGCCGAAACCCACACATCTTTTCAGCTTTAAAACAAAAGAAACTATATGAAAATTATTTATTTGGAATCAACTAATGGTTGTTATAATTCAAATGCTTTTCAGCTTTAGAACAAAAGAAACTACAAACTGACCTTCGAATTGAATAGCCATTATTTGGTGAATTGAACCCTGCTCATTCGTGGATGTGTCGCCTCGAAATGATGGACAGACGAATGCGTGTACGAACAATTCAGCTTTTTGCAATGTTCTTAAATGTGATTGCGTCAATTCCAGCTCCACACAACACAGACCTCCAAAAACTGATTGAATTACTTGTACCTACTATTTTTTGTTCTTTCTACAATACCAGTTCCTCCACAAACCGATGAAATTCCTCCAAATGTGCAGCGCCTCGATCCGATGTTCAGTGGCTCTTTATTTAGAGGGGCGGATTTCTTTGACATCATTCAAAATCAGCGATACTTGTTTTAGCTTAACACAGGAGAACTGCCAGAAACGCTCAAGCAGATGGCTGAGGCGCGGCGCTGCAAGGCAAAGGCGTGGCAGATGTATTAACGTAAAAAGTCAGGTTCTTTTGACTATCATATGGCTGAGGAAATATCCTTGTATCGATACACTCGCCTTAATTTTTGAAATTAGTCCAGCAACCGTATCAATTACAATTCACTATTTCAAGAATCAGGTTGCTTGGCCTAGCCTAGCTGAATGGAATGCAGTTCGCGGGAACTGGCATTCATTTCCCAATGCAGTAGGTTGCATAGATGGCACGCCCCATGAGATTAATCGCCCCATTGTGGAACCTCAGGGAGAGTTTTTCAGTGGACATCGACACTACCATCTCATGAACACCCAGATAGTTGTTGACAACTTGGTAAACATAGTGTTCCTACAATCTGGTTTTCTCGGAGCAATGAATGATGCTTGAAATTTCATTTTGATGGAGAGAATAGTTCCAGGAACTCACTATGACATGCCGGCCGACTTAGTGCTTTTAGCGGACATAGGTTACGGCGACGTCCCCCCTCTTTTGACACCTTTCCGTGCGGCTCAGACTCGGCGTTTGCCTCGAATGGACCAGCGTCGAGCGAGAAGATTCAACCGATAGCTCGCCAAGTTCCGTTTAATTGTTGAGCACACCATCAAATATAATATATAGATTTAGCCACTGGCTAAAAGCGGAGCTCCAGGTTGCATATTTTTCCTGTGTTGACACAGTGATGACGTCATGCCACGAGACGACGCCGTTACACCCCACTTGCCACTTAGACAACTTCACCCAAGTTTGGTTGTCTATGGTTCATCCCTTCTCAAGATCTATACCTTTTCTCGTTTGATGACGTAGCCATGTGTAGCCTGTGTAGCCATGTGTACCCATGGGTAGCCTGTGTAGCCATGTGTAGCCTGTGTAGCCATGTGTAGCCTGTGTAGCCTGTGTAGCCATGTGTAGCCTGTGTAGCCTGTGTAGCCATGTGTAGCCTGTGTAGCCTGTGTAGCCATGTGTAGCCTGTGTAGCCATGGGTAGCCTGTGTAGCCATGTGTAGCCATGTGTAGCCTGTGTAGCCTGTGTAGCCACGTGTAGCCTGTGTAGCCATGTGCAGTCACGTGTAGCCTGTGTAGCCTGTGTAGCCATGTGTAGCCTGTGTAGCCATGTGTAGCCTGTGTAGCCATGTGTAGCCTGTGTAGCCATGTGTAGCCTGTGTAGCCATGTGTAGCCTGTGTAGCCTGATTAGCCATGTGTAGCCTGTGTAGCCTGTGTAGCCATGTGTAGCCTGTGTAGCCTGTGTAGCCATGTGTAGCCTGTGTAGCAATGGGTAGCCTGTGTAGCCATGTGTAGCCATGTGTAGCCTGTGTAGCCTGTGTAGCCACGTGTAGCCTGTGTAGCCATGTGCAGTCACGTGTAGCCTGTGTAGCCTGTGTAGCCATGTGTAGCCTGTGTAGCCATGTGTAGCCTGTGTAGCCATGTGTAGCCTGTGTAGCCTGTGTAGCCATGGGTAGCCTGTGTAGCCATGGGTAGCCTGTGTAGCCATGTGTAGCGTGTAGCCTGTGTAGCCTGTGTAGCCTGTGTAGCCTGTGTAGCCATGTGTAGCCTGTGTAGCCATGTGTAGCCTGTGTAGCCATGTGTAGCCTGTGTAACCTGTGTAACCTGTGTAACCTGTGTAGCCACGTGTAGCCTGTGTAGACACGTGTAGCCTGTGTAGCCATGTGTAGCCATGTGTAGCCATGTGTAGCCATGTGTAGCCTGTGTAGCCTGTGTAGCCATGTGTAGCCACGTGTAGCCACGTGTAGCCTGTGTAGCCACGTGTGGCCTGTGTAGCCTGTGTAGCCTTCCACGTGTAGCCTGTGCAGCCACGTGTAGCCTGTGTAGCCACGTGTAGCCTGTGTAGCCATGTGTAGCCACGTGTAGCCTGTCTAGCCATGTGTAGCCTGTGTAGCCTGTGTAGCCATGTGTAGTCACGTGTAGCCATGTGTAGCCTGTGTAGCCATGTGTAGCCTGTGTAGCCATGTGTAGCCTGTGTAGCCATGTGTAGCCTGTGTAGCCATGTGTAGCCATGTGTAGCCTGTGTAGCCATGTGTAGCCTGTATAGCCATGTGTAGCCATGGGTAGCCTGTGTAGCCATGGGTAGCCTTAATGTGTAGCCTGTGTAGCCATGTGTAGCCATGTGTAGCCTGTGTAGCCATGTGTAGCCTGTGTAGCCATGGGTAGCCTGTGTAGCCATGTGTAGCCTGTGTAGCCATGTGTAGCCTGTGTAGCCATGTGTAGCCATGTGTAGCCTGTGTAGCCATGTGTACCATGGGTAGCCTGTGTAGCCATGTGTAGCCTGTGTAGCCATGTGTAGCCTGTGTAGCCTGTGTAGCCTGTGTAGCCATGTGTAGCCATGTGTAGCCTGTGTAGCCATGTGTACCCATGGGTAGCCTGTGTAGCCATGTGTAGCCTGTGTAGCCATGTGTAGCCTGTGTAGCCTGTGTAGCCATGTGTAGCCTGTGTAGCCTGTGTAGCCATGTGTAGCCTGTGTAGCCATGGGTAGCCTGTGTAGCCATGTGTAGCCTGTGTAGCCACGTGTAGCCTGTGTAGTCATGTGCAGTCACGTGTAGCCTGTGTAGCCTGTGTAGCCATGTGTAGCCTGTGTAGCCATGTGTAGCCTGTGTAGCCATGTGTAGCCTGTGTAGCCATGTGTAGCCATGTGTAGCCTGTGTAGCCTGTGTAGCCTGTGTAGCCATGTGTAGCCTGTGTAGCCTGTGTAGCCATGTGTAGCCTGTGTAGCCTGTGTAGCCATGTGTAGCCTGTGTAGCCATGGGTAGCCTGTGTAGCCATGTGTAGCCATGTGTAGCCATGTGTAGCCTGTGTAGCCTGTGTAGCCACGTGTAGCCTGTGTATCCATGTGCAGTCACGTGTAGCCTGTGTAGCCTGTGTAGCCATGTGTAAACTGTGTAGCCATGTGTAGCCTGTGTAGCCATGTGTAGCCTGTGTAGCCATGTGTAGCCTGTGTAGCCATGGGTAGCCTGTGTAGCCATGGGTAGCCTGTGTAGCCATGTGTAGCGTGTAGCCTGTGTAGCCTGTGTAGCCTGTGTAGCCTGTGTAGCCATGTGTAGCCTGTGTAGCCATGTGTAGCCTGTATAGCCATGTGTAGCCATGGGTATCCTGTGTACCCATGGGTAGCCTGTGTAGCCATGTGTAGCCTTAATGTGTAGCCTGTGTAGCCATGTGTAGCCTGTGTAGCCATGTGTAGCCTGTGTAGCCATGTGTAGCCTGTGTAGCCATGTGTAGCCTGTGTAGCCATGTGTAGCCATGTGTAGCCTGTGTAGCCATGTGTAGCCTGTGTAGCCATGTGTAGCCTGTGTAGCCATGTGTAGCCTGTGTAGCCATGTGTAGCCTGTGTAGCCATGTGTAGCCTTTGTAGCCATGTGTAGCCTGTGTAGCCTGTGTAGCCATGTGTAGCCTGTGTAGCCTGTGTAGCCATGGGTAGCCTGTGTAGCCATGTGTAGCCTGTAGAGCTATGTATAGCCTGTGTAGCCATGTGTAGCCATGTGTAGCCTGTGTAGCCATGTGTAGCCTGTGTAGCCATGTGTTGCCTGTATAGCCATGTGTAGCCTGTGTAGCCTGTGTAGCCATGGGTAGCCTGTGTAGCCATGTGTAGCCATGTGTAGTCACGTGTAGCCTGTGTGACCTGTGTAGCCTGTGTAGCCATGTGTAGCCTGTGTAGCCATGGGTAGCCTGTATAGCCATGTGTAGCCTGTGTAGCCTGTGTAGCCATGTGTAGCCTGTATAGCCATGTGTAGCCTGTATAGCCATGTATAGCCTGTGTAGCATGCTATGGAATATAACCACGTATGTATTCCTCTAGTGCTCGTTGCTATAGTAACCTATCGTCCAATCATTTCATTTCTTTAATTGACCAATGAGATTCCGATATTGCCCTTAGCCAATCATTTCAATCCTTAAAACGTCAATCAAATTGCTCTCTGAGCCAATCATAATGCATACAAATTCGATCTACTGGAAACCTCCTGGTGAAAGCCATTGACGCATGCGCGAGATTTGATACAGAGCCGCTGAGAGAAACACCTTTCTGCGCATGCCCCAACGTTTAAAATCAGCGAAGGCCCTCTAATGGATGTCCCCAGAGCCTCTCCCCACGTCGCTTTCAATGGCCTCTGAGCGGAAATTTAGTTGAGGTCGCGTAATCCGATAGTTAATTAATATCCAGCCCTTAACCTGTCAGTTAATGCCTAACTCGCGCGCCGGGCTCCGTAACGCAGTGCTCGACTTCATACTGAAAACGTGATGCTCAGAAGAGAGTGTTGAAAGATATTTATGCGCAAACAACATATTTAGAATGCTTAGGTAATGCAATCACCAGAAACAGCATGATCTGTGGTTTGTACCTTTCCGTCGCGTCGTGTTCTCTCCGGTTTGTTGCAACACAGTAGATATTACGAATGTTGAAATAAAGCATCTTTATATATAAACTGCATGTTCCACGAAGTTTTCATGTACTCAACATAAAGTCTAAACATATCAACAACCCTTTCTTAGTTTACTGTGAGGCTTGCCTTCTATGGAGGAATTCGCTAAACAACACACTAGAGATTTTTAATATCGTTTGATAACGCGCTTCGCTACTCAATATGGCGGAGTGCGCGGATAACGGCCCGGCCAGAGAGGCATAAGGCTACGCCACAGACGCTTTGTCGAGTTTATGGGGCAATTCCTAATAACGTCGAAAGCCAGTTTCGATCGGAGCAAATCCTGCGACAGCTTTGCACAACTGTTCAAGGAGCATTTTCAAGTCGATATTTGAAAAGTCAATCGTGAAATCTACCCGCCCGATTTTGTAATTTTTGTCACCTCGTAAAAGGAGTAATGGCTCTTGAGGAAAAGCCCGAAAATGAGTTATTGTATTTATCTCTTCTCATTTGCACAATAACTTTAGTCTCGTGCAGTCGTTGATCACATTATTAATTCCTTTCTAAAAACAAGAAGCTGCCGCAGAACGTACCCTCGAGAAATCCTTCTGGTGCTTGTCCTAAAAGCTGCCCTACAGTTTTAAGTGGTTCGCATTAAATGCAAGATTTTACTATTAAACATTTTGACTCAAACGTTATAAAATGTTCATTAAATGTTTATAAAATTATCATTGTGTATTTTCGTTTAATAGCCTGGAAACATACCCAAAACAAGGCAAGTGCCATTACTTTTACTAGAAAAACCTGTCCCCAGCTTCTGGAAATTTCCCACACTGTACACAATAAGTATCCCAATCTGTTTCATTGTCTGGCAAGGTCCACTTAAATACAATGTTGCAAAAGCAATAAATGAAGAAATGCAAGAACTAGGTATCTGATACAAAATAAGATCAAGGTTTGCACCTTGTCTCATTTTAATCATTCCCCATAGACTCAAACTTGTGGTTTATTTGCTATCACAGGACAGGTTTCCTGGAATTTGAGTTTTTGTAAGACAAAGAAGTAAATTTTGCATGCATATAAAATAAAGTCAGACCCTCTCTCGCCCTCCTTTTTTTGCATAACAGATACTGCTGTAGAAGAACATGTTTTGTGTCTTTTTTGGTCATACCCGTCCTCCCACCCTCATGATAGTTGGATAATGTAATGCAAATCATTCTTGGTCTTACACCATGGTAAAATGCTTCACTTCACATACAACAGTCAGGGTCACCCAACGAGACAATACCGTAAAACAGCTCAGAATGCCATTATAAGTCGTTGCTGAGCATACAAATGACTGTAAACTGGGTATTTTTAATTCCTATAAATTTTATATCTGTTCGGATTTCTTAGCTGAAAGTTTTGGGTTGCGAACATTTTAGGGATTGAAATCAAGTCTTCCGAAAATGCTAGGGGAAAAAACTCTATCCGAAAATTTTAGGTGACCTTTTTAACGGCAAAAATCCCCCAAAATTTGTAAAATAGAACCTTTTTGTGCAATTCGAAAAATCCAGGGGATCTTATGATCTAGATACGAAAGTTAAAGCTTGAAATTCTGAAGCGAAAATCTCAGGTCTCGTAGCGCCATCCGAACAGATATTTTACCGAAAATTATCGTTGGGTGCCCCTGAACAGTAATGCTACATTACATCACATTTATCTGTTTTTAGTATAAACCAACTAATGGTCTATTACAAATCCTGCATTCTGATTGGCTGAGCTACTAATGGTCTATTAGTAATAGACAGTGCCTGGCAAAACCACCACCTTTCTTTGCAAGAAAACGTGTTTTTTTTCAACATAAAATAATGGAATTCATTGCCAAAACCAACCAATTAGTTGATTTATACTAAAACAATTAGACCTCTCGTCCTCATGTGCTATGATATCAATAGACCATTCGGCCTTCGGCCTCATGGTCTATTCATCATAGCACATTCGGCCTTGAGGTCTAATTGTTAAATAGTTGCAAATTTTGTCTCATTTGATTGAGGAGCAGATATTTCTAGCCCAAGCTAGTCCACATCAGAAGGCCATGTTCGCCAGAAAAACATCCTTGAAGAGCACTACCCGGTTGTACACCCGTGGTAATGCAGGGAGATTTATTTCAGGGACTTTTATTTCTTCAAAGTAGCAAATAAATCTGAAAAGGAAACAACAACAAGAATAAATTTTGGTTTCCAGCAGATACTTAAACTTAGATATTTTGTGTACGATGAGCAAGTCGCGATTACTTCTTTGTGCACTTTTACAGTGTAAAGAGCAAAATTCACTTCTTCGAGTAAGTATATAAAAAAGCTAACTTACCTGTATCAGGTTATCCCTGCCTGTATACTGTTAGAAGGCATGTTTAACCACCCAGTGTAGTGCCTAAACGTGCTAGAAAACAGCCTCTCGTGACGAGAAAGAAACACATCACATTTAAAAATGGCGATCGGGTTGCCATCCGAATGCTCCAACTTGGAAGTAGTTAGATCGCATCAGCGAATTCCTCCAGTAACACTTCCCATCGATTCTTGTTGTTTAGTCACAGTTTGTTGCTTCTGTAGTAGCTAAAATGCTGTGAAAACTTCGTGCTTTGCAATAAATTACACATTCCAGAGCGACCAGAAGCTCGTTCGTTTCCCGGGTAAAATATAGGTTCCACATCGAAGTCCCAAATCTCGAGTATTGCATCGATTTTCGTCGTGTTTTCGATAAACTTCACAAGCTCCAACCATGTCCGCCATGTTTCCGTCCTGTCTGTGCCATTCTGCTTTCTAGGGCTTTTTTCATTGGTTCTAAAACAATCGCTATTCTTTCCCGACGGGACATCAAATCAGCTGAGAGCGTTGCTACGAGCAACGCGCCCGTCCGCGATCCAATTGGTACAGCGTTCTTCCCCATGAATCTAGAACTAAATTTCCCCTCTGAAAGCGACGTGTCCCCTGCGAGCAGACGAGCCGGGGAGCTCTGGGTTCGAGAATAGTACACGGCCAGCCCGTCCACCCTGTAGGACATCAGCAAATAGCTTCCCGTACGCAATGCGTACCTATGTTTTATGATGTGTAGTTGCCTAAATTGTGTACCGAGCATACAACTAAATTCAAGGCAGCCTCACAGCAGGCAAAAAAACGGCAAAAATGGGCATGACAAGGCAAAAATGAGCGCATAAGGGCATGGCAAGGCAAAAAAGGGCACGAATAGGCAAAAAAGTGCGCGAATAACCGAAAAAGGGTACGAATAAGCAAAAAACAGCATAATAAAAGCAAAAAAATAGCATAACAAAGCCGAGGCGGATTTTAAACGAATGTTTGAGTGCTAACCACAATGGCTTTTAAAACGATGTTGAGCTATATTCAAGATGAGCTAATAGAAGAAGTAGAGAGTTTGAGGGAACTTGAGAACGAGATTATGAAGACACTCAATCCGAATGAGTGTTCTCTGTCTATTAAATTAAAAGGCTCTATCTGCTTGCACTATACAGAAATATTGGATTGAACGCATGTTGTTGTTTTCGATTTTATTCAGCTTTTCCGTTCCTCTTTCTCGCAATTAGTGGAAAGACAGTTTTTTCTAAATGCTTTTATGATTAACAGAATACTGCATCGTGCTCTCTCAACTATCCGTAATGGCATCAAGAACTCCGAAATTTTCGTCCCTTCTTTCAAGGCTCCAAGATTCTGGATCGATACCCTAAGGTCCAGCGACGACAAATGTGAGCGGTCCCTAACCTGTAGTTGCTTTCTTGTTAGTCAATACTGTAGCGCACCATTCGGTTGTCGCTATATTCCCATGCGTAGTACTGGACGTGATATCTAAAAGTCAATTTAAGGAATGGTCCATGCTTAGCTTGCGCATATCCAGTTCTAGAGCACGCAGATAGTTGATAAAGCACGATGGTAGCGTAAGAGATTCTCGAACCGCAGGCGAGAGAATCTCTAGCTACCAGAGTGCTTTATAAACTATCTAAGTGCTCCAGAACTGGATATACGCATGCTTAGTATGGACCATTGCTTGTATAACATAGGCATCTGATTTTTGCGTAAAATCGCAGCTCTATTCCAGCAAGAATAAAAAACGCGTGTGAGCGAACACATTCAATGAAAACATTGCATTTTTGCACTCTCAAACAACGTCAACTGGATTGAAATATTGAACTTTCAAGTCAAAATGTCAATGGCAGTTTGAGTAAATAAATTAGAATTAGTTTTTTCTAGGATTGTTGGATCAAAACAAGGCAAAAAGCAAAATGTTTTTATCAAGGCGAAAGCTTCAACCAAAGTGCAGCACACAATAACCAACAAGGTACTAAACCAAAACATTTTGTCTATGAAGGATAAACACGAGGTAAACATGGGGTAACCATGGGGTTACCAGGGGGTAACCAAAGGGAAACCAAAGGGTGACCGCTGGGTAAGCAAAGGAAAACCAAAAGGTAACCAAAGCGTATCCACGGTTCGCTGCGCTTTAGTCTTGTTTTCATGTTTTGACCCCAAAATCAGTACGATTTCGTACTCATCAAACCCCATTTTTCCTTCTTTTGAATTGACTGACTCGAGTGGAGGGACGTCCTAATACTCTAAGTGGCGTATATTCACATAAGTAAGGTAACCTGATACACCTAGTAAAGTAGTAGCGTATATCCACATAAGTATAGGGAACCTGATACCCCTAGTAAAGTAGTAGCGTATATCCACATAACTATAGGTAACCTGATACTCTTACTGGCGTATATCCCATAAGTAGAGGTAGCATGATGCCCTAGTAGCGTATATCCACATAAGTATAAGTAACCTGATACCCCTAGTAGCGTATATCCACATCACTGTAGGTAACCTGATACCCTACATTCTTCACATTCCTGACCTCCGCCTCAACATTCCTGACGTGACCTTTGACCTCCCCAACAAAATTAGTATTCCCCCACAAAAAAAACGGCTAATTCGGTCCCTACTATACTAATCTCATCCAATAATTGCTTCATATCGGTCCGCTCGAACTTCTACTAAATCGATCCGTAGAAAAGCTCTTCTTCTGATTCTGAACTCTCTTCTTTTGCTTCTAAACTCGCTTCTTCTGATTGTGATATTTCTAGCTCGCTGCTTTCGAAATAATCGCTGCTAGTAATATTCCCACTTTTCTTCGCCGTCTGGTCCGCCATTTTTAATTTCATTTGAAATTATTTCCTGCGAGCGCTATTGTCGGATTTAGGTCAGTTTTAGGTCGGTATTAGACACGATAAGGGTTTTTCTAAAAATAATATCACCTGTGAATACCCTAATTACAGCTTTTCGCGCTTTTACATTTTTTGTACTTGTATATTTGATAGTGTTTCCTGTGCCATGTGACCTGGTATTGTTTGGAATAAACAATTAAGGAATGGTCCATGCTTAGCGTGCGTATATCCAGCTCTGGAAGCACGCGGATAGTTGAGAGAGCACGAAGGTAGCGTAAGAGTCGCACGAGGCGTTAGCCGAGTGCGACTCTAGCTAGCTGAGTGCTCTCTCAACTATCCAAGTGCTTCCAGAACTGGATATACGCACTGCTAAGTATGGACCATTGCTTTAATAACATAGACAAAGTTGGAAAAAGTTGGAAACAAAACGCACTCAAACAACAATCCCCCATAACTTGCAAGAAAAATTTAAGCTTAAGTCATGCTCAAACGGGAATAAAATGCGGTTGGAATTATAGAACTGGATATACACACGTACTGACAAATCTCTTCTCTCTTTTTAGCCGTTTTAGTTACACTGTAAGTGGACTTTTCAAAAGCTAGTGGAAAATAATACATCGCTTTGTGAGGTGGAAAATAATCAGCTTACATCGCTTTGTGTTTCAACAACATCGTTGCATTCAGCACTGAAATTTTACAAGCAAACCCTTTTCAAATTAAATGACAAAATCAAACTTGACTATTTCGTAGAAAATATAATGAAAACATAGTCTTTTCTGATTCTCATAATTTATTATGCAATCATGGCATTGCAAGAGAAAATAATACTAAGAAAATCGAAAGCAGCGAAGGAAACCTTACTCGCTAAAAGAGAAATTGCAAACTACTAAATTTGAAGTAGCTGATTTCAGGTTCAAAAACATTAATCCCAAACAAATTAATTTGGATCAATTGATTTACTTACCTGCTAACTTGTTCCTTTCACGAATTTTTCACATGACAGTTTTGTGGCCGCTGAAGTAGAAATTCTTCCGGACTTGAATAAAAACAGCACTCAAAACAGAGCCCTCAAAACTCGCACGAAAAGGAGCAAATTTTGCAAAAATAAACCTATCTATCAGTCATCGGATTTCCGAAACTACATAAATCCATCTGAAACAGGTTCCTTTTCACTTGCTTTCAGTTTCCAGAGCTTGTTTTAGATCCAGGGTGTTGTTTTTGACAGCTTTTGTGACATTGGCGAGCTCAATCTTGCCTCCCGTTTCGCTTGATTCCGAGTGTGACGTACTTTCTATGGGAAATCTCTATGGTATATCCATTTCTTTCACATAGGAAATCAGCCAATCAGAGCGCGTGTTATATCGTGTCTATGTTATAATTATTGTTTTGCGACGCTAAGTGTGTCATTATGTTGCCTTACCATTTAGAGGTGCAGCTGCCTCGCCATCTGGCGCTGCTGCTGTGGATGTATCAAAGTCTTCCTTTGCGCGTTTGATGTCTAGAAGTAAAGATAACAGTTAAAATTTCTTAACTGTTGTTTGTTTATCTGTGAGACGAGGTAAACATAATGTTATATGAGACCCTGTTGGATATCTCACGAAGAAACTTGCGTTGAGATATGAAATTTCGCTATAAATTCCTGCAGGTGATTATAACATTGAAAGGATTGGGAGTGCGCGCATCAGTATTGTTATGATCGTGAAAAAATCGAACAAAAACAAGTTTCTTGTCTAAAAAGCATATGAATTATAATTAGTCGCCTCAGGCTACTCCGTGATTAGCTGTATTCACACTAGAGACGAGTTTCCCGTCTGGGAAGAGTTTCTCGTCTTGAATATGGTTCCCTGTTCTTCTGTGATCACGTGAAAACAATATTTTTAAAGGAGAAAGTTTAGACAGATAACAGGCAAGTGTTTCTGAGCAGAATTGACATAAAGCAGGAACATTTTCTGACGAGAAACTCGTCTCAGAAGAGTTTTCCGTCTCTAGTGTGAATACGGCTATTATCGGCAATAATAATAATACACTTTAGTATATACCAAATCAGTGAATAATCATTTTCGCGCGCTCTAATTGGTTCCTGAAATGGTAGATATCAAACACTATTTACTGTTTTGAGAAAACTCTCAAAATGGCGGCTCGTTTCGTGCGCGACATTAAGTTTTGAACCTTAATTTACTGTATTTTATTCTACTGATTTGGCATATACTAAAACAATTATCCCCCTCAGGGTCGGTGCCTGGCGGTGGATATATACCTCGACTCTTCGCGTCTCGGTATATATCCACCACTATTCACCTCCCTTCGGGGGATAGTTGTTTATTATTAGCCCCTCCTAAAAAGGTTATTCCGGACCAATAAGCACTTCGACTTCGTCTCGGCGACTAATTATTAAATAGCTTTGTTGTGCCCGGTTTATTGATGGATTGAGGATTTTGTGCAAAGAGCTTGTGTCTAAGGCTTACGGCAAACGCCGAACTTCAGCCGCTCTTCTTTTGCCGAAGCTTTCCTTTTTCAAAGAATGCCCCTTCATTATACATTATAATCAACAAATTTGTATTGTTTTATATTGGAACGGCGCGACCCTGGCACGGTATATATCCACCACTATTCAACTCCCCTTCGGGGGATAGTTGTTTATTATTAGCCCCTCCTAAAAAGGTTATTCCGGACCAATAAGCACTTCGACTTCGCGCGCCGCTACTCATCGGGATGAAATCGTGGGATTCGGTCCTTCTCGCTAGCGAATCAAAGCGCGCGATTTGATAGATTCCATACCGGTAAAAAATGAATTTGCGACTAAGTTTTGAAAACTGTGTTTGCTGTAGGCATTACTTACATTCTTTGAGTTGCTGGAGTTCGTCCCCCACCAGTGTCGCTGGGATTACAAGGGCGCGTCTCTTTATGGAAACACTCTTGTCCCTACTTCGTTTAATCTCGGTGTCCTTGCTTCCAGGAGGCAAAAAGTATGCCTCCGCTCGAAGCAACTGGCGAGGCATTTGCTTTCTCCCGAAATACATAACGTCCTCTAGATGGTAGCTCTGCACCATGGTAGTAATTCTCGTCTTGTCGAGTAACGCCAAGCACTCCTTTGCCCTCAGTGCAAAGTAACTTGTGGCGCCGTCGTCTAAACGTGTCAACAAAGGGTTGAACACGTTCAATAACTGAAACGGCACACAAAAAGCGTTGATTTTTTAAACCACCATTCAAAATTCCCTCAAACAGAACGTCAATTACAACATTCAATTGTCTTCCGCATATTGTCGTCATAGTGGATCTACACGAGCTACACGGGCACTTCCGGCCATATAAGTCATATATACATCTTTTTGTACGGGGATGCCTCGCCCAGTATCTGGAACCCTTACCTTTTTATGTACCAAAAAAATAGGAAAAAGGTATCTCTTTAATATACTGAATTTTGAAAAAAGCCATCCCTTTGTTATAATTCTTGCAAAAATGTACGTGTTATATACGCGTGAAAAGCTTCAAAACGGAGCGCAATATTGAAACCCTTTTCTATATATATTGCAAACTAATTTATACTGTAATTATATAGCCAGCTCGAAATCCCATTGTGCCGGCAGATCGATTTTTCTTGAATCGTCCAATTATTTTTTAATTGGATCGCGCGCGCTCTAATTGGACAGTTCGCGCTAAAATTGGACAGTTTGGGTTTGAACATGGATGTTATATAATTAATAAATAACAGGACTCCATGCTTGTCCAATTAAGAAAAAAAATGGATAATTCCTCGGAACTCCAAATTGGACTCGGCCTGCAGCCTCGTCAATTTTGGAGTTCCTCTGAATCATCCAATTTTTTCTTAATTGGACAGCATGGAGTCCTATTATATATATTTATTTGCCCAATCGATACATTTTTTTTATACTTCGAGCCTGACCCTACCCCTTACGGGCGGAGTATCCCCGTAGTAACCCGCCCCCGGAGAAAACGTTGCTTTGATCATTGGTTTTTGGGTCATCGAGAATGCTTTTGTTTGGTGCTCACGGAAGCAAAGAATTTCAAAGTCCAAAGCAACTTCATTTTTTTAATTAAGGTGCATATATAAATGAGTCGCTGATGGAGCCTTTGATTACGACTAATATCAATAGGCTCTTTGCAACAGATGGTCACGTGGTACAAAAGCCGCCATACTGGATGGCAAAAGAATTTGGAGAATGTAAAGACAAAAAGATTCAAGGCATTCAAGCCTGACTTGCATGGACTTCTCATTGTTGTCAAAGTCTCAATGGGACTTTTGCCATCCAGTATGGCGGCTTTTGTACCATGTGACCATTTGTTGCAAAGAGCGTTTTGTACTTGTGGTAAAAGGCTGAAGTCGTCCTCCAATGCCTTCTCAAGATCCTTAAGGATGGAGCAAAATACATTTTCCACGTCTGGTGGAGATGTGGCTCTTGCTAATGATGAATATTTAGGCACTACTCTCTCTTTTAAGAAATCCGTGCATTCGTCCTTTGAGACATCGACGAATTCTGCCAACTGTGTATAAAAAAAAACAGTTAAATTAAGATTGTAAGGTGGCGGGAAAAATAACTTTGAAGTGACATGGTCTATGATTAAGAACGTATATCATTAATCAATAAAAAGCACTTTCCGCGTGCTCTCTGGTTTCTTACAAACACGAGGGGGATGTTGGGAGAACTGATCAAAAGTTTCAAGTTTTATCAGTTTAACCAACATTCATATCTACCTTTCTGCAAAATTCATTTCTACTTTTCTGCAAATCGCAGCGCAACATTTTGTTGCATTACCGCGGTATGTCAGACGTGCAATATTTACTGCAATTCGCGACGGAACAAAATTGCCGCAACAAAATTGACTCGTGTGATATTGCCTTTAATAAGCAGGTCTATTTGAGGAGACGCCCCCGAACAGCCGACAATGGATTTTCATTTCTAGCCCTATAGTAAACGCTTCCTGATAACACCCCACCGTTAAGAGACCCAGTGGAACCCGACCCAGTGAAAATATTTATTTGCCTTATCCAGTGATTTGTTTGCCTTCCCAGTACCCAGTGAGTTTATCAAAAGTGACCCAGGCATATTTTTACTTCTCCACAATAAGGAGAAAATCGAAAAATATATACACGATTGCTAGGAAGTAAGAAAATAACTTGCAAAATGACTCTCTTTCATTCTATATATTGTTCAGGGTTCCACCACCCATGTACACGGTGCTCGGTGTCTGAATAAACTTGTCTTGTCTTGTCTAACTCACTAAAAACACAATTTGAATTTGTTGATGCAATCGAAGTATACTAATCATTGGATAACAAGTAAATACACCGGTTTAGTATATACTACACGGGAACCTCCATAGATCGCGCGTTTTGATTGGTTCGCTATCTCGGGATAATGCCACAATATTCCGAGATCGAAAGCATTATCCCGAGATTGAGAAGGCCGAGTGCAAGTGGTTCAGATATTTTTACTTTCTAAAGGAACATCTGATTCGAAATGCAACGGAAAAATCCTTCTCAATTAACTTATGTTGTCTCTTTAGTTTTTCAAGGTGAATCAGAGAGAGAATGTATTTCTTGAACTTCGAAAATGTGCTGTTCTTGTTTTTCAGTTCTTCGGAATCACAGAGATCGATGATTCGTTCACGGCACTTTTGAGAGACGAATTACATTCACAACAACATATTAATTAAGGCAATTTTGTCGAAAACATACTTTGCCGAACATTTACATGTACCTGTAGGTTGGAAGGGACAGTAAATCGTAGAAGCCAGTCATTGAGTGCAGTTTAAGAGAGAATTTCAGTTAAGCTTACCGTCGACTTGTTGATTTGCTTGAACACGAGCCATCCGACATCAAACGTATTTAAAGTTGTCTCTCTTTTTGTGAACAAGGTCTTCCTCGTTGTCCCAGAGTTTGAAGAGGTTAATTTCCCAAATTTCTGTTTGAATCCAAACGAATCTTGAATTTCTCTGCCAGCAGGTTGAAAAATATAGTCATCCATCGGTGGTGAAATGGCGACCAAAGGCAAAGTGTTTTCAGCCAAGCAACTCTGCAGTTTCACAATCCATAATCCAAGGCCCTAAATGCGAATTTATCCCTGAATCCATCCTTGCAACATTCTAAAAACTTAAATCGTTTATCGTAGTCGATATTAAGGTTTTAAAACAAGTGTTTTCTAGCGTTTTTGCTTCTCTAAAACAGCAGCAAGTTTCCACCATGTGTTCAGTAGCCGAATGCTTGTAGTGAAGTCTGACGTAATGTCACGTGCGTGACAAACGTCACGCATACAGAAAGAGGCTACAAAATGTCGGCAAATGCCACATTTAGTGTCGTTCGGATATTTTTTGGAGTGTTCCCGTGTAGTATATACTAAAACAATTATTCTCCTCAGGCTCAGTGAATAGTGGCGAATAGTCCCCTCGACCTCCGGTCTCGGGGACTATTCGCCACTATTCACTTCGCCTTCGGCGAATAATTGTTAAATATACACCAGGTTACATCCTCACAAATGTTGGTGTTATAACTTGTGGTTCTTTATGGGTGAGACTAAGAATGAGAAGGCGATTGCGAGCAATGTAGATTGTACAATAATTTGAATTTGGAATAAGCAGGGCGATGATTGTGGCTTTTTCTCCTAGAACAAGTATCAACTGTTTTTGGGAACTTTCCTGAAATAAGCGATTTTCAGAAATTAGGGTATGGCAAATTTCATATTAAACGCATTCAGGTGTAAAAGTAAATCAGTCCTCCCAGTTCAAAAACTCCAGGACAAAATATTTTTTTTTTTTTATAGATGCAATGGCTAATGCCTCTATTTTACACTATCTCAACAAAATCCTAAGCTTTAATTAAATCCTAAGATTTAATTGTTTTGCGTATTTCTGGGGTGATTTATGCAAGAAATAAAAATTTATATCTTGACGAAAGTAGGGGACGCTGTAAGATGGAAAGGCCTCTGATCCATTAAATCCGTAGCTGTTTGGCGTCTTCTTTACTAATACTTTCTTTGTAAAACGGAAATGCTGTAGCATATTGTGGATAGTTATATCCAAATGATGTATTTGGGCTGTTGTTTCAAGTTTCTCCTTTCAAGAAATTGAAAAGATGAGAATCTATACTACATTTCTCGGAAAAGGCGTGAAACAATACAGTAAAAACATACATAAAAGAACAGGTGTTTTGGGGATTCAAGCTGATTTTGTTCTTGTATATTGGGTGTTTTCTGCAAAATCAGCCTGAAAATGTTCTTAAGTTGTTCTTAAAGTTGTTTCTTAAAATTAAATAGTACATACACTACCAACAATAAAAAAAAAATGTGATTGGTAGAAAGGTTACAGTCATTTAGTAACAACAATTACTCAAGTCTAAAAAACAATTGCTAAATGTACCCTGGAATTCCTGCTGTAGATCTATGTGTGCATGGTCTAGCACATCATATTGATCTACTAGGTACTCTACCACACAGTGGGTTACTGTACTCCAATATAACTGGCAGCAATTTTTTTATACAAGAACATTTTTTCAGGCTGCATGTGTTCTTATGTATAAGGTACCTTTTTACCCTTATTACATAGTTTGTACGGTTTCCATTGTTCTCCTAGGTGAGGTATATGACTAACACAATCATGAATAGTCATGTAGCTAAAAGTCGGGAAGGGATTTGATATCAGTAGGGAAGAGGTGGGGCTGATAACTTGAATTGAATTTGATTGCTTAAGGCGTTGATAAGTGCTGATCGGTGTGATATACATTAATATGCAAGGTCGATAACATGGAATTTTATGTGATTATTCAAAGCTTCATGAGGCTAGATTCCGCTAAGAAAACAGCACGAAAAAAGCGATATCGCACGAGTCGCGCAGCGACGAGGGCGATATCGCCTTTTTGAGTGCTATTTTCGGCGGTATCTACCGACTAACGCTTTGAATATACTTGAATCCTATGATATCTCGTCCTGAATTTACACAAAAAAGAGATATCATAGGATTCTATAGGATTATTCAAAGCTTCAGGAGGCTAGATTCCGCTAAGACAATAGCACGAAAAAAGCGATATCGCACGAGAAATCATAGGATTCTAATGTATATCAAACCGATCACGCAGTTATCGACGTTGCATTTTAATGTATATCACACCGATGAGCACTTATCAACCCTTTAAAGCGGCTTTCGCACGCTCAATATTTGTCCACCGTGGACAAAAAATAAGTAAAATTGTAACCGAGAAAGCACATGTACATTTGCCCGTAGTAATCAAAATAATCCTCCAGATTAATACAAAAACCTTTCAAGTGTAAGACAAATGCAATCTTAGGTTGTTTTGACCTGTTATCACGAGGATGGAATTGGATTGCGATTTGAGCTATATTCTTGTCTGCCTCCTCCACATGAGCGTTCCACGTCAGGTTGTTAACTATTAGTGACAACCTGACGTGGAACGCTCATGTGGAGGAGGCAGTAAAGAAGGCTAGCAAGAAATTGTATTTCCTTGTTCAACTTAAAAGAGCTAGACTGCCTCCTTCAGACTTAGTTCTTTTCTATAAAGCCTGTGTTCGTTCGTGTGTGGACTATGCTGTGCCAGTTTTCTATAACGCCCTGCCGCAGTACCTAAAAGATGAGTTTGTGCGTATCGAGAAAAGGGCGCTATCGATAATATTGCCCCGCACGAGCTACATTAGTGCTTGCAGTTTTTTGGGCATCACACCTATTACTGAGCACCATAGCCTACTGTGCAGTAAGCTGTTCGACGAGATTTGCTCTGAGACTGATCACAAGCTGAACAACTTGCTGCCACCAAAAAACGAATCAAGATATAATCTCCGCAACCATCGCCCTTTTTCCCTCCCTAATTTAAAAACAAACAGAACCAAAAACACCTTCGTGTTCGCAATGGCCCGAAATTCGTTTCAAACATAGGTAATTTATCAATCAATTCGACTGCAGGTAGAAATGGGTTTTAAAGAGATCATAGTGTTTTAACTTTTATTATTCATATTCCTTATTATTATTTAGTATTTATATATATGTAAATAGTCTTATTCAAATTGTTTTTAATATATTGTAAAAATTGCTTAATTCAGCCCTAAAGCTGCAATGTAGTTTTTAATAAACCATCTATCTATCTATCTATCTATCATCTATCGAAGTGGCCAGCAAGCGTGCGAGAAACGCTTTAAGCAATCAAATTCTATATAACAGCCCAACCTTTTCCCTACTGATATCAATTGCCTTCCCTGCTTTTAGCTACTTGACCAATTACAAATTTGCGCGTGTTGTTTGTTATTTGTCTTTGTCAAACAATCATGAAATACCTTGAACAAGAAGGACGTGAACAGTGCCAGAGAGGACACAACGCGTGGGTGTCCATTTGGCATTAGACGGCGAATGGTGTCATATTCTGGTGGCATCTTGATGGTCTCCTCTATAAGTTGAATCATTGTCCTAACAGCACCAGATGCTTTCCTTATTTTGGCAGTTAGATCTTTATATTGCTCTTCGCTATCTTTGCCAGAACATTTAACAAAGGGAATTTTGAGCAACCTAAAATGAATAACAAGGACGATGAAAGTACAGAACCCCCATATTTTTCGTGATCCCCCCACCCCATTTTAGTGGAAGACATTTTGGCTGTTCTCCTGTCATTACGACAACCTGAAACAACCCTCAAGCTACGTCACTGCTGCTTCGTAGTAGAACGAATCCTGATGAAAGGAACCCTCGACGTTTTGCAGAAAGAGAGGATCGCATTCTTCTTCTGTGGCGCCCTCAGATTTTAACAAACGCATTTCATCAAGCCTTAGAGAAAAGATTGATTGACATTTCATTTTTTTTGACCCGCCGGTAATGGTAGCTCCTTAAAACTATTGTAAACGGAAATTCGACGAAAAAGTGTATAGTCCCTTTTACGCCCTTGGGGTGGACTCCCCTATTTTTGGGTGGGGGGTGCTGGTTGGAATCTTTCAATTTTACCCCTAAGAGATACCAAAAAATGCGTCGCTTAGTTGATTTTGATTCTAAAAAGTGCCCGAGCAAAACGTATTTCCCCTCGCATTTTTTTTGCGAGGTAAAATACGTGTGAAAGTCAGGCTGCCAACAAGTGTGATTTGCTTGATTTGTTAGAAAGGACCTATCTATAAACAAATTGCAAATTCGAATTTTATCCCCCAAAAGGTACGAGAGGCCTGATTTTATAAAAATAATGTGGTTTTAATACTTCGAGCACCCCCGCCCAAAACATATGGGAGTCTCCCCGGGCTCTTCACCTGCCTGGTATGTGTACGGCCATTGTAATGTTTAAGAAACGTGAACAAAGGATTGAAAATTTAATAACTGTAATTGTTATTTGTGAAGTGAACTGTAAGTATTGCTTACCTGGACTCAATTCTCTCATTCGAGAATTCCCAGTTGGAGGTTACGATGATTGTTGTATTTGGTTTCTCGCAGCGGTAGGCTCGAGTTCCTGAGGAGCAGTAGCATTAGTATTCACATGAATACCAAAAAAATGGAGTATAAATAAAAGAATAGTCCATGTGTTAGTAGCTGTATTCAACCCTAATGGTTTGTAATGCTTTTAAATAAACCTATCTATCTATCTATCTGTTAGAAGAATAACTGATAAAACAAAGGATATATTGTACTCATGGTAGTCTATAGAGTTCGCAAAATAGTTGTCACGTTTTATGGATGGATTGAGTATTTTGTGTAAAGAGCTGGCTGGTGTCTAAGGCTTACGGCAAATGCCGAACTCAGCGCTCTTCTTTTGCCGAAGCTTTCCTTTTTCAAAGGATGCCGCTTCATTATACATTATAATGAAGAAATTTCTATTGTTTTATGTTCGAACGGCGCGACTCTGGCACTGCGTTTGCCATAGGCCTAGCTGAGCTTCTTTTTCCGATAAAACAGAAGTCTTTGAGAGAAAATATTAGTTTGTAAACCAAAATTGTATTGTTGCTTTTTTCTTTACTTAAGGAGCATAAACCTTTTCGTGCGAAAAATGTTTTGAATTTTGGTAGCTGTTTTCAAACCGTCAATGCATCGCCTATGGCCGTGGAGGAATATGATTAAATCTATTACCTCTGGTTGCTCCTTGAAAGAGTTGAACTACCAGTTCCTCGATCTCGTGTTTTTTTTTCTCTGGGCGGGTCGTCATATACAATGGGGATGCTTGTCAACGTTATCGTGTCTTGAAGGAAAGACACGGTAGTGCATCCACCAAAGTAGTGAGTGCCATTGACCCCAAATAAACTTAGCGCCATTTGTGAGGCAAGGCTTTTTGAGGAGCCGATGTCGCCAATGAGAAATATTATGGGGCAGGACCCATGGGTATCGATAATGTGCTGATAAGCGGCACCCATGGCGAAGGCAGCAACTGTTGATAATGCTGGCATTGCATTTTCTGGAGAGAAGGTAAAGAAAGCATCCACGACATCCTGTAGTGCTTCATGGTTCAGCGGCAGTTGGATGCCACACGCGAGGCTCTGAATCTTTTTCAGCTTGTCGGTAGTATTGAGCCAAACGTATGGCGGATTATCTCTGTTGAAGGGGATGCCATCCTCGTCAAAACCACACGTATCACTCAGTACCCAGCTACCATTCTGTTGCCTCCCAACCAGGTCGACTGGATATAGGGGCTGTGCGCCAGCATGGTTGTTACAAAACTAATATACATAGATATGGATAAATAAATTAGTGTTTTCATGTCTGAGATCTTGAGATGAATTACTGACTCGACATGCAATAAGTAATGGTTTTTCGAAAGACAGTGCAAGTTAAAGAATAAACTAGCGCAATTGCATATCACCCGTGACAGGAGAAAACATGGACTAAAATTTGTGCTCGAATAAGAATGACGGAAAAACTGACTCGATACCTTTTTGATTCACGAGATCCGGGCGAGATATGTGCGGTCAAAGATTTATTGAAATTAGTTTTGATGACGTGGCGAGAGGTATTACTCTCTCACTTGTCAATAAATATTCCTATAGCAACTGTTTTCATACATATACGTTATTTACCGACTGGTAGGTCCGGATCGTTAAAGGCCCATTACCAACCGGGAGCCTTTGCGTCCCGTTTGGGATTTAATCTCGTTCATATAGAATTAGAACTGTATATATGAACTGTATAAGTTAAAGGCCCATCACCAACCGGGAGCCTTTGCGTCCCGTATGAGATTAAATCTCGTTCATATAGAATTAGAACTGTATAATTTTCAGGGCAGAAGAACAGAAAATTGTCGACTCTTTCGCCAATCAGCGTGTGGAAATTCTTCAGTAATTATACTAAAATGTAATAATTTATGCAGCCTGCGGCGAGCGAAAACCGGAAATAGCACGGGCCCTTCCCAGAACCCCTTGTGGCCCGCGCTATTTCCGGTTTTCGCTCCCCCCGACTCCCTCCCCTTCCCTTCCCTTTTAGAGCCGCTACGCAGGCTACTACTCCTCGCATGCTGTTAGTCAAAAGCGCAAATCAAATAATAGAGCTGCAGCAAACCCACATACACACAACACACATACAATCTCTCTCTGTCTGTCAAGGACTACAAACCGGGGGGACTCCCACATGTTGGGGGTACTCGTCGTATCTTTTAAGGTTAACATTTTAAATTGTTTTAGTTTAAATTAAAGGCTTATTAATTTCTTTGGAGTGCAAAATTAAAACAAATTACCTGCAACAATTTTGCGGCTCTCGAAACACTCCTATTTCTCTCTATGATAGGATTTTCTCAGCCTGCGGGCCTTGCAGCAATAAATCGTTGAATATTAATAAGTTTTTATCAATTACCTCGTCCAGGAGCCCCATTATCCACAGTTTGAAATCCGGTTCACTTCCTACGAATAGAATGCCAGTAAACCCCGTAGAGTTGATCACGTGATTAAATGATGATTGTTTTTGGAGGATTGTCATCGTTAAGAATTCGTTCCTGTGGAAAAAAGGCGAAATAATAAGAAGTGTATTTTGTTAGGTTAAGATATACACCCTTGTCAAAAGAGTATATATCGTTGCATTGACTCGTAGTGCCAATTGTTAAAGTGAGTTTCACAAACTCATTTATAGTGATTCATTAGTCTAGTTTCAGATGTCGAACTGTTGCCGTGTCGAATCAAATTGTTAGAAAATAAGGAACCCCATGTCTAGTGGATTGAAAGGGTAAGCGGAAGTAAAAAAAAAGAAGAATTAAACTCCCAGATATTTTTGAGGGGAGAACCGTGGAAGCGGAAGTATTACTTCCAAAATGTGACGTTGACTTTTAATTATTAACTTTCTTTTTTGCAATTGGAGGTCATGATGGATAGAACTGCTTACTTCGTTTGTCCGTCTGGCCATCTTTTTATTTCCACCATGTAGCCTCGTTCTGCTCCATGAATTGGATATTTTATTTCCAGCGTAAAATTTGTTAAAGGCGCTATTTTGTTATTTCTACGCTTTACGACTCGCCCGTCGAGCGATAGTATATCGGCAGCCATCCTGAAAGAGAAGATGAGCGCATCAGCTCCGTAAGGGACGGACCATTATTTTTCTAAGGGGGGGAGGATATTTTCCTTGCAAACAATCTATTTTAAGAAGAAGTAGCTGCAAATAATTTTTTAGGGTAGCTGTGTTTGTGCAAACCATTTATTTTTGAAATTTAGTGTCCCATGGGAAGCATGGTTGGCCCAGTGTTAAGGCGCTGGGACTCCCACCGCTGTGGTCCAGGATCGATTCCCGGCTGGGACAGAGGAAATTTTATTTCTGTTCGAGTCGTGATTGAGACAAGATCGGATGAGTCTTTCGGATGAGACAATAAACCGAGGTCCCGTCCGCCTTCCCTTCTACCCCTGTTTAAGGTGGACGCTAAAGAACCCATTGCACTCTTCGTAAGAGTAGGGGATTGTCTCCCGGTGCAATGGCCTGACTCTCGGAGGCATACATACTGTTCAACAGTCCTCATGATTGTAAGCTGCGCGGCTGCAATTTGAGCCATCTAATGCAGCCCGTTAAGTCCTCCAACCTCTCCTTGTCTAGCGGTTGTGTGCTTTCAGCCGCTTTGAGTTCCCTCACGATGAGGAGAAGATCCTTTCTTTCTTTCTTTTTCAAGGTGGGCGGAGATGTCACACTTGAAAACTTCTCTACCAATAATTTATTTTCTGTTTATTACGATTGCAAACAATTTATTTCTCTGTTTTTGGCTCTGCAAACAATTTATTTCCAAATTTTTCAACCCCCCCCCCCCTTTAGCAAAATAATGGTCCGTCAGCAAATCGCTTCTTAGTCATCGCCCTTGGAGTATGTCCTTCGCGGGAATCGTCCAGCTTGCACTCCATGTTGCTCCTGTTTCTACATTGATTATACTTCAGTCTCACAAGAATCACGGGTCATGAAGTTTCTGCCTTACAAATATTTGAATTTAGCCAATCATAGCACTGCATCACCTTTACCCTCCCCTCCCTTGTTACATCAATCGGTACGTCTCCCCACCATCCCCTTCCTTGTATCATCATGGCATTCACTTGTTCGGCGCTGGGTATCCTGTCCCTTCTCCGATCTAAGTACTTTACCTTTGCCAACATATATATAGACCACATAGGCCAATCAGTCGTCTTTGTGGGACGAGCATTTTCTTCTTAAAGGTGATGTCAATCGAGCATGCTCTCGGTATCACGTCAAACATGCCCACCATTGTGTATTATTTAGGATATTTCCTTTACGACAAGCAAATAAGTATGGCTAAGGTACTAAAACGTTAACAATATTAAAGTTTCCACTGAGCATGCGCAATATGTTTTCTTAATTGTATTGCTACAAGAGATCAAATGACGCCAGAGTGCTTGAAAATAAAACCTTTCCTCAGTTTTGTGCTGCAGGTTTTCAGACGTCGTGCTGCTTTGCTCCAATCACCCAATTTGCGAGGTGAATGTTTGCTAGTTTATAGTCCCCGGGATAATCTTTTTTTTTGCATTTTTCTCAAAGGCAAGTATCTTGTGTTTTCTTACCGGACGCGTCGTGATGAAAAACGTCATGTTTGTTGGCACAGTTGTTGTGTATTTGAGACAAAATCTCCCGGTGTTTGAGTTTTCAGTTGGCAAGTATGCCCTTGCCCCAGCCCCCTGCCTCCATTATTTTCCTGCCATTTGATAAGTTGGCGCTGTTTCATGGCGAATAACTCAGATTGTCGAAAAAAAAAATCGAGATGATATATCTCTAGTGCTTATTATAGTGCAATTCTGCGAAGTATATGCCAGAACAAGCAGCGGTTATCCCATCCGGGGGAAGAGGTTGATGAGATTCTGATGAGGTTGAAATTTTTCCAGAGAGATACCTATTAGGCATGGACGTCAACTCTCTCATTTGCAGGGAGATTTTTCATTTCGTCTTTCCAGAAAAACGTCTGCCATATATTCACTTCTCCCGGGAAAATTGCCGGAAATTTCACCATTTCAAGGGGGACTGAGATTGACATCCCTGTCTGAGGGGTCCGTTTTTAGCAAATCAACCAACAATGGTATTATCAATATTGCTTGCAGCCCCTTCTTCGGCGAACGTCCATAAATCCAAGGAAATGTTTTTTTTTAACCCGCGGCGCGCTTCGATTTGTTTACAAGTGTCGAGTTACTCAGGAGAGGGAGAGATAATTATGCGATTTTCCCATACATTTACTGTATTTGATGGAGGATATTTGCAAATTTTCCGTCCCATGTCCCACTATATGCCCCCCTTTTCTGAAATTACTGGATCCGCCCCTGTAATTCCTGATGCACCATTCGATTTATTGTTGTTGTTTCTCTTTCAGGAACTTCAGCCATGTAATTGAAAGGATGACAAACGTTATCAAAACTTGAATGAAATGATGGAACAGTCAAAGTGAAAAAATATTGTTTTCTTCACATCTACAAGCAAAAGATGTAATAGGGAAATAGAGCGGGTTTCACATGACTGCTGTGAAACCAATCACAAAGTCATTACACGAATTCTGAGCAAAACCTATAGGTAATTACAAAGTAAGTGCGCGCGAATTACTCACGACAGTCAAGTGAAAGTCGCTGTAATACACATATCAGAGAATGATTGTCTGATTGTATTTCATTGAGTAACTGCATTTGTGATTATTAAAATATCATTATTGAAAACCTCAGAGTTCTGGGGCAGGTAGTCAGATGTGAGGTGCACACTCTACTGTCACTTTATAAAAAGGTATCCACGGTTTCGGCGAGACACTTGGTGCCTTTGACTTTTTCCTTTCATGCTCAAATACTGTGTTGTATGGGGGGGGGGGGGGGGTTCTGCTGCGGGAGAGGGGAAGGGGGGGTCCGGAACCCCAGGCTCCCCCTGGCTACGCCCCTGGTTCCTTCAGTGTCAACTACTCTACTTTAAAAGCCGGGCCTCGATCTCCAATTTTCCTCATCGCGACGTATATGTCCCCAATCCTTGTTTCAAAAGGGCAGTTTTGTTAGCAGTTACGGCGTGTAGTATTGCTGCCAGGAAGGTATCAGTTCCGTGTGGTGTGATAAATTCCTGTAAGGGACGTGTCATTATTTACCGGGGGGAGGGCTCCCATTTTTTTCAAACAAGGCTAAAAAAATTTAGGGCCCTCCCCTTGAACATAACAAAAAAAATGTGACCCTCCCCCAGTCGTAGGTAAAAAAAATTGGGACCCTCCCCCATGCAATTTATTTCTGAAAAACCTGTTAGATAGACTATTGTCCAAGCGATGTAATGTCTCTTTCATTCTTCTTAATAACAGAACTACGTTTTTCTTACTTCTGTCATGCACCAGTCAATTGACATCACGGCCCCCCGATTTAACATTCACTAAGTGTTAAATGTTACTATTTTCCCGGTCACCAGGGACATGATCGTTGTTAAAGCTCCAGGCCCCCGGCGACACTTTCGCAACATGGCGAAACGCGCCTTTATTTTGATAAACGTATTTCATGAAGCCTCCAGAGAAAAGATAAACGTCTTATTTTCTGCGTGTAGTAAAAAAGCCTGTTGGTTTTATTCTTCACGCGCTACAAATTATTATTATTCATATGCGTTAAGCGCAGCCCCAAAACGAATTTCTATTTCGTATCACTGTAGGGCTTTTGGGGGTTTTCATTTGTCCTTGCCAAGATACACATGCTTGTAACGACATTCGTACGCATTCCATTTAAGCGCCACAAGCGAGTTCTCTAAAACTAGATTAGATGCCATTCCTTATGCGTGCCGAAATTTTCAACATAATGAGTGAAATAAACTAGAGAATGATATAGAACTCGTTGCTGGAATCTCTCTTTCAAGGCTTCAGGTTTCGAGAGATCCTCCCCTTTCACTCGCCCAAAAATGAAGTGATCCCTCCCAAAATCCTCCGACCTCGGTCCTTAAACCAATATATTTTCGCTCGATAATCGAACTTCTGGTTAACCGTTAATTCCCTGTAATGCCCCGCTGAATATCCCCGCTATAGAAGATCCGTCTTAAATTCCCTGCCCTTCCTCAGATAATGTGTTAAATCCCCGGCCTGGCCGCGATAGTTTCCTGCCCTGTCCCGGGGGTGGGGGCAATTGACTGGTGCATAAGGAACCGCGGTTATTATTCATCGCCTCGATTATTTACGTGGAGGATGTTTGGTAATACGCGGGTAAAATACAGTGATTCTCCCTCTAAGTACAATGATTAACGTAATCCCACATCTCCCGTCCCCTGTTTGACCTAGTACTGTAAACATTTTACATAAAAACGGGCTCGCATATCCTTCGTTGCGCGCGAAGCGCGCCCAAATTTTGATAAACGTCTGTTTGTTTGTCCATCGTTTTTTTGTTTCTTCATCGCATTTCATCAAGCTTTAGAGAAAGGGTACATGAACATGTTTTGTGTACGGCAAAGTAAACAAAAGCCTGTCAGGAGCTCAGGAAGTACACTACCTCAGCTATATAGGTTAGGTTATATTATTCATGCGCACAACTGCGCTCCGCAAATGATATTAATATTATTAATATTCATGTGCGCTTACCTAAGGGGTCTTCTTTCAAACATATCGTGACTTGCCCTCCAGGGAAATTTAGGGAGAGTTTGATTTTCCTTGTCAAGATAACTTGTTCTTGTCAACGGGGTAGTGCCGTCATTGCTCAAAGAGTATATAAGATGTCATTGTTTATGCGCGCGAGGCGCGCCGAAATTTTATGGAGAAGTTGCTGAAATAACCACCATCGCCATTTGTTTTACTCTCTTCATCGTCCAAATGTTGCTGAAAAAAATTATGACCCTCCCCCAAACAGGATTGAAAAACATTTGGACCCTCCCTTTAGACACGCGAAAAAAATTAGGACCCTCCCCACAAAATTGGGAGCCCTCCCCCCGCTAAATAATGACACGTCCCTAAGCCGGAACAATTACGTCACGTCATATAGGTAATTAATTTTATTGTTCGATCAAGTTCGATCAGGATTCGATCCCCAAATTTTTGAGTGAGTACGATCCGATTCGATCTCTCAAGGGCTCGAACCAAATCGGACGATCCGAGGAACAAGAAAATAAAGCCAAACCTACATTCCTAGGTATAACGTAAGCAAGAAAAAGGAAATTGATCTAAAGCGGCAAACCAAACGTGTATGTCCTAGGCCTTAAATTCTGTAGATTTCTTTTTGTTTTTCGTAAGGCGCGACTGATATTCATAGAGGCTGCTATTGGCTCTCGTTAGTCACGTGATCATGTCTCAGGTCCAAGTTCTCTGCAACTTAACAATTAATTATTTTCACATTTTTTTACAATTTATATGATTGTACACATATTTATATAAGTTTTCCATTGAAACCAGCTTTTGCTTGACTGATGTAAATCCGTGTATAAATAAACAAATAAAAAGTGTATAAACAAATTGTATTTATGCCTTCCCTTTATGCCATTAGCGCAATGTAATGTACCCATTTAGATCTCACATCTGACCGTCCTGTGCAAAGATCATCCATATGGAGGTAGCACTATATTAACAATGCAGAAGTGAAGTGAAGGTATCTGGCCTGTTCAGGTATTTTTCAGAACCTTTAGCCTCAGCTATTCAAATCCTTCATTTGAGTGAGTGCCTTTTATTTGTCCTTTGTATCCACCCCGTACTCTGTGCATTTCAAGGATTTGAATATACGGTTTGCCATGTAACGAATGTGAATTGTTTCTGGAAAAGAAAGAACAACAAAAAAATTATAATTGTTAACTACCAGCATGCTACACTGCAAATATGTATACACCTGTCTACAAAAAGGTTCCTTTATCAGGGAAACTGCTGTTCATGACCATCAAGCACTATTGTGTAGTGGTCACTTATTCCTCATTTTCACGATCTGGCCCAGTTATCTGGAATTGTATACCCCAATATCAACAGAAATTGAACAAACAAGAATTTAAACATCAATTGCATGTATCACTTAAGGGACGTGTCATTATTTACCGGGGGGGAGGGCTCCCATTTTTTTCAAAAAAGGCTAAAAAAAATTAGGACCCTCCCCTTGAACATAACAAAAAAAATGTGACCCTCCCCCAGTCGTAGGTAAAAAAATTGTGACCCTCCCCATGTAATTTATATTTTCTGAAAAAACCTGTCAGATAGACTCTTGTCCGAGTGATGCAATGTCTTTTTCTTTTCTTAATAGAAGAAATCCTTTTTTCTTGCTTCTGTCAAAGCTGAGGAACCGCGGTCATTATTTATCGCCTCGATTATTTACGTGAGAGGATTTTGGGTAAACGGTAAAAATGCAGTGATCCTCCTTCCATAAGTACAGTGATTAACGTGATCCCAACTTTCCCGTCCCCTATGTGACGAAGTACTGAAGACATTTTATATGTTATATGCTTTTTCTTTCGTTGCGCGCGAAGCGCGCCTGAATTTTGATAAACGCATTTCATCAAGCCACAGAGAAATGGTAGATGCGCGCCGCAAATGACGAAGTTATTATTATTCATGCGTGAATCGCTGCACAAATGACGAATTTCTATGCTTGCAACGTCGAACTCACGCTTACCTATATGGGATCTTCTTTCAAACATAGTGACCTCCCGTCAGGCCTATCATTGCAGGCATTTTTGGGAGAGTTTGCTTTTCCTCATGAAGATACACTAATGTTCTTGTAAACGGCGTGAGGGTAGTGTCTTCGTTTGTGAAAGAGTACACTAAATGTCAATATTTATGCGAAATTTTTATTAAGTAAAAGTGCAAATGATAGAAGTTGCTGAAATAACCACTATCGGCATCTGTTTCACTCTCTTCATCCTCCAAATGTTGTTGAAAAAATTTATGACCCTCCCCCAAACAGGAGTGAAAAAAATTTGGACCCTCCCTTTAGACAGGCGAAAAAAAATTAGGACCCTCCCCACAAAAATAGGAGCCCTCCCCCCCCCGCTAAATAATGACACGTCCCTAAGAACATACTAGAAACGGAGGATGATTATGCTTGTGTTACAGAAATTATAAAAAAAAATAATGTTGTAGTTTAATTAGCAGTAAAACAAATTATGAGAAACAGCAACAAAACAAACAAACAATCAAAAAAAATATGTAAAGAGAGAAAGAAATATAAATATATAAATGTTGTAATGTGTGGTTCCAGAAATATCCATACCCCCTCCACGGAATGGTGTTGGAAAGTGACCCCCCACCCCTCTGGAATTTCCAAGGAAAAAGACAGTATTTCTATGGATATAATCAGGTAAATTGACCCAACCCCACCCCTTTGGAATATCCAATGCCCTTCCGTAGGGGGGGGGGGATGGATAATTTCTGGAGCCACACAATGTAAATGTTGTAATGTATATATTATGTAAGTCACCTGCCTAGATTAGACGTAGTGCTACTTGCGGGTGACTTTCAATATAAATATATTTTATTTATTTTATTATTGAATAAAATGGTAAAAAAAATGGTAAACGGGTCACTCAAGCACAGAATCCATTGTATTCTGCGCTTCGACAACCAAATCCCTAAGCAACATTTACTCAATTGTGTAATCCAGACAAGATCAATACCCCACAACAGAGGGAACTCGAAATTCCAGAGGGAGGGGGCAATATGCCTCTCATTTCCCATACAATTACTGTATTTTTCACCGGAAATTCCAGAGGGGAGAGGGGTCTTTAAGTAAATTCTGTCCATTGTGGTGTATGGATCTTTTCTGGAATTACACATTATGAATTATTACTGAATTATCATTTTTAATGATTTGCCATTGTAAATAAGAATAGAGACAATGCTGCTGAAGTGTGTATAATCAATATAAAAATACAGTGATTCACAATCAATAGTGAAGTGATGTAATAAAGTTTTTATTCATGGATATATATATCTTATTGGACATTTTAATTGTACAATATCGGTGGATATTTTTTCGAGTCTGGAGTATTTTGTGGAGCCCGTCTTCTGGCGAGAAAAAAAAGAAAGACGAGAAAAAATGTTGATATTGTAATTAAAATGTCCAATAAGTTATTTATTATCTGACATTCTATTTTCCGCTGTTTTGGAATGTGAATGGACGAACTTACTGAAAATAGTTTCAAAGTAATGTATATTATACTAGTTATACAATGCTTTCGAGTGGCATACTGCAGAATTTTCCATGTGTCACTTGTATTTTTTGGCATACACACGAGCCTTCAGGCGAGTGTGTATGCTCAAAATATACAATTTTAAAAAAAACGCTCAAATCATAGAGTAGCTTCAAGCTTTTGTACGATTCATATTTTACCGGTTGTTTGATGATCGCAACGATTTCATTTCGCGTCTGATCGGAGTTAAGTAAATAAAGTGGTGTTTTGCAAGGGCTCGTCTCTAAACAAAATGGCGGCGAAAATATAAGCACTCGTAGGCATTTTACCGTGTGTAAATAATTTTGGCTAGATATGGCGTGTTACAAAATGTAATAATGACTTAAACTAAACACTTTCCTCGCCAAAAATTAACTAAATAAGCTTAACTTAATGTTTTAAGGTTAATGAAGTTAAGCTACTAAAACCCAGAGTGTCTGCAATGGCTTCTCGTATTTAAGACGTTGGGCAGGTAAGTAAGTAAGTTAAGCTTAAATTATTAAATCAAAGGTAACAAAGGTGTTAAAAGAAAAAAAGTTAGGCTAAATAATATTACCGGTAAACTTAATAAAACTACAATAAATCTATCTAAGCTTAACTCAAATACACAATAGGTCAAGCTTGCCTTTGGCAGTCATATTGAATCATTGCAGATGTAGTCTTAAGCTTACTTTATCGTCAAGTTCCAAATCATGAAACATTTCCAAAGATTCATGGAGCTTACCTTTTCATGTACTTTACAAATCTCTCCGGGGAAAATGTCGACAAAGTTCCAGAAAGGAAATACCGTATCCAAATGTTTGAAATGTTTCTGTGGAAAGATTACCAGTAGAGCGTAGCGGTGATGATGACGTCGGTTGTTGAGGGCCAATGCGCAATCCGGATCCGGGCAAGTTTGGACGAAACACTTTAACGTTGCCACCCCGCGCGCATCTCACTTCAACCACAGAACGACAACAAAAAGCGATTTAATTTTTTTTACGAAAGAAAATTTAAGCACATTTTTTCAATGTACATTACGTATCATACCTATAAGCAGGATTTTTGTATATATCTTTAAAAAAATGGCGAATTAAGAGCAAGTACACAGGCGCGGTGCAAGAGACTCGCGGACGTTTCTCTTTTTTTGTGCACTAATCTGTCAACGACGTGAAAACAATGTGTAAAAAGTATTGAAAGTTGTGAGATGATGCTTAAATAGTAATAAAACAGATAATAAAAGTGTACTTACCAGAAATGAAGAATGAAAATTTGCGGAAAGTTATGAATTGCGACCAGTGGATCTCTCTATTTTCTCTCTCAACGAAATACACACGGACAACACATCTATTATATTACGGCGGGAACGCGCCTTTTCTTCCCGCGCGCGCCTTTTTTTTTCCCGCACGCGGGAAATGAATGGCGCGTGCGTTCGTGCAGCCCGGCGCCCGGTCGGCCGTATGAGAAGGGCCGTACTCTAGATACAGGTAGGGCTCAAGGAGAAAATGAGCAAGAGGGATTAATGTGTTATCTATAGTCTGACCTCATCATATATATTTCTCCGTAAAAAGTACATAATTGAAGAAGGTAAGATTTGCATGTTCATGATACTAACTGATACTAATTATTGAAATATTTTCCATTGCGTCGTGGCGGTGCCAAATCAGAGCAAGCGTCTTGTTTGTTGTTGCGCGCGCGATCGGATAAGGAAGGAGTAAAATAATTTGAGTTCAAAGGTACTATCGATCCTTTTTATTTCTCGTTACAAATCTAAAAATCGTTAATGCGCGCGCAGTGGTTCTCTATATTTGGATACAACTGGTACCCAGAGCCTGTCATGTTTTGGTTTGAATTTTGCCCCAGACGGGGTTCGGTTTTCGTATTGCTCGGTGATACTTTTGAGGGGAAATGAGTTGCCGTGGTCGATGTTTTGAATGGAGCTAATGGTTACAGAATATGCATCCTTGCTGTTCAACGGCAGGCTTTCACTCTCGACAAGAATCTTTAAACTTACAAACACGGGACACGGGAAACAGCAGTGTTATGTGTTATCAAGCTCATGTTGTGGAATGAGGCCCCTGAAATCAGAGGAGACGTTTACACGGTCAAAAATGCAAAGAACAAAGTTTAATGGCGATCTACGTAGACTTCATATCTTACTGTACACCTTTTGTTTGGCCAGTGAAAATGAAGAGTTAAAAGGTTACTGATGTTGAGCCACCAGCAAACCTGCGGTATCAATCAAAGAGAGAAGGAATTATTCAGACCTTGGTGAAAGGCTTACTAAATATGTAGTTGAAATGTTGCTTTACTTGAATTTTCAAGGAGAAAATCATCATCGAGTCATGGTTAACAAAGAACAGTAATATTTGGAAGAATGACTAAAGTTGCATGCAAACCCGTTCTACAACTGGAATAGATTTGTAATGGTTTTCTTATTTCTTGCTCTCAGTTGTATCATATGATGAGCTTTATCTTAAAGGGGAAGAGCATGACCAGTATACAAAGAAGAGGGACAAGTGTTTGTTTTGAAAAGTTTCCTAGTCTAATGATATTGAAGCAAAAAAAGGAAATAATAGTGGCATGGACACAACAACAACAAGATCGCGAACTTATGTTGGATCACATCATGTCAAAGCCAAAGTATACCTATTTAAATTAATGTTGCTCCCGTAAAACCCTAAAGGATGAATCGTAATGAAGATGCTATTTCACATATTTTCCTCCACTTTGAGAAACTGAACTGCACTAAAACAACCACCAAATGGCAGTGATTACTACTTTAACACACAATTCAACATGAACTGCTTTGTCATTGTCACTTATAAAGCATGTGCTGAGTAGTAGTAACAATAGTAATAATAATATTAATAAACAATTAATAATAATAATAATAATAATCTTTAATAGTAACATCCTCATAAGGTTTTTCGGAAACTATTTACAAACTATTTACAAATGGTAAAATCTAGGAATTGCAATTAAATATAAGTATTTGATAAATTCATTGGAATGTCTGCCTCAATAGTGAGTCTTTTAAAGCGCGTTTGAACGTTTGTAGTGAGGCGCTTTGTTTGAGCTCGGGATCCAAATTGTTCCAAATAATAGTTCCTCTGTACGAAAAGGTGCGCTGTCCTGCAGCCGTTCTGTACAGCGGAATCTGAAGAGAATTTCGCGTGCGCGTATGCCTTGTATGAATATTTGAGCATTTGATGAATTTGTTTGTAAGGTATTCAGGCGCAAGGCCGTTTTGACACTTGAAAGTCAGAATGGAGTCTCTATAGAGTAATTGTTCTTTAACAGGAAGAAGTAAAGGTGTTACGTGATCGAACTTTCTAGAATCTGTTACGATCTTACTGGCGAAATTTTGGATGGATTGTATTCTATCTATATTCTGGAGTCTTGAGGAGCTTTGGGCAAGTAAAAAATGCGCCCCCACCACTTGAGAAAGGTGTTAATCCCTGCCAAGTCACTCTCTCGTTTTTATTGACATTTGCTGGTAAACATCAATTAGCATCCTCAAAGGTCACAGCGGAAACTACGTACTTTGCACGCTCGAACAAAGTAGTTCGAACAAGCATAGGAAGAGCTCTGGCCCATTCTTGTGCAAGGATGGCAAGCTTTCTTCGATTTACTAAGCAGCGAATTGATCGTGAGTGCTGCTGTGTCGCGAGCAGTGGTAGAGCTGCCCTGGGAGATCAGATAGAGAAGTATTAACGTTGTATACTAAGCACAGCTTTGTTATGTTTATATTACCGCGCTATTTTGCTGCTAAACATCGGAAAATACCAGGCACGGATGTCACGTTTACCTGGCACACTCACTGTTATTCGAAGGGAAAGGTTTTTTGTCTCTTTCAATTTGTATAAAGGTCAGGAATTGTTTTCTCTACTACTATTAATGTGGCTTTTGCAAACGCTGATTTATTGAGCGAAACATGCAACGGTCAATTTCGCGCGCAAACTGTACCAGAGTTGATTTTACTTCGCAGTATAATAATACTCAAATGAAGAAACCTTCATCATTCTCAGAATTTAGGATTTGACTTTGCTAGAGCATTTGAACAGAGCTAGATGCAGAACTCATTCTCCACGTAATCTTTCAGTGAAGTATTATGTCTAGAGCGTGCTCTGAAATAGCATTGCTGTTCCGGATCGTTGTGGCGGTTAATATCAGTACTTTCTTATATTTTTAGATTTTCATAGCTTTCATACGGGTTTCATGCACAATTTGTTCAAGAAAATGAATTGATTTCCGCACTGAAGCTACAGGCCAGTTTGTACAATGCACTAAGAACGACGAACGATTTGTTACCAAACGAGCACCAGACAAAAATGTAATTCCATTTTGCCGGGTTTATTTGGTTCTTTTTATTAGGGGAAAAGACCTCGCGTTGTCAAGATGTTGCATCTTTCGGCAACGGACTGTCAAGATGATTCATCTTTGGGCAGTTGTCTGGAACCTTATATAATAACATGAGAGATATGCCATTTCCAGCGGACATAAGAGACATACGGTATTGGGTATGGGCCAAGTTGTTGTCAAGATGTTGCATCTTTAGGTAACAAAACTGCAAAGATGTCCCATCTTTTGGCAGTTGCCCCGAACCTACAAACTACGATTGTCACTTTGGCACCCGGGCTTTGCCATTTCTTTTCCGTCATCTGCTTTAAAGTACGCGTAAAATAAAATAGTAATTTGTTTATGCATGGAACTGCGAAGCATGGACGTCTCAGCGTTTGCAATTGAGCTTAATCCTGACTGACACTTATACCACTTATAGTAATCAACGCTTCCTTTGAGGGAATGCCGACTACTGATTCAATCCGTAGCTTCATTAACTTTTTAGCGCGCCTAAGCTCCTCATGGTAGTGTTTGACCATACAGTCGAACAGAAAAGCATCTTACTAAAAACTAATGAAGTTATTAACAGCTATAGTGTCTCCTTGTCGAAACTTCTCCTGACTCTGTTTATCTGGCATAACTTTGAGAAGCAAGATGACACGATGCTCGAGATATGGCGATCATAAGTTAGGTGAGGGTCAAGAATGACTCCCAGATTCTTAGCAGAGTCAGTTGGCTTTAGTGTTTTACCTAAGAATGCTATACTAGTGTCTGGTGGTAACCTACTTGTCATCTGTCTGGAACCAAGGAAAAGGAGCTTAGTTTTATCTGGGTTGATAAGTAAATGATTCTCACAGCACCATTGAGCTACACTGCGAAGGTCTTGTTCTAGCTTTTTAATGGCCGTATCTAGCTCTACCACGGGAAATGACATAAATAACTTTGAGTCGTCCACATATGATTCTAAATTGCAAAATATTGGCGCGGTAGGTAAGTCATTGAGATAAATGCAGAATAGCAATGGTGATAGAATTGCCCCTTGAGGAACTCCGTGGGTTATAAGTAGAGTGTCAGAGTGGGTGGAGCCAATTCTCACGTATTGCCTGCGTCCAGATAAGTAGCTCTTAAACCATCTGACAGTAGAAGGAGAGGCTCCTAAGGTGGAGAGCTTGTGGAGCAGTCTTGCATGGTCAATACTGTCAAAGGCTTTGGACAGATCTAGTAGTACTAGTGCAGTTATCTGCTTTTTATCCATTTCTTCAAGTATCTTATCCGTAAGCAGAATATTTAAGGTCTCTGTGGAGTGTGCTTTCTTATTCCCACTTTGGTGCGAGGTAAGGCAATTGTTTTCAGTGAGATAGGCACTGAACTGATTCAGAACAATCCTTTCGAGGACTTTCGAAGCTACAGCTAGAAGGGAGAGTGGTCTGTTGTTAGCTGCTTTTTCATGGTCTCCATCTTTAAGAATCGGGATCACCTCGGCATCTTTCCATTTGTCCGGATATGTGCTGGTAAGAATAGAACAATTGATAATATCCGTGAAAGGGCCCAATATGACAGGGAGACAGTCTTTTAGTACACGAGCACTTATCTTGTCCGGGCCCGGAGATTTATTCATCGGGAGGGATGTTACAATTCGGCGGACTTCCTCAAGTGTCACGGTCTTCAGGTTGAAGAGTTCCGTAGGGGCAGAATCCGTGTTAATTTCAGATGAAAAGTCTCGGACTGTGATATTATGTTCTTCCCTCAAGCGCTGCACTGCATCAGCGGCATTTAAGCCAACGTTGGCAAAGAAACGGTTGAATTCGTTGGTTACGACTGTCATATCATTCGTAAAGGCAAGTTTTTGCTTGTCTTTAGAAGGGATGGCGCGGTTAATGATTTTCCAAAGTGACCCTGAGTTGTTTTTATTAGCTCTAACCTCTTCAAAGGTATGATCTCTTTCGGCTTTTTGTAGCTTTTTCTTGACCAATTCGCGGGCTTGTTTGAAATTTCTCCAATCAGAGTGTTGACGGGACTGTATGAACTGCTTCAAGAGGAGATCTCTCGATTTCATGTGATCCTTGATTTCTTTGGTCACAAACGGGCACGGTCTGCTTCGAAGTTTAATTTGTTTCACAGGTGCGTGAATGCTTAGGACAGACTGCAAAGTGTCATTTAAGGTATTGAGCTTAGAGTCGACGTCGCTTTGAGCGAAGATGGTGAGCAAGGAATCTGCTTCCCTGGCTAGGTCCATGACGAAGAGATCGGCATTATAGTTCTTATAGCTTCTAGTAGTTACATACTGAGGTGTGACCTTGGGTTTCTTAACCTTGAGCTTGACAAAGACTATTGAATGATCGCTAATTGGTCTATAAATTACCCCGCTGTCACGCACTAAATTGTTGGAAGAGACTAGAATAACGTCGAGCAAGGATTGAGTAGTCGCTGTTATCCTGGTGGGTTTCGTGATAAGTTGTTTCAAGTTCATATCAGTATAGAACTTCTCTAGGACTTTAAATTCAGTACATGTTTTCTTGAGGCCATCGCAGTTCAGGTCACCTAGGATTGTAATCGGCTTGTTTAACAACAAGGCTTGGGTGTAGCTGGGCTTGAGCACCTGTTCGAATGAGCTCAGAGGGGAGTCATCAGGGCGATATGTCACGCATATTATTATTGATTTTAATTTCTTGCACTGAACATTTATCCAAAGCTGATGGAAATTACGTTCGGATATCGAGGACAGCTCCTTCAGGACAGATGATTTTAACTCTTTCCGGACATATGCATACTCCGCCGCCGCCTTTGTGAAGTCGATCGAGTCTGTGTAATTTATAACATTCGATTTGGACCTCTGCTGAAGTGACGGTGGTGTTGAGCCAAGTCTCCGAGATAGTTATAATGTCGCTCTTCCTTTCAGATGCGAGTTGTTGTAGTTCTAGCAGGTGGGCACGATTTTTTAGCGATATAATGTTCAAATGAAGGATTTCAAGCCCGCCGGACAGTGTGGATGATTGTTTATTTTCACTGACGCGCTTTACTGAGCACAAGTTATGCAAATTTACTCCTCTGTCGTCAGGTTTTGTGTTGTCAGGTTTTCGTTGGACATGAGAAATCGCGATATTATGTTTTCGATTTCGGACAGCTTGACCAGAACGAACTCCTCGTGTTCTCAATATTCCATTCCTTCGCAACAGATAGAAGGTTTCGTCTGGGAGTGATTGCCGTGACCTCAAGCGTAATAGCTCAGATCTTGAATATTTAATAAGGCTCGAGGCGCGATTATTTAAATTTCGGGAGCTGTTATCTGATGGCTGTAGATGGTTTATTTGAGAGTTTTCCAGTCTTTCAGGCCCTGGGTTGCTTTGGATATCCATATGGATCGTGATGTCAGTCCAGAATAAACGGCCAGGGAGAATAAGCACTGTGCTTCCATGTTTGCTGGGTTTTGTGATCGAATAGTTGATCCCTTGTATTGAAGATTCGTTGCGCTTCAATAAAGGCCTGAAATACAGGCCAGGAAATGATGGCAAATTCCACTTATCAGGTGTATTTGTGCTCAATCGGCAGTAGAAACTCTTACTGTTTTGATACTTGATATTGGGTGGCTGGAACCATGATGTAAGTTGTGTTAAGACCCCTAAGAAGCAGAGCAAGCTCCGAAAACGTGCTGCCATCTTGGCGCATACATTATTTCATACATTAATCCCAGAAGACTTAAATATTGGGAATTAGTAGCACCCTACTAGAGGTCTATTGCCAACGCTGCATTCTGATTGGCTATGCTACAAAGGGACTATTATCAATAGACCTCTACTAGCGAAAGCACCAAAATGAAAACAATGACAACCACTTCTCGTTTTTCGAGGTTTCTGGTGATTTTTTTGAAACAAAAAAACATTTAGGTTTAGGGTTTTTCTTTAGTTTCTTGTAATATAACGTGGGCAATCCCCAATGCTTTAGGGATGTTCATTATTTCTGGGAAGTACCGGGTTGGATTCACCAAACACAATTTTCAGAGCTAAATGAGTACAAGTACAAAGTAAGGTAAGCAGAATATCAGTCACAAAAGTACTTGAAGGTGTAAAGATTGAGATTTGCAAATTATTTAGCATGGAATCAGAGAATGCCATGATCAAGCTTTTGTTCTGCATGCAACAATCATATTTTAATAGTGTACCACCAGATCCACCAGCTAGTGTACAATTTATAGAGGGTACTTTTTCCTTTGCCACAGATTTTGTCTTTGATAGTGTCAGAAATGTATTAAACAGGGTACAAAAAAGGAGATCAAAACCCATATGGGGTACCAATTTTTTTTTTTAAATTCTTGTCCGGGACGCAGAAAGTTTTTGGGAAAAAGAGGGACATATCCAACCCAGTACTCCCCAGAGATGTTCTATTCGCCTTAAGTATAAACCACCTAATGTTCTATTACAAATCCTGCATTCTGATTGGCTGAGCTACTAATGGTCTATTAGTGATAGAGCGTACCTTGCAAAACATAAAATAATGGTATTCATTGCCAAACCTGACCAACTAGTTGGTTTATAGAGTATTCGGCCTCATGGTCTATTCATCATAGCACATTCGGCCTTGAGGTCTAATTGTTAAATAGATTAACACAGCAAAATATGATGAATGTCTCAACCAATCAGAGCAGGGTATCACTTTAGTAATTATACTAATATTTTTTATTAAGGGTCTTTTGCAGTTAAAAAAACTGAATTGCAGACTAAATGTACACAAGTATAGGCTAATTATAAATCTTGCTGGGAATTTAAGTTGCCAAAAAGTAGAAAGTAATATGTAGTCACTACCTCAATGTGGATCTCAGTCAAAGTTGGAAAGATAGGGTGCCATTTTCCAAGAAGCTCTAACGGTTTGGTCGCCAAGCTTTCTTATTTGGTTGCCATTGACGACCATATGGCTGCAGTGTCGGGCCCTGTAAATGATAAAGTTTAAACCTGGAATTTGATGTTAACAATAATTTTTTAAATTAATCTGTGAGAATTAGTGAGCAAAGGGTATGAGTGCCTATCCGACCTCAAGGACGTAAAATTACAGGTAGATTGAAGATCTATGTTGTGTATTAATGAAACAATTGGGCTACTTGGATTGATTGTGAGAAATTGAATACACTTGGCCTCATGCCTATTCTTCTAAGGAGACAATTATTTCTCCACTCTGTCACTATAATACAGATGAGACCAAATAATCGGTAATGCACGCTTTTGTTGGCATTGTAATGCAGGTTTTTAGACAAGGCAGTGAAAACCACCAAGGCATATACATTGTAGATATTATCAGCGTGCAATAAAACGTTACGATTTCAGCCGCTGGAACACCACAATGTAGGATTTCGTGGTTACAGCAACTCTGTGTCATCACGGACACCCCTCTGTAACAGACCCGGCGAAACCCGACCCGGTGGAAATTTTTGGCTCACCCGGCGATTTTTAGTCTCCCCAGCACCCGGCGAGTTGCTTTTTTTCACCCGGCCATATTTCCTTCTCCCGGTGAGAAAAATGAAAACCCAGAGTATTTTCTTTCTTCTTTCTTTCTTTCTTTCTTTCTTTCTTTCTTTCTTTCTTTCTTTTTTCTTTCTTTCTTTCTTTCTTTCTTTCTTTCTTTCTTTCTTTCTTTCTTTCTTTCTTTCTTTCTTTCTTTCTTTCTTTCTTTCTTTCTTTCTTTCTTTCTTCTTTCTTTCTTTCTTTCTTTCTTTCTTTCTTTCTTTCTTTCTTTCTTCTTTCTTTCTTTCTTTCTTTCTTTCTTTCTTTCTTTCTTTCTTTCTTTCTTTCTTTCTTTCTTTCTTTCTTTCTTTCTTTCTTTCTTTCTTTCTTTCTTCTTTCTTTCTTTCTTTCTTTCTTTCTTTCTTTCTTTCTTTCTTTCTTTCTTTCTTTCTTTCTTTCTTTCTTTCTTTCTTTCATTTTTTTTAGGGGGGGAGGGGGTCACGAAATTAATCATCGCGGTCCGTCCACCGAGTGCCGTTATTTCACTGGGACATTTTAACAATATTCTTATCAAGAATGATGAGTTAATGTTACATATCAAGACCTGTCATGTTGATAGCCCAGTTAATTCAACTCATAGAGGTAAGTTTTAAGGGCCCGAGGAAAATGAGACCACTGCAATGTGAGCTATGTTTCAACAGAGACATGAGCATTCGTTCACGACGGAAGCCCTGCGGAAAGTAAAGAAGAACGTAGAGCGTGATGAAGACCTTCATCCGACGATGGCAAGGAAACACTTGCACATCGGAAGGATGCATTCGTGTCAGGTTTTGCGAACCTCCTTGTGGCTAACAGAAATTTAACTTACGAGCAAAAGGCCAAGCTTCGGGCAATTCATATGGCTTGTAAATCCCGTCCAATGGAAACCCTAAGAGATTTCCAGAAGCGGTATGGAACCGCACTAACAATAATCGGGCTACATGCTTCAAGAAGCGATGCTCAGGCTGCTCCTTTGCGGGAGTCTGTATTTCCCATCGAATCCGCGGAAGACACACATGCAGCTGAAGAAGAAACATGCGAAGAAGATCCAATTCGGCACAATGCCTTCGATGTAGGAGAAATAGTAATGTTCCGTGGCACTGATGGATTGCCATTCAACCTTTTAAAGATCACCCGAGCTGTACTCTAGGACGTCTGGGTCCACGATCGCAAATCCGCGGTGACTTTCTGGTTGAAATCGAAAGAAATGATACCAGTGTATGTTATTCCGAAAGATGAGAACTGGAGGAATGGTGCTATGTCATACGCCCATGCTTTACGCGACGAGAGAGACAACATTGTAACCGCGTCGCTAGAGGAGGTTATTACTGTAACCAAGAAGAAATTCGTGATGTCTTTTGAGACACACAACGAGATTCTGCATATAGCAGAGGAATTCGAAGACTCTATCAAAAGAGCTTTGGGACCAACCCAAGACCGTGCGGTAGAACAAACAAGCACTGGTGTCGAAGAACTAGAAAGTCCAGAAGAAGAAGTTGAAACTTCGGAAAACGAAGCCCGAGAGACACTTAATTATCAAGATCGCAGACATAGAAAGGGGAGGGGTAATAGGTACCACGGAATCATCGCATGTCTACGGTAGTTCTATAGCATGGCCTTCATCGTGGTGTTTTTCATTGGGTAAGTTTTACACACCCAAATAAGAAGTACGTGCCAATGCAGTATACCTGATTTCTATCGGCAGCGATGTTCTATATTTAGCACAAAACTCATAAAGTAGGTAAGTCCGTTCAACATACTTCCTTAACTCGCAACAAGGTATTCCACGACATGTTGTTTTTGTTGCTCGTTTGACTCCACCTGTTCTTTTAACAGTTTTGTATCTTCGACCAACCGTCTGCCCGTACCTGAGTGACGTTCTGAGGATTCATTTTCTGCCACCTATTAACGGTCTGAGACAGCCGGAGACGCCTATTGACAGTCTGAGGCGCCTATTGAGACAATTATCGACAGTCCTTAACGAGATTTCGGCTACTGACGGCCCTGACAGGTAACTGTATCGCTGATCGTAAAAAAAAATATTTTGGTAACTACATTGATCTCACGAGCCGGTTGCATAAAACTTACAAAAAACGGGTACATTAAAAGTGTGTCCGAAGGCACTCACTCGTCAAATATTTTTCAACACTTCGTATCCCCACGCGACCATTCAATATGTATCCTCTATATATCCTTGGTTTATGCAACACCCGTAGCTTACGGCAAAAATGTTAATGTATTTAACCCGGCGAAAAATCAGCTGACCCGATGCAAAATTAGCCAACCCGGCGACATTTTCCTTGAATACCCGGTGATAATTCAGATTCCGCCGGGTCTGTTACAGAGGGGTGTTCACGGCCATCGCTTCAAATCAAGATTCACTAAACTGTTCAACAGTTATTCAATTTCTTTATTTCATTGTGTGGTTTTAGTAAACATCTATACCCCCTCCTCGGAAGGGTAGTGAAAAGTGAACCCCTACCCTTCTGGAATTTCCAAATTAGTATGGAAAAAATGAAGTAAATTGACCCCTACCCTTCTGTGTGCAACACTATAAGCCTGCATCAAATATTTTGCTTGTTACAAAATTGATACATAGTCTTCAGTGAGAAATGTTTTCGATGATAATTTAAAACTTTTTGGTCTGAGGGTGAGAAGTTATTTTAGTGGTGTTTATGTGATAGTTCAAATATGTGCAGTAGACCTTTATGGGTATCTGTAAGCCGTATGCGAGAATATATTTTAAGTGACTTATAATTCTAACTTCTTTACTTATATTATTATTGAATTGCAATTGCAAATGAAAGAGTTACCAGATGCACAAAAAATGCCAATCCTTTTTCAGGAAGCATGTGTAGAAGGTATGAGCCCTGTCACACATGAAACTAGCCAGACTAGAACAACATTTATGTAGTCTCTCAGGTGAAGCGTTTTTCAGGGGCTGCTCTAGAGAGACCATACTAGGACTTCACTAAAGTGGTCCCCTTCAGCCTTTTGGACAGTATGGGAATGTTGGAAAAAAATCTCTCCGACTGTTTAAAAACTGAGGGGCTGCACTGGAAGACACCCGGGGGATACAAAGTAGTTTCAACTGAAGCAAATCCAGAGCAGAGCACTGTGGATAAGCATCCTGTGAATAATGGATGGAATTGATAATTATTTTTAGTCAAATCACACTAGTGGTCTATTAACAATGCTGCGTTCTTATTGGTTGAGCTACTAGTAGGCTATAAGACGTTATAGCCTACTAGTAGCGAAAAGTGTCAGATTTGAAAAACAGAAAATGGCATATGACCAGAAGAAAAACATTTTTTGACAATACAAATTAACCTACTAGTGTGATTTGAGTAAAACATTTATTCCTCTCGCCCTCATGGCCTCTGAGTGAATAGCCCATTCGGCCTCATTTGCTATTGACTTAGAGCACATTCGGGCTCGAGGAATAATTGTTAAATAGCTGTTTGAAATATTGTGTGGTTCCAGAAAATATCCATAACCCCCCATGGAAGGGGGTGTGGTTAAAAAGTGGAATAGCACACTGAAATGTGTATATAATGGAAGTAAGGTTGGAACTGGGATTGCTCTAACAGTTTTCAAATCATCAGAAGCTTTTGCCTGTCCTGGCATCATCTAATTGGCATAATATTATAATGAGCCATTATCTCTCTCTGGAATTTCCAAAAGAAAATACAGTATTTCTGTGGAATAAATATATAATATAATAATAATAATCAATTTAATATAGCGCCGCTTCTACTAAAAATCCAGTGGCGCTTTACAATATACTGTTTCCGGGATACGTTGTCACTGGAAAAAGCAACAAAGCTGAATGCGCTAGGGAGTATGGGTAACAAATTATTTGAATTTCTCTAAAATAATATTAGAAACAAACATGCTTAGAAATGTGCTGAAATTTAATGATTTTACCTGTGGTTGCGATAACTGTCTGAATTCAGATCAAACAGTAGCAGCTTAGATACCCCATTATCCTTTACGCTTCAAGCTTATAGGCTTTTTGGGTGACAATGTTTCCGGAAAAGGTATTATGTTATTATAGACAGTACCAAGGTCCAGTACTCTGTCATCGTTTTTCCCTATACGGACTGACCTAAAGCTGGTAAAGAACTTATATTTTTTTCCAACTCTCAAATTTGGCTTTTCAATGAAAAGAAGTGTGTGCAAATGGTTACCGTAACCTAGGTCAGAGATAGGAAAATATTGGCCCCATGCACGTGCTCTAAGAACCAATGAGAATGCAGAACTTGTTACTGTGCCCTTGAGGAAAAAAATATATCAGGTTTATTTAACCCCCACACCTCTGGAATTTGCAATCCCTTCAATTGCGGGGAGGGGGAGGCGGGTTCTGAAAGGACACATACTTACATTCTTGAGGATTTTTTTTCTTTCCCTTGCTTTGCTTTGTAATTTTTGTAATTGTTTGTCCTATATCATGGTAACTTTATGATAATCCTTTTCCCGCCTCGTTACCTAAGCTATTTGCGGGCACTGGCTATTTATTATGTTATATTATGTAGAAAGTAAAATAAATACAACCTAAAAAACATAAAAAAAAACATCAAAGGAATTTTGATATTACCTACAATAGGTGTAACAACAGCAATAGCCATGTGTTCTGTCTGGGAATCGAACCCAGTCCTGGTATCTACTTTAGCAGACATTGTGCACCAGTACACCAACAGAACTTTCAGGAACCGCTGTATTGATCACCATTTTACATTTTGAAAAAAAATTGACACTAGGTTGTTTTGACACAACCCAAGTTTTTCAAAAATCTTGAGATTTTCCAATGCCCTTCCATAGGGGGGGGGGGGGGGGGGGGGGGGGGTATTATGGATAATTTCGGGAACCACACAATTTGAAATATTGTGACATCCGACCAATGTGAATCAGTAGACAGCTATGTTAAAGAGAGCCTGTCATGCATCTGACTGGAAGCTCCGGTTTTAGGCAGTGCCTAAATCTATATGTTATTTCTTGTTACATCATCATTGTTTAATAATTTGTTAGTAATTTTACCATAACAGTCGCTGTGCTCATAATATGATCGTCAAATCAGTCAATCATTCATTCAAATAACAAAAAACTAGATTACATAGCGTCATGCCCTGCAAATAACAAAGCTAGTCAAGGCAAGTGTCCATATATTATTCTGTTTATTATATAAAATAAGAAACACTGCCATGCTCCAGAGTAGCATCTTTTATTGGCCACAGGAGAAGAAATTGGCTGATATTTTCACATGTAAAAATATCGTATTTTTACATGTGAACATATGCGTTTTTTCTCAGTGGCAGAAATCCCTGTAAAACACTGAGATTGATATAATACAATAAAGTAAGCGCATTAGAGTTCAAATATCGCTGTATAATTTGGATTTATCCCAGCCTTACAGAATTTTTTTATTTCAGCCTGTCCTTAGCGCCCAATATGAGGCCAGCTGCACCCCAAGTGGTGTGAGTAAGTACAACAGGATATTTAGAATAATATGGTCAGGTGATAAGGCCAGTAGCCAGTAGTAAATTCTGTGAATAAAAACAGCAATATTTACAATTATTTGAGATAAAATTGGCATAAGTTTTAGCGACCTGTGTCATAGTCGTTGTTGGATCTACTGGTAGTGTACAAGTTAGAGCAGTTTTCAGATGACTGTCGTGAGTAATTTCAAATTACTTTCTAAATATTCCTATAGGTTTATTAAGAATTTGTGTTATTACTTTGAAATTGGTTTAACTACAGTCATATCAAATCTCCTCTATAGTCAAACCATAATGTGTGGTTGCAGAAAATATCCATACCCCCTCCACGGAAGGGTGTTGGAAAGGGACCCCCCCACCCTCTGGAATTTCTAAGGAAAATTACAGTATTTGTATGGAAATGATCAGGTAAATTGACCCCCCACCCCTCTGGAATTTCCAATGCCCTTCCGTAGGGGAGTATAGATAATTTCTGGAACCACACAATCAACAACAGAACAGCTTCTATATTGTCTTCCCAGAGCCTCTTGTTATATCCCAAACTTTCATGCATGCTATCATAAGCCTATGGTACATGGAAAAAATGTTCTGGTTTAATGTGTCAATTAACCAATCAATTTTAGTTTCAGCCTGTATACCGTCACCAAACATGAGGCCAGCTACTCCCCAAGTAGTTCTGTAAGTACATTAGGATATTGTGTGTTTCAAAAAATATCCATCGACATGTGAAGAATCCCCCGGGATCTGAAGTTGGCCTATTATAAAACAAAACAAACTTTTATTCAAGAGCACTGGCCATAATCCAATGTAAAATTTGTAGAATCCACACCAATCAGTTTGTATTTAAAAAAAGTATTATGTGCCACTGCAGGCCTAACAAATATTTTTTTTTCCTAGAAGGCACAGTAACGAATTCTGCATTCTGATTGGTTCTCAGAGCGTGTGCGGGCGAGGGCAATATTTTCCCGCTTTCATGTTACGACAGGCCAAGCGATCTTAGAAACACATAGCATGCATAAAATTGGATTTACTTGAGGCTCATAAAGCTCATGGTGAACTAGCAATACACTTCAGAAGCTGTTTCGACAAACAAGTACAAACTAAAAGATTGCGGGTGTTGCTTTGGAAATCATTTTAAGGAAGTTTTGTGTCCGACGTGTTGGAACTTCAATACAAGCACAATGAATTTGTTGAAGCTCTAACTTTTTTTAGATATATTTCATAATTTTGAAGCACCAAGAGCTGCATAGTAGTTTCTGATGGCGGCTGAGCTGACGGGTTTCCCCGATTTGGATGACTATAAAAATGCTTCCTTGTATCACTGATCCTGATTTCAAGGAGAAAATCTCCATAACATTACAGGCTCCAGAATCGCTGTTATTGATTGTCAGTTGCATAACAATTTTACATCAACTGGAATGATATTTTAGTGTGTTTGGAGGTGGAAGTATCAACATGCACGTTCTGAATGACGAGTTTTCGGTCTGCAAAATCCTCAAGAAAATATTATTTTGCTGCATGGTGTGGTTCTCTAAGATCACTTGGCCTTTCGTAACAGGCACATACTATTCTTGTCAGGCTGAGGTATATTTTTCTGGATAAATTTTAGCCATTCTGTGGGCTGCCACGTCTCTGCCTTTGAGTGCAGTTCTCTTGTCGCTGAAAATTATGCATAAATACAGCTCATTAAAAAAACTGACCAATCACCATCCATTCTCAAGATCTTGAGAATCACGCAACTCCTGGGCCACTTTTGGAAGTCAGCGTTCAGTCGTTTTTTCTCCTGCAATGTTAGAGTGTAGGAATAAAAGACGACTGAAATTCAGGCTAGCGACTAACATGATTTTTAGAAAATGCGACTAGAATTTTGAAACTACTCGCAAATTTTCGACTGAACTTTTTTTAATTTCCAGGCCTGCTATTTCAATGTGTCATCATAGTAGGATACTTAACAATCAATTTTAGTTTCAGCCTGTAGTACGGCCAAATATGAGGCCAACTACACCAGAAGTAGTGCCTGTAAGTACAAGAATATGATTATTTCTAAAAAAAATTGAGGCAAGTACCACCACTTCACTTTCTGAAGAAGAAGTAGTTTATGTTAATTAAATAGAGAGAGTTTTTAAAGAAAAAGGGGCCATACCATGCACCACACGATAGGCCTGTAAGCAGAAATATAACTGTTAACAGAGGTAGATCATTAGGATCAGATTTCCAGAAAAGTTGATATAAAATATTTTCTTGCACTTATGAAGCAGAAACTTTGTTTATCACAAATTTCTACCAAGGGGAATGATGTCAGTATGCTAGTAGATTTGTACGAAATCTATAAGAGTACAAGTTTGAGTTTGCTTTCAATCATAGTCTACTCATCACTACATGCCTTGTTACTGGTCTCAGTTTGGGAAAAAGACGTGCTTGCGGAAAAAAATTATTGTCGCGTCGCATTTTATGTTATGATAATCAGTTATATCATTTTAAAGCAAAAAGATTGTTCTATCTAATGAAGTTATTCATTTTAGCAGAGTTTAGATTTTTCCTGAACTAAAAACTACCTTCTTTACTTGAGAAACTCCACACCATTAGCGATTTGTTGCACAATTTCAAACTTTGTCAGATTTTAATCTTGGAGAAATAGAGTTCACCCAAATATTGGTCGACTTGGCAGAAGGTGTTTAGCCAGGTGGGGGAGGGGGGGGGGGGTTACCACTCCATATTGGGATAGTAGGTATGACTGTCATATTTTTAGGGGTTTGAACTAAAAATATGGTATTTTAGGGCAGAGGAGTATTTTTAGGGTGTAAATATTTACCTACTGACAGGTATTTTTAGGCTGAAATTTGGGATTCCTGACAGTCATCCCTACCATTCTAACCTTCAAGTCCCCCCCCCCCCAGGTATCAAGTCTGCCTTTTGTTTGTGTATTTCCCCTGAATTATGTTAACAGCCTGATCATTAACTTCCCTAACAAATCAAGTGACCCCCATATTTTCGAAATCTTCTGTAAGTTGGAAATAATCTTACTTTCTTTCAGTATAAAACCAGGGCTTATTGAAATTAATAGAAAAAAGGGGTATAACATCTAGGGACATTGTTTCCATGATTGCATTGCAATTAACCCAGTAATGTAAACCACTGATTATTTTTTCAAATAAAAACATGGACAGTGTTAACAAATATGTATTTAATGAGAATAGACCAATTTTGATAATTTAAGATTCTAATTTGAATACAAGGCTCAGGGTGAAAAAACAAAACAAACATATTCGTTTTTCGGTGCCAATGAGATTTCTTTTGTATTAGTCCCCCGAGCCTCAAAATCAAGTAAGAATTTAAATTATATCAAAATTGAAGAGGTCTCCGATACCCCTGGTACCATTGACTACTGGACCCTAGGGCTGGCATAGATTTTTATCCAGTGAAATAGTGCCTCTCATTGGAAATTTCCTGTTATACTGATGGGAAAATGCAGCTGTTATAGCAAGTGTTTGAAATTTAAGGTTGGTATGACTGCTATAATAATAATAATAATAATGCTTGTTTATTACTTCCGTTTGCAGATTAAAATACTGAATTACCGGAGTAGGTCCTGACAATTAAGCGATACTATACAAAGCGATTTACAATAATATGAAAATATGTATTAAACTACTTATTATACTTGACAGTGACGAACTTATTTAAACGGTCCGTCCTCCCCGGAGTTACGTGGTATTCTGCGCAGGACCTTAAAGAGTATGGGGCGGTGTAGCGAACCCTCCTATCATCAAGTAGTGGGAAGAGCACGCTATATTGTGGGAAGAGCACACTATATTTCCCTGTCTGGTCCTGGGGATTGGGGGCTAGGATTTGATTGGCTAGTGCAACATAACCTTCGACTTGACTGGTTAAATAGAGGGCTGACTCTCTTAAAACCTTCAGTTCAGTTTTTCTGAGTTTGTTTGACACATGATTACCTGATTGGTAGACGAGAGCCACTGCATGTCCAATCAAGTGGAAAAAGTGTGTTCTCTTACAGATGCTGTTAACATGCTGCAGTCCTTGACGCAAAACCAGACCTTTCTTATCAAAGGAAGTGGAATTTCCAGAGCAGGGGGATCTGGGTGTCCAGAATTTTTTTTAAATTATATACTCTTTAAAACAGATAGGTAGGCGGATCAAATCTTAACACTCTTTCTTTAGTGGGGTATCAATATTTTCTGGAAAGACTTTACCAAGAACACGACATGAGCTAGCCTCCAGCCGTATGGGCCTGTGTGGAATTGCCTCAACCTGTGGAATTCTAGAAGTCTAAGTAACCCGTCACCCCTTTTTTATTTCATTCCAAATACTAGAGGACTTTAAGCAATAGACTCTGAAAGCTTGGGAAAAGCAAATTGACATAGAAATGTCCAATTATTTCTATTTAATGTTTAAAAATGACCCGAAAAGTGATTCACAATTGCTTTGTGTAGCTTTCAGTGTCTCTTTATGAAGTACAAGAAATACCATGCACAATGTTTAAAATCATTAATATCTGACTTTATTTAATGTACTGTCTATGTAAAATGCTACACTTATTTTACTTATTACAACACCCTTAAAAATTATGTGTCAAAAGCTTTCCAAAAAGAAAACATACTTTCTGTATCTATTAAATTTACAAAGGAAACCCTAGAGAAAACACCCATACTATTCAAGAAAAAGCAAAAGCAGAGAGCATTTGTATCTATTCAAAATACTTGCTTTGTGTGGCTATTCCAAGGGTTCATTTCTTGAACAATGTCTTCAGCTGTCCATGCACTTTGGCATTTTTAACACTAGCTTTGACAAGGGACATCAGGTCACTTTTACAAAGCTCGCATGCAGAGTCTGTCTTGTTTTTGCTCAAACCACAATAGCAAAAGCTAGCATCTTTTATGCAATGGTTTGGTGTGAACATTTGACAAGTTTTGTTCCTATGGAACCACAGCTTGGTATGCTTTTCTCTGAGCCACACAGAGCTCACAAATTCATGTTTAAACACACTCAGCCAGCGAGCATGCTGGGAAACAGAGGGGGTGAACTCCATGAATTTTTTCAGCTTGACATGCTTGGCTTCTCTCCCTTGCATACTATTTAGACCTAGTCCATGACCTAGCTCATGAAAAAAAAGCTGCCGAGCATGAAATGGAACAGCAAAACCGATTGTCCATGTTGTTGGTGTTACATTACTTAAAAACAGTGACCAGGCATTGAAAAATTATTTTGCAGTAAGCTCCAGCCGTTCAATATATGTAAGTGTTACTTGACACGGCTAAAAACAGATGCAGAATCTCTTAACTTTAAGGCCACATATGCTAATACATGGAGTTTGACCTTTGTTTTTGTATCTGGTGCAAATGGCAAGAGGGTTTTAACTAGCTCAGCAAAGTACCAGGCACACTGTTTAGATTATTTGCCTGTAAATCTATAACTTAGTTTCTGGTTGGTTTTCCTCCCATCTGCAAACCACCTACATATACACTTCCACAGTCTGTTACATTTGACAGTGTATCTAAGACAATGCATAAACATGGAAAATGGACTGTTAGTGGGCAGGTCACTAACATTTGTAGAGGCCTTGAGAAGCTGATCAGGTACAAATGACATTGCCATGGTCACCAGAATAAGGAACCACTGCTGCCAAGCATTATTGCTGTTATGCAAGGGCTCTGACTTGCAGTACTTTACAAATTTGCCTAGTGGTGGGACACATTCTTGCCTAGAGCCTTTCCTGGCAATAAATTGAGTCACCTGTGCCCTCTGACTCTTGTCATTTGGATTTGAGAGCTTTTTCTTGAGCTTTTCTACTTATTGTGCTGTAGCAATTCTGTGATTATAGCTCCAAGGCTGCCAGGTGGATTTTTTGGGATCTAATCCAATGCTCCCATTTCTGATATCCATGTTTTTCTTACTGACATTAGCAAATGGAGAGAAATATGTAGCAGCATTATTAAGTCCCCTGACATGTGAGAGAGCCACTTCATGTCTCCAGTAATTAACTTGAATTTGTATCTGCAAGTGAAAACTATGTCATTCACTTCGATGGAGTACTCCTTTAATTCTATTTCCTCCATTTCTTTCACAAGAGCCTTTGTGTATTCTATCAGTATTGCATCAGATTCACTACAGCTGGCACCAAGTAAAAGATGATTTTCATCACAACTGTTCACTTTTTTCAGTAAGTTTAGAAAACTTACAAGATAAGCTGTTGCACATTCATCTCTCCCAAATGGAGCACCATCTGCCCCAAGGGCAATTAGAAACTCATTTTCTTTCCCATTAAACCAATGGAAGATACTTTCATCAGGACTAGAACTGTCTACTAAAAAGTAAAACTTGGTTAGTCTCAAAAGAAATGGCTCAAGCTTTCTGTAAACACCGGGTGCAGCTGGTACATTAACTTCTTTTGCAAAATCTTCCAGGCTGTACAGCCTCCTATATCAACCTTGGTATTTATAGATGACATAAGTGCCTTGTATGGCATAATTTTTGGGAGAGTTACTTTACTGTCTGGCAATACTGGTAAATCGTTAGAAAGTCTCATGCCACTATGTTTTCTCTTACTTATAAGCCCCCCATTGTACAGAGTTTCTAAGCTTCTGACCATATTATCATCACTTTTCTTTAGATCATCTAAGCTTGTCTTGATTATGTTGGGAATTACTTTGGTCATACAAAACTTTGAATTTTGCAAATACTTGGTCATTTGCTCAGCTGTTGGGACAGGTTAAAGTCAGGAAATAATATAATGACAAGGGGATAGCTCTAAACAACAGACAGAACACTAGCTAAATGCAAGCAACTGGTTCTCTCCACCATACAAATCCATTATTCCAGTCAGGCACTAAACTGGTTCTCTCCATGACACCAAGTTATTATTCCAGTCAGGCACTAAATGCAAGGGACTGGTTCTCTCCATAACACCAAGTTATTATTCCAGTCAGGCACTAAATGCAAGGGACTGGTTTTCTCCATAACACTAAGTTATTATTCCAGTCAGGCGCTAAATGCAAGGGACTGGTTCTCTCAATAACACTAAGTTAATATTCCAGTCAGGCACTAAATGCAAGGGACTGGTTCTCTCAATAACACAAAGTTATTATTCCAGTCAGGCACTAAATGCAAGGGACTGGTTCTCTCAATAACACGACGTTATTATTCCAGTCAGGCACTAAATGCAAGGGACTGGTTCTCTCCATAACACTAAGTTTATATTCCAGTCAGATACTAAATGCAAGGGACTGGTTCTCTCAATAACACAAAGGTATTCCAGTGATTGGGTGACACTCCTTTATTTAACTCCAGTTGAGCATTATTGGCAATACTTTTCCCAGGCATTCTCATACCTTTCTTTTTTTATCCTTAACCTCTCCGTTAAGGCTTTATAATTGTCATCCACCTCCTTGATGGTCTTGGACGATTCCACTGCCTGGGCTACCAGCTTCTCCCTCTTTGCCTTTTCTGCTCGTCTAAACTTCCCAATTGGAAAACGTGCCCTTTTCCCACGTACTACTGGGTTTCCTCTGTCTCCAGAATTTCCATCTATGTCAGTGTTCTCGTTCCCTTCAGGATTTCCCCCTACAGCACTCATGGAACTCAGCATTACTGAAAGAAATAATTATCAGGTAACAAACAAACCTAATCTTTGACAGAGTCAAACAAAAGCAATGTGCCCTGCATCCTCATCACTGAGCAAGACTGGAACATTAGGAGAAGAAGTTTTTTATATTTCGCTTTTTCAACTAAAAGGGAATCTGTTTTTAAACACCTTTCACTGTCTGTGCTAGTAAACGCAGAATAAAAAGCGCGCGAAATCGAAACCTAATTTGCACATGCTGACAATTTTTTTCAATAAGAGAACATGTCCGATGTCCCATGTCGTTGTGAAGCTACGAGACCGACGATGCTATTTCCGTTCACATCTCTGATTGGTCGGCTTTCTATCGGAAGATATAACTAAATTCCGGAATGCCCTCGTCTGACCGGAAATCCCTATGGTTTCCTACCCAGTGTGCATTGCGCGCCGTTTTCGCCGCCATCTTTGACAGTATTACATGGCCGCTTCTCTGACGCCCAGACCCCAGCGTGAATATGTCCCTTATTTGTAGTATTTTACACACAACCTCTACTTGTCTGTTTATCTTGAGGGCCATTTGTACAGTTACTTCAATCAGCATGGAAATGAGCATAGTTTTCTTCCTAACGTTATATAATGTGAAGCTACGCTTTTCTTGTGCCGATGCAAAACAAAACAAAAAGGAATTAACCAGAGAATGAAAAATTGCCAGGAGTGTGAAGTTTTACACACTGGAGCAATGCTTTACAAATGAGGTGAAGAGCCACTTGTGGAAGTACTCTAAATAATCCGTTATTATCATTATCATTGCCATTGTCATCATTATTATAGCAGAATTGTCAACTGTTTGCTATACTTAGCCGAACTAGCTGCACACTGCGCGAAGCGTAAATAATACTAATAGTCCGGCGGATTAGCGTAAAAATTGCGCACTTATGGCTAATAACACCAAACTTTGCATGTCAATCGTTTTCAGTATTTTATTGAAGATAAGATATGGAGGCACGCTAAATTTCATTGTAGCGAAAGATATAATAGTTTTAATGTGAACCATTGTTTTGCCATTGGCAGCCATCTTTGAATCCTTTGAATCTTTTTATAAAGCATTGTAATAGGAAGAAACATCATGCCGAAATTTCAGAGACAAGCTTCTTTTTACACATTCGACACATGAGGTACCATTTATCTCGATCTTTTTTGGAATTTGTTGGTCATTCTTGAAACATTTCATCAAATCTCAGTCAGGCTGTTGTTTTACAATATAAATTATAAACATTCCCAATAAACTGATCGTGACATTTAAGAAATCACCAAAAACTCTAAGGAGACGTTCGATCGGTGTCAGTCAGCTCAATCCATAGTTCAGAATTAGGAAATGTTGAGCTGCTATGGCTGTGTAGTCTATAGAACAACTTGAATGTTCACAAAGCTAAAGTTCTAAACCTCATTTGAATAACAAAGCATTCAATATGGCTACTATTGAGCTAAACAATAGTTCACTCTAAAACTTCTCTAGCTTTCGCTAAGAATGATTTCTAGCGTGCCTCCATATCTACGATTTAAAAATACATTTAAACCTATCACCTGGCAAAAAATTGGGGCTTTAGCCTAAAATGCGCAAATTCCTCGAAAATTCGCTCTAATCCGCCGACTATAATATCTACAAGAAAACAGCCCGTCACTTCGTGACGCTAGAAGACTCAACCTGAGTTCCCCCTTCCAGAAACTGCTGATTTACATTACTAATGACCTCATGTCACTTCTGCTACTTACAGTCCAGATGGTGCAAAGAATCGCTCTGCATCCTTTATTGTTTCAACAATTGTTGACGCCGTTTCCAGGTCTAAAAAAAATGCCCTATTATAAGAATATCTCAACAACCATTACCCGTGTATCATAAACAATACTGTCTGATCACATGTGACATCTCTCATCTCAAAACACAAAAAACTCACAAAACGTACTGGTTATGTATCAGTCAATTCCAGCGGTGACCATGCCCCCCCCCCCCCCCCGGGCTTTTGGTCATTTCTAAAAATAAAACTGAAATGTCCCGCCCCCGGGCTAGCAAAAATGCAGAATACCCCACGGCGGGGAACACAAAAAGCGGAAAAATGCCCCACCCCCGGGACGAGAAAAAGACGGTAACTCTGCGTGACAAAGCTTCACAACAAAAACTTCAACTCCATTTATACTGTCCGAGCATTTACAATTCGTTTTTAAATGTACTTTAATTTTCTCGTCTTTGAACGAGTTCTCATTTCACTGAAAGTGAGACAAAATAAAAATAAAGAAGTGACATTAGGCCATTCGCGGTTGTAGCCATTTAGCTGCATCTCTCAATGCGAAATTTACCTTTATTCTATTTGCAGAGCAACTATTTCGCAGTTATGTTGCTTGACTTTTTGCGAAATTGGAACTCTGTTTATAGTGTCAATTCATTTTTATGTTTTTCCACTGAGACGAAATTGCGAAATCTGTTTCTTCTCTATAGAAGACGTTAACTGTGAAATGTGCAAATGTGTCAGTCTCCAAACGTGGTGTATACGGGCCTACTCTGCATTATATTTTATGTGGCGTTATTTTCTGTAACTGGGTTGTAGTTCGCAAAACCCGACGCGCTTGAGATGAGAAAACCAAAATTCCCCACCCCCCTCACCCGGAGAAAAACAATTCCCGACCCCGGGGCCAGCAAAATTTTCAAAATTCCCCACCCCAGGGAAGGCACTGGTGTGCAAATGCCCTACGGTGTCCGGGGGGGGGGGGGATTGTCACCGCTGGAATTGACTGATACATTACATCTTAGTCATGCGATCTCTGTTCTTTCACAGTCGAAGTTGTGTTTTGCAGACATTATTAAACACACATTTTTCTATGCACTTTTATGCCTGCATATGAGTGATATGACTCAAATGTTTCTAACTATAGTGCATATTACATTTAATTGCAGTCGTGAATGTTGTGAAATTAGTTCAACTGACATCGAGAAAAATAATCAACAACCAGCCCATCAAAATAATGCTAAAACTGATGCTAAATGCAATGACTATAGAACCATAGAACTAAAGACAATATTCGTAATTCAGTTTACCCCCTTTGGGTGATGCAAGCAGAAGTGGGCAGGGTATCTCGAGGTATCTCGTTGGAATTTTAGGCAAGTAGATTAAATAAATTAGCACTTTATCGTGGCATGATTATTAAAATTATATTTGTCATTAACATACCATCATCCATAGCAGCAAGTAACCAAGGCTTGTATGGAGCCACCGTCCCTCTTGGCACCAAAACTAGAACTTGACCAGAATGTTGAAGAACTGCAAAAATCAATAGCAACTTCTTATATTATTTCACGGCTTAATTTGTTAAAAACAACCTAGTTGTGTAACCAGAATTCTTGTGGACTATGCACTCATACTCATTACTGGAATTTCAATTGTAGGAGCCAACAACTGATGAGGAACCGCGCTTCCAACCTGGAATTCTGATGGCTTCCATGAGCGCCCACCCATGACATAAGAGAGTGGCTAATGAGCAGGGGCGTAGCCAGGGGGGGCCGGGGCCCCCCTTTCTCGGAAATTTTCCCATACATTTACTGTATTTGCGGAGAAAATCTGAGCATTTCGTCCAAGTTTTCACTATCCGGCCCCCCTTTCAGAAATTCTGGCTACGCCGCTGATGAGTGAGGCGCAATTAGCTTTTCCCCCATTAAACCTCGCAACAATTCTATTAGGAGTTGACAAAAGCCAAGATAACAACTCACTGGTTAATTTTATTATTCTCCTGTACAAATTGCTTATATATAAATCACAGGAGAAACACCAGATGCCAACATTATCTCAATTCATTACCCTTTTGAAATATTATCATAAAATTTAGAGCTTGAATCTGCAGAGCTCGCTAACAAAACATTTTTTCATATCACAAAATGGGAGAAATTAATAGAGCCTCTCTCTAAATGATAGCCCTTAATTAAAGTTACCCCGAATAAAATATTGGCAAAATAGGTAAGTAGGAATATGCTATTATTGTTATTAGTTTTGTTTCTTTGTAAATAAAAATGTTGGAAAAAAAAGAGTACTTGAGGTCTCTATTCACAACTACTCTACAATTCTACAATTGAATCATAAGGTAATATTATTATATATTATTATCACTTCACGCGGCCAAATTGTAAACCGCCCTCTCTAAAATGCTCTAATTTTGCGGGCCAAATGGCAAAACAGTGGGCCGCAAATACATTTACCGCCCTCATTCTGATTGGCGGTGGTGGCGCTGAGCACTTGTCTGAACATTTGTTTTCTCTGCATTTGAATTAAGTTTTGAAATCATAGTCAGCATCTGAATTCCTCTGTAGTGCATTGTTAAGCATACAGTATCAGCTACTGAACTACTGGTTAGAGGCAGCAACTTTTGGGGAAAATGCAGAGAGGTTAGTTTTTATAACATGGTTTCTGCAGATTGTTTTAGAAAAAAAAATGAAAAACAGTCTAAAAAAGTCACTTGCCGTGGTTCATATACATTGAATATACAGAGACCAAATAGTCTTTGTTGAAAACATTTACTTGTTTTATTACACCGTTATAATTAATTTTTTACCTTTTTGTGATTCCTCCCTATCCAGAAGAACCAACAGAGGTTTCCTCACACCTTCAGTACTTAATTTTCTAAAGATAAGAATGTCACAGCATTTAGAAAACATATAATAAAATTGATAATAGCAATAATATTTTTTTATAATAATAACAATAATAATAATTATAAAAGTAGTTCCTGTGGTTACAAAACATTTGAGTTGATTGGCGTGGCCACAAGGATTGAGCTCTTAAAGAAGGCAGCTCTCTTTAGCACAGCTCTCCTTCTCAGACGAGTTCTAGAGGCCTGAGGTAGACATAGCCTTCCCTCAGTCAGAGAGTCTATCTCTAATAATAATAATGATAACCTGTGTGAACTCGGGCTTCTGTCTATATTTATGTTTATACAGAATCGAAATCTTGAGAAATCTTAAATTATTTTTTTTTAAATGCTTATTCGGTTGTAGCTCTCATAAGTACACTGTAAAAAAATAATGAGCTGTTTTGGCCCCGAAGGCCAAAACGGCCCCAAGGATGCAAGGGCCAATTTGGCCCACATGGAGCTGTTTTGGATAAGATGGGCCAAAATAAGTACCTGTTAGGGCCAATTCGACTATCTTTTACTCTAAATAGGCCCCTCAAAATTTGGCTCCTTTACAACTGGGCCCCAAAATTGGGCCAAAATTGCACCATCATGGTACACATAACAAGGCTTGTGATTTTGTAAACGTTTACCCAATAAATTTGTCGTAAACAGTCAGGGCAACTTGAAGTAATGAAATGACATTTCACAAATAATTAAGGTCTTCACTGGAGTAAAAAGTTCCATACAACATCGCCAATGTTTCAAAGAATTTAAGATTTAAAAGAAGAATACAAAAGTTATGGCAAATTTGACTCTTTCCCACAAATACAAATCAATGCTATAAGCACTTCTGTAAAAAAATAAAGCTAAATAATAATTAAATGCGATGTGTTCTCATTGCCTTTTAAGCTACCCCATCTATATGAAAGGCACTCTACCTTTGACCATAAAAATATAAAAATATAAAAGTCATAATAATAAAAAAATGTTACTTTCACAAGGTATGTATAAAACAATTACGAAACAAGGGGGCCTATTAGCAATTTTATTTCCCTATTGAGGCTTAAAGAACTTTGGCATTTTAGACATTCAATGCTGAACCATTAAATCTACATTTGTTCATTGTATATGTCTAAATCATATTTGGGGCAAATATATTTAGAGTTGTCATTGCGATCCATGCTGCTGCATATGTTTAATGGCTTGTAGGTTACCAACTCTGACTGCTGCCTAACCATCACACCCCCTCGATTTACAAGTCTTACCTTAAATGCGTGCAAATGACTATCATATTGTAATGTCACTATCTCTTTCAAAATGAAAAAAACCTGGCCATTTGCCTTTACAGGTACTGTGACGATTTTCTGCACCTCGGAAAATTCTGGAAAGATACCATCGCCGCCTGTGTGGACAATTCCTCCCTTTTTGTACTTAGTGCCACTCAGGTAGATTAAGGCAAGGGTCCAAGAGTGAACACCTAAAACGCATAGGGGGTGGTCAAAAAAGTGTTTACCAACATTCATCCAAAAAGGAGTTGAGATTCAAATAACATTCCACAAATAGATCTCCCTAGGTGTGACCTTGCGTGCGTGACACTTGAAATTTTTCTGTCACGCAATATTATTTGTGGATTAATAGTCTCAGTTGAAACGTTTATTGGAGCCAAATGAATTTCATCTTAAAACATGTTTATTATCAACTACTTTAAGAATCCTGCCGGACCGTATTAAAAGAAAGTTTCTTTTCTTAGATATTTCCAAAAAATCACTCGCCCCAGGCCCCTGTGAAACAAAAGCCTAAATATTTCATTAATTTTTCAAAAATATTGTTCAGTACGGCAGGATTGTTATAGAGACCAATGGCCTTAATCGTTTTGCGGCACAAAGGTACGAGAAAACTTGTTATTAGAACTGAGACTTTTTTCGAAATGTATTGTAACGCTGAAAAATGTCGAATAACGCAATGTGACTGAATTAGCATCATGTAGCAAAACTGGTCAGTCTTCAACACAATTTACATTCATAACTTAATGAACTGTTTTGAAATTTCACTGTTTGATATCTCTATCAAAGTCTATGCCATCAATCGATGCAAAAGACAAGAAAATGTCCCTGAATCAGGCTTTATGTGACATAATTCTACCCCAAATCCTCTAAGAACCTAGTAAAGATGCCAAGGATTGGAAAGGAGAGGGTTGTTGTTATACAATTGCAAATTTCTTTTGATCGGCTGAAAAATCTGTGAGCTAGTTTATGACAACAATATTGAGAGCGACCAGGTGGTACCTTCAGAGCAATCTAAGGACTCAGGTAAAACATTTCCCAATCTCCACATTTTTTAACAAGGGGTCCATGGACTAGGGGGTACATGGACAGGGTCAAGAGGGGTCCAATGGATGGGGGTCCAAGAAGCACAGGTCAGTGTTTCGTACCTACCCACACAAGGATGATCATATTGGGGAAACTCCAGAAATTCAGAATTCCAGGTTGGGTAAGGGCAAAAATAATCAGGGTCAGAGCTCGACACTGCGACCATATGGTCACCAAATGGGGACTAAATGTGGGAGCTTGGCGACTAAAATGTTAGTTGTCAAATGGTATCCCATCTTTTTTTAGTTCAGCTAAAACAACGTTTGTGTGGCAACTATTTGCTTTTTGTGGAATAAAATTATTGAATTGGTTGCCAATGGCACCTACTATACACCAAAAAGGTAATGTCAGGCCCCAGCCCAGGTGGTGGTAAGTGAGCCTGGGGTCCTCAACAGCTGGTTCAGGATTGTTTTGTTACTGCCCAATCTATTCTTAAATAATAAAGCTTACTCATGAATTATATCATCATCTTCCAGCGTGTCTAGTCTCGCTGAGAGCATGTCAAAGTAGGTTGCATTGTTAGCCTCTATTTGGGTTCCTAAAAGATAAAATACAACTCTTCAATTTTCATTACTTAAGGTAATTCCCCTGAAATAAAACTTGTCGTAGAATTTTTTTCTTAATTTGTCTATTTAGTATATAAGAAATGAAAATATGAAATAGAAAGAGGGGGTGCCCATGCTCGTTTAGAAACTGTGATGGCGCAAACATACCCCATTTTTAGTGCCTAGGGCTTTTTTGTGAAGGATTACGTGAAACAAGAAAATTGTGATAAAACGCTCACTAATGAAGCAATCCAGTTCGCTTGCAGGTTTGAACAGAACTGTTTGATGCTTCACTACCTAGGACGAACATTGAAATGTTTAATTTTCTATGTGTGTTGACGCTACTCTTGAAAATGTGCGCACCGCTCGTGATAATTTGAGAGTCTTTTGTGTCTCGTTTTGGGGCTTTTTATGACGATAGCTCAAAAACTTGTCGTGGAAATTTCTTTAAACTTTTTTTATCACAGGGGAATGATAGTCTTATCAAAATGGTAAAATAAAAAATGGGGGTGCCCAATCTTGTTTTCGCGCAATATCCCAAAAAGCGACTTTTTCTTGGTGTTTCTCGCTCAAATGGGGATATTTAGCTTGCGCGCGCGCGCCCGATTGCGTCATTTTCGAACGAATTGATCGCGCGTCCATGCGCAGAACAGCGTGCGCCGTGCAAAACAGAGGAATAACCTTAATATACATGCCCTGCTGATAACTTTTGGTTCCATAAAGCATGCTGAAATCCCTGGGAAGGACGGCTTTGAAAATTCAGCAATTATTCAGAAAGCAGGGCTTGAAATTGCGCCCGATACAGGCGTAAATATGCCTAAAATGTTTCCTTTTATGCCTAACTTTTTAGTCCAAGGCTAAGAATAACGACTGTGTTTTCAGTTTCTACAGTGTTTCCTAATGGATTTACGCCTAGATTTTTAATGAATTACACCTATAATGTTGGTAAAAGGTGTAAAACTACGACTATGATTATTTCTTAATTTCGAGCCCTGGAAAGTATGAGATTCAAAGCAGGAACTTCAGCATCAACAAAGATGATGATTGCTGACAATTTATCTTATCAGAGCAGATTTCAGATGAGCGCTGAAAACTAAACAAAAAAACAAAACCACTAGCCAATCAGGAGTGGAAGCCATTTAACAACAAACCAATTAGAGGCAAGTTAGCAAGACTTGCGTTTAATCATGATGTAAGCAATGGCGTGTTTTGTTTTAGTTTGCAAATTTGATTGGCTGAAGGACGAAAGACTTCACTCTCTACCAAAGAAAACACTGACATAACAACAAAGGGCTGATTTACTCTCACAGGGTCATCTGAAATCGCTCTATTGACAATGACAAAGTGATCACTTACCTGGACCTACTTCAAGGGTTTCTCAATCGATTGTTGTCCATGTCTACCTCCTGACAACTCGTAGCATTGCCTCAATTGGTGGCGAAGGGCCAGTGTCCAAGGGATATTTGTGAAGTTGCCAAGAGATGCAGCAAGCTTCTTTCGTGCTTGGCCTCAAACCTCATGGTCCAAGCCTACGATATAAATAAATCAAGTGTTCATTTACAGTTAAATGAAGAAGGCTGAATCAGTCAAAGCAGATGAGGCAGTTCCCCCCTCCCAGGGAAGTAATCTTTTAGTGTCAAATGAAGTAGGGCTAGGGTACATATTGGACCTTGGTGTTGGTTCCCTGGTTTGCCCGTCGCACCTCCTTGAGTCAGTCAAGCAATGCTTTAAGGATATCGAGTTTCAGATCTGGCAGAGTGAAGTTGATAATGATAATAAGGGAAAAGATGGTAAACAACTGAACAGTTGACTGACTGAACTGACTGAACAGTTGGGATACAACTGGACAAACGTATTGTGGTGTTCTGTGATGAGGTCTCTCAAGTAGGAAGCTTTGCAATTTGTTGTAACCTCTGCAAAAACAATCTCCACTATATCTAACAAAGTTAGAAATAGATGCCACTTTTCATCATCACCAGGCATGTGTGGGCCAATCATCAGGGGCAAAAATCAACCCAGACACCACATCTGTGAAGCTATAATATATAGATTTAGCCACTGGCTAAAAGCGGAGCTCCTGGTTATAAAATTTTCTATGTGAATGAAAGGGATTCCCATGTGTACATGGTTTATATGGTTGTTTTAGAGTCTTCCCTTCACGTGATATTCATTTTTAAGCATAGATGACGTCATCGATGACGTCATATCACGTGACTACCTCATTTCGCTTATCTGGTGGCCTAGACTACACTACCAAAGTTTCGTTGTTTTAGAGTCTTCCCTTCACGAGATATTAAACTTTCAAGCATAGATGACGTCATCGATGACGTCACATCACGTGACCACTTCATTTCGCTCATCTGGTGACCTAGACTACACTACCCAAGTTTGGTTGTTTTAGAGTCTTCCTTTCATGAGATATTCATTTTTGAAGCATAGATGACGTCATCGATGACGTCAGATCACGTGACCACTTCATTTCGCTCATCTGGTGACCTAGACTACACTACCAAAGTTTGGCTGTTTTAGAGTCTTCCTTTACGAGATATTGATTTTTCAAGCATAGATGACGTCATCGATGACGTCACATCACGTGACCACCTCATTTCGCTCATCTGGTGGCCTAAACTACACTACCCAAGTTTGGTTGTTTTAGAGTCTTCCCTTCACGAGTGATTGATTTTTCAAGCATAGATGACGTCATCGATGACGTCACATCACGTGACCACTTCATTTCGCTCATCTGGTGGCCTAGACTACACTACCCAAGTTTGGTTGTTTTAGAGTCTTCCCTTCACGAGATATTTATTTTTCAATCACTAATGACGTCATCGACGACGTCACATCACGTGACCACCTCATTTCGCTCATCTGGTGGCCTAGACTACACTACCCAAGTTTGGTTGTTTTAGAGTCTTATCTTCACGAGGTATTGATTTTTCAAGCATAGATGACGTCATCGATGACGTCACATCACGTGTCCGTGTTACAGCACCCCCCTTGTGGCATAGACAAAATATCCCAAGTATGGTTGTCTTAGCATGTTCCCTTGAGGAGATATACTTTTTTCTTTGCATACCACAGGGTTCCCATGTGTACACGGACGGACGGACGGACGGACGGACGGCGTACGCTATAGGTTTAATACCAGAAAAATAAAGAAAAAATCATATCTCCCGAGGGGTAGCTTCTATGGAAGCCAAACTTGGACAACGTTTCAAAGACCATAAGAGGAACTCTACACCAAAGTCACGTGCCCTTACGTCATCAATGACGTCATCAAAATGATCCATAATGCCCGTGACGTTCAAAAATCAACTCGATAGTATACTATACGTTTTTCCTTAGGTATGGTGCTCCGCTTGCGCGGGCCTTCGGCCCGCGCAGGAGCTCCGCTAAAAACAAGATTAAAGCAAACAGCTAGCTAAAAAAGGGGCCAATCATGTTTTTGTCAAACATTTCTTGAGGGAGATTATATTAACAAATGATTTATTTTGAATAATAAGCAGGAATGTTAAAAAAGATAAAATAACGAATCTGTGGCTATGCATAATTACCTCTCTGTTTGAGCGAGTTTGTGCATGAAATTAAAGTTGCAGTGCTTATCACAGATGGCTTGTTTGAAACGTCAGCATATCCATAATCAAAATCCCAATCCACTGATTAAGGTTGTCTAATGTAAAGAACTTCTCACTGATTGCATACTTGATGAGTTCCTTCACCTCATACTGCAACAACCCTTCTAACAAATCATGCATAGCATCACCAGGTAAGCCTTCTATAACATGGAAGTATCTGGATTGGTTCAGAATAGATCGGGCATTTATTCCAAACTGAGATGAAATATCTTCATCAGAGTTTTCAATTGCTCTACAGTGTCGATCATACATTACACGTGTGCGCAGCTCAAAATCATCTTCTTCAAACTGAAAGAGTGAAGAGACAAAGACGGATGGTTATAGCCAAATATTTTACTGAATAAATGCTAAAGACCATAACAAGAAAAAAGAAGAAACAATTGCTGCTTGTTGTAGATTTTGACTTTGAATAATAATAATTAAATCGAATGTTATTCACCACATGTATGTATACAATAATTGCAATAGTTAATAGGTAGATATTTCACTGGTACATGCACTACATGCTGCATGTGCTGCAATTCAATGAAAATTGCACTTTGACAAAATCAGATGTTTGAAATATGCATTTCCAATGGATGCCTGCTTATATTGAGATCCCTCTGTATTAACTCAGTAATCACCTTAGTAGCGAAATCATTGGCATTTCCCATGCAGACTCTGCATTTCAAAGCTGCTGAGCTTCCAATTTTAAATCCACCCATCTCCTGGGAGGCAAGATTGTCCCCTGAAACAAAGGCTACAGTGCCAGTAAAGGACTTTTGTTCTCCATTTATAAGAAATTCATAACCTCTATCCTGAAATAAATAGAATAACCGCTTCAATCATTTATCCAATATCAATTAAATTCTTACAAAATGACAAATGGGCACAACTATAATTGCAAAAATGATGGAAAATCCAAGTTTGATGTGCAACAACATTGTTTAATGAATGTACCATCTTTGAATTATATTTGCATGTTATGGTATTATTTCATGTAAAATTAATAAAAAAGGAACAACCTAAAATAATTCTGAAGAAAATTACCTGCTGAATAATGAAGCCTCTGGACATGTTATTTCAATTTTTGCACACTGACCTGTTCTAGTTGATCAAGCTGAATAATAAATGCCCTCAGTACTTCATTGCATCCATATTTTTTATAACACTTCTCTTGGCTACAGCAAGGAGCTGCATTGCCTTCAACTGTGAACGGTGCAGTGGGTCAATGTTCCAAGAGTATAGTAGAAAACCCCTAATATTAGCAGTAAGTTAGGCAAAGAAAAACGAGGAGCAACATGAAAAACATTACTGATTATAAAGTTAAGAAAAAAACAATGGCGTGGCATAATACAACAGCTAAGATAATTTTTCAAGGATAGATTTACTGCTTAATATGACAAATTAGTTGTAAGCCCTTTATTGAGTCGCAAAACACCACAGGCTTACCATCCTCCAGTGGTTATGTTTTATCCTCCAGCGGTTATGTTTTGACTCGGCAAGCCGCTTAGCGATCTCTCGTGTTTACCCCACAATTATATCGCTCTCAGAATTTGCTCCGTAAATCATCTGTCATAGAATAAAAGTCAGATAAACTCTAATTATGTTGTCTCTGATGTGGAAAAACATCGAAATAGTAGGGAATTATGGCACTGAGACATCAAAGACAACACAATTAGAGTTTATCTGACCTTTATTCTATGACAGATGATTTAAGGGAGCAGATTCTGAGAGCGATATAATTATTGGGTAAACACGAGAGATCGCTGAGCGGCTTGCCGAGCTGCTACAAGTCAAAACATAACCGGTGGTGGATAAAACATAACCACTGGAGGATGGTAAGCCTGTGAAAACACCTTCCATGAACATGTAAATAAGAAATATTTCTATTACCAACTTTATGCTTAGAGTTTTGCTGCCCAGAGGATTCACAACTTCAACTTCATCATAATATAATATAATCTGCAATGCATGTGGATTCCTTGAGAAGAGAGGGTGCTCCTTGAATGTCCTAGCATCACAGTAATCAGAAATCATCCCGTCATGTCGCTGGTGGGGATTCTCAACCTATGAGGGGGAACGCAGTTTCAGATTGGGTGTACAGTATTTCTCAAAATTTCCTACATTTTTATAGGACTTTCTTGATCCTTTCTTCAATCCCTGCTAACAGAGGCAGATTTTATTTTGTATAGCAGGGAGCCTCGCCATGAAACATCACTTTGTTTTGAAGCCAAGTTTTTACGCTAAGCCAATAACATACCCAGCATCTATGTATGCCCTTGATATCTAGTAACGTATTAAAGTCCCTGTTATCATTGAACTCTTTGCTATCAATTAGTACCTATTGTAAACATTATAGTTAATATTAGTATTGTTATTATTAGTTCGTACATTTGTAAACAATTTGGTGACACCTGATGGACCTGATGAGATTTTCTGTTGGTAAATAAACAAAGAACAATTGGCAACAAACATAGACAAAAAAATTGTGTCCAATAAAAATCTAGACTAAAAATTTCATTTATATGCTCTGGAGAAATCATTTTTATTTAATTACCTGCTTCAAAATAGATGGGTCATTCAACCATTGCTCTAAGCTTTCAAGGAAAGGGATATCAATGACCTCATCATCACATTGAACCCTTCTCCTCTTTGATCCTTTTAGTCGGTGTCCATGATAATGGCCAAGGACGCGCTTTACAGGTTCCTTTCCAAAAGAATAAAAAATAGACTTTGTTAACCAGGGCTCAAAATTAACAAACAATCAGCCATAATTTTATGCCTTGAACCAGCATTACAGGTGTAATTCATCAAAAATCTAGTCGTAAATTCACTAAGACAACACTGTAGAGACTGAAAACATAGGCGTTTTTATGTCCAAGTCTAACAAGTTGGGCACAGGAAAAATTTTACGTGCATTTATGCCTGTATCGGGCACAATTTCAAGCTCCTGGAGTGACTGCAGAATACCCAACGCTGATTTGCATCTCTCAGAACGAGGTGACATAATAAAAGGAATAAATAATTATTTTGATAATTTAGTTTGAAAAATCAAACTTTAAAATGACACTTGCCAATACAACACAATTCAATGTCTTTTTTCACACTTACCACAAGCCCACATTTTTCTTTGAATACTTGTCTTTGTCTGTGTTCAGTTTCCAGATCTTGAAATGGGTTGATCTCATTTGAATTTTGCCTAAATAAGTCTTGCCATGTGATGTTTTGCAAATCATCCACAACATCTAGTGTTGATAGCTCCTTACTAATATTCACACAGACCGACTTCACAGCCACAGAGATAAGGGTGGTTGTGCTTTGAATGATGTCATCCAATGCTTTCTGTGATAGATTATGTGATTCCTTTATTCTTAAGAGGTATGCAGCACTTGTACAGTTCAAATCCCCATGAAATGTTTCATCTGCATCATCATCATCTGATAGAAGCTCACCTATAAATTCATCATCAGATTGTTCCTCTGGCAATTCATGCCGCACAAAATCCACAGGCTGTGTAATGTCACGTGCATTTTTTACAAAATTCTTGTGAGATCTGTAGATATGGCTTCTGTAGCCATAAAACGTCTTGTAAGTCACTCACAGCCATCTATACCACATAAAACCTGAAAATTTGGATCTTCTCTATGAACTCGCTTTATGTGACTGAGAAAAAGCGCAACATTTTCAAGGACGACATTGCACAATGTGCACTGAAGACCCATAACTTGCGAATTATAGAGGGTGAACCTCTGAAGGGTAATGATAATATCACAATGTAAACATGATCCGTGGACGTTCGTCGTTCTGATTGGGAGACATACTTTAATGCCAAACTACTATTAAGGATTAAGATATGGGTATAAAGGATTTTCCCTCCAAAATTCGTCCTCTTTCGTCGAAGTCCTCAAGACAACCAGAAGAGTGCAGAAGCGAGCGACCTTTCAGCTCTGTGTTTCACCTAGACCTCGTGCTCTTTAACGAAGTACCAACTCCAAAGTCTGCCATGGAATTTGATCCAGATTTTACAAAGGAAGAAGTTGTTTCCTGGCTAAAGGCAAACGGATTTTGTCCCGAAGCTACGCACAAATTTGGTAAGAAAGCGAAATCCACGTGTGTAAGCTAGTAGCTCTTGCAAGAAGCTCACTGACGACTTGCTTGTTTCTTTTATTTTCCTTCTTAACAGAGAAGGACGCTGCCGATGGTAAAGATCTTCAGGACATTGCGAAGCACGACGGCCTATTGAGGTTTTACTTCCCGACACTGAAAGGGCGCCTGAATTTTCTAAGGAAAGTGGAAGTACAAGACGAAGAGACTGATTCTATCAGTGTGAGTTCGCGCTCGTTTCGCGCCATTGATCAGGACGCTATGACGCATGCTCAGTAATCTGAGACGCCGGTTTCCGGTTTCAGTGGCTTACAATTTCAGTCATGCGCACCAAGAGCTTGCTTTTGATTACGGTTTAGGTTCGGTTTGAAAAACGGAACACTGAAGCTGGAAAGATGTTGATTACACCTCGAAATCTCCGAATTACTAACCCCAGTCCTTTAATTATTCTTTTCCATATTGTAATAGGTATTCTTTATATATTTTTTTTTCGCAGTCTCCCATTGCTGGGCCAAGTTCTGTTAGGGACGTGGATACAAGCTTTCCGAAGGCGAAATCAAATTCCAGCAGCGCCTCTAGCTCTCTACTTGATATTTCCAGCATTTGCGACTCGGAAGACGAAGAAGAATCGAGATCGAGCAATAGAACGTCGACACCGAAAGGAAAGGCAACGAAGAAACTAGTTGTAAGTGTCCTATTACAAAGCTCATTTACTTTAGCCCGGGGACAGCAACATTTTCAAAATTCCCTAGGGTAGCCAGTGGTGTGCAAATGCCCCACGGTGTCCTGGGAAGGGGATGATTACCACTGGAATTGACTGATACATTATAATCGACAAACGTATTTTTTCAGCAATTTAGAGCAAACAAGTAATGAGTGTTGAATGCTAATGTGAATTTTTCTATTCTATCTCAACCAATAACAGGATAAAAGGGATAATCCCTCCAGATCATCTGAGAAGAAAATAAAACCCTATGGAGGAAAGGTGAGATCTGTAATAGATTAGGAAATTATTAGACTTTACCTAAAAAAATAACATAAGGCTTATAAGACATGATCAATGTATGCCCATGCAGCCGTTTTAAACCCAAATACAAAATGATTACACGGTTCTGAATAAAATGTATATTTGAAGTGAATGCAAAGTGTACACCTGTGAAATCCGTCAAAATAGAGTATCGTGATCCTGCAAACTCTTGTGAAAACCCTGGATACATTGTCCATCGGAACTCACTTTATAATGCTGAGATAATCTGCAGTTCTTCATGGGTTGGCTGCTTTCAATTTGAACCATCTGTTCTGAAAACTGACAACTGCCCTGGTTGACCGTTTTTCATAGATACATTCAGACATTCTGCAGTATTATGAAAGCTTCAGTAGTTGTCAGTGTGAGTCACTCATTTTTGCCCTTTTGTTGCAGATTCTACCTAAATGGGTGTCAAGTGTTGAGCTCCCAACACGGGTATGTTATTGTTAGTTATTGTTTTGTGTGTGTGGCTGAGGAAATGCACTGCAGTTGTAGAGCATTGAATCAATAGCTTGTTTATTACAAATTAGTAAATTTAGCATTGCAGTTTCTCTTTAAGAGACATAGTTGTCACTGGACAGTCACAAAATATCTCTCTGACAGGGGTATGTCTTCACTGTACAATGGAAAGTTGCCAGCAGTGTGTTAAGCAGTGCAAAAAATGCTGGCAAGCTTGGGAGGTGGCCAGCTAGTTCTGGCAGCACTGTGTAGTGCCTTAAATGTTGATATTTTATTCTTTTTTACTAAGCACCACTCTTTCCAGCTGTTATGTTGATAACTGGCTCCCAGGAAATATTATTTCATATACACATTACTTTTTATAATGATTTCAGTTCTTTCAAATCATGAGACTACTTTTCTTTCAAGTTAATTAATCATTGTACTTTCTTCTAGTTTTCAGCATCTGTGGAAGCAGGGCTGAATTCAGGTCACCTGAAACCTAACCTGAAGAGCGAGTTAGTGAGGGATGTCTGCATCAATATTAACAATTATACCACATCACTTAAGACACCAGAGCGAGAGTGGATTGCACAAGAGATCATAAAGAAATATCCTTGTCTGGCAGACAAGGTGACGAATCAGGATGACAATGAATGGGTTTGTACACAGAATTATTCTTGAAAAAGTCATATATACAAGTGCCACTCAGAATCCTGAGGCCTGGAATCCGCATGATATGGCCCTTTAAAAAGTTATTCTTCCAAAATAGGAACAATCTCATGGGTGCTGCAATTTATTGTTTTATGCTTGAGGTAGACACAAACTGTACTGAAGTTGCATGTTAGTCTCAGTACAACAGGTGAAGAAAAAATATATCCTTTCAGAACATGTTCTAATTCTTGGCTTGAACTGGTCACATGGTCACTTTAATAGATCTCCCTAAACAATATCTATGTAGCCTATGTGGCTGTAGTTTCTGGAAGGGCCTTTCCATTTTTTAGCCGCACCCCCTACATAAGAGTTTTGCGAGGGGGTATAGCAAAATGGCCTTTTCCGATAGGGTCAAGCCAAAAAAAAACTCTTCTGTAGTTCAGAAAAAAATATTTACAAATGTAACCCCCTAGTTTTGAAAACACTTACTTTGATGTTTGCCTTCTTTTAAAAGGATACCATCGATGGTAAACTCTTCAATCGTTGGAAGAAGATCCAAAAACGCAGTCGGCTAAATGGTGTAGCAGGGGAGGCAGGGGAGGTACCAAAGAAAAAAGGAAAGAAGGGACATAGTTGGGCAGAAATCCCAGATATACCTGAAGGGGAGTCCTTGGAGAGCCTGCGCAACTTTGCGAAGGCCAACAGGGCAGAGCTTGCTCAAAAACCAAAGAAGCAGAAGCTCCATAAAGATTTTATGGACAAGACATTCCCACTTCGACGCCATGACATCTTGACATCGCCAACATTAGTCAATAATGTGCTGTCAGATTACCCTTCACTAAAAAACATTATCCACGTAAGTGTCAAATGCCTTTGATACTACCTTTTTGCAACAATTTTTATGGATCAAACCATCTTTTCACCTGAGCTATTCACTTCAGGGCAAAAGTATTATTATTTAAAAAAATGAAATTTGAAAAAAATATTTGGAAGATTACAGGCCCATAGTCAACCAGGTCCCAAAGAGGTTCATATTGTATACTAGAAGTATCTATTGAGATAGTGAGTGCTCGAGCGGAAAGCTACTCTCTCTTGAAAGTGTTTTGTTTCCATCCTAGTGTATAAAAACTGAGTGGTCTGAATGTTGTGAACATTCCATGGAATTTAATAAATCATTCAACTGTATACATAATCAGGTTGTTGATTAGTATCTGAAGCCAGTGAAGGATGCCATAACATCAACAATTTGTAGCTGCTTCAGGAATGTTTCTAGAGTTCTCACAAACAGTCCAGAAAAAAGCACTCTTGTTACTACTGAACTTTGGGTCTGTTAAACAAAGTATTCTTTTATCATAGAATTTTACTCGTAACAATTGGACATAAACAGTTGATGCAACGTTTCTGCAGAGTGATTGTATTAACATGTGAACATCTCCTGTGACTTCTGCTGCAGTTATCGAACTATAGGAGGGGTGTAGACACTTGCATGTTAAATATCAATGTATATGTATGTTTCTGGAATCAGGTTCGTGTGAATATAATTTCTAAAGCAGGATTTTCCATTGCAGTAGCTTCGTTTCCTGTTTTGGTAGAATATTCTAGCTGTGGGGCCATTTTCTTGATTCAGTTTGTTCCAAGTAAATATTCTTTGAACTTGTAATGCATAAGATACTCTCTTTAACCAGTTTTTAGATATTGTTTGACCAAGTCAGTCATTTCTGTTCTTGAGATAATTATTCCCATAATAATAGACACTGGTGTCTTACAAATTAAAGCTTGGTGTCTTTTACACTCTGTAAAAGCTTCCAGATCCTCTGTTGATTGTCTTCATTCAAATAATTCTGTCACAATTTTTCATAATAATATAACAACGTGGCGCTTGTTCCATAATTGTACAACAACTTCTTGTACATATCAAATTTGTAAATGTTGATTGGAAGCAATGGTAACAGTTAACTTTGCCTCCTGTGACTGTTTTTTTTTCTCTCTCTCTCTGCCATGATAATAAACAGTGTCATTCCCTTGATTTGTTGCTTGCTCACAGGGCACCAGTGTACTATACATGTCCAGTCTTGTTATCATTTTCCATAGGAAAAATTCACCATAGGAAAAATTCAACTTGTGACCACTGCAGAGTATGTTGTTACGGATGGGGAGATTTGGTAAAACCAAACGTGTTGTGTTCGATGGCCACCGTCGGACTCGCAAATCGTCTTATTAGTCGTCGAGAAATCTGCTGTGAAAATGATCTCATACCAGTGAATAACATGCTTTGAAAGCTGTGATAGCTTTCAAGAATAGAACTAAAGTGATTCATAACGTTTATACTTACCGAATTCCCAGAAATTTCCACAAACACGTCGCTTCACTTCTGTTGAGTGTTGTGAAATAGCAGCAGAACACGCTTCGTCGAGAAACCAAATTATGGTATACCAAACTGCGTGGCCGACAGGACCTGGTAACAGGCTACTTTTGCATGCAATCAAACGGGTACCCTGTGGCATGTTGCCGCCAGCCCGCCCAAAATCTATTCCGTCTCACATATCATCGTACTGCGCATGCGCGAGAATCAAAGAGGGATAATGGCGAGCTCGTGAGTACGGTACAAACTGGTACGAAAAGAATCAAAGAGGGATAATGGAGAGCTCGTGAGTACGGTACATTTGTAAACTGGTACGAACTTGTAAACTGGTACGAAATTAGAGTTGCTCTCGCTCGCTGCGCTCGCTCGAGCAAATATTTGCATTTCATCAATTTTTCTACTGCGGCTTTGATGCCATGGGTCTTTAAGGTTACTGAGAACATGATTGTTTTCTGAGGACGTGCTGCGAAGGTTCTCAGTAACATTAATAGAATAAAATTTATGTCAACGGAATAGAATTATGCATAAATTTATACTTCCTTTTCACACAATGGGCAATTCCAGAAAATATATGTACCCCGGGGGCAAGCAGCATTTGGAAATTCTAAATGGGAGGGGGTTTCCAAGCTCGGACTTCTGCCTGCAGGGGGGTTTTCGAAGCTAGAAGCTAGTATAACCTCTCAGGAATTCTATCTGCATGGGTAAAGGGGGCAAGGGTGCCACGTGGTCATTTTGTCAAGTACGTGCAAATGCATATATCCGGTGAAAAACGTTATGGCAATACAAGCAAAGAAAGCGTCTTGCCCTTGTTTTGAGCTTGAACGTTGCACAAACAACGTTTTCAAGATCACTCACATGCATATATAGAGTATAGGATGCTGTGCGTCTGGAGGGGGGGAGCCATTTTGGAAATGCTGGATGCATCGGGGGTCAAAAACTAGTGCCGCCTGCCCCTGAGTTACATATATTTCCTGGAATTGCCCAATTTCTAGTTTTTTAAATCATATTTTATAAATTATGATCCTATTTTGTGTGAACTGCATTATTACTGTTAAAACATGTATGTCCAAGATGACCATTTGCCAATGTTATTTTGCATTTTTGGTATTTTGATGTCAATATTATTAGTTTCTGTGGTTCTTTGGCATTTTGAAACCCTTAATGGACAGGGATATTGTACATATTGTTTTGTTTATGTTTCTGAGAATTTATGAGCAATATTATATGCCTATTTTTTAGGAAAAATCACCAGTTTTCTTCTATTTTGTGGTCTCATAAAATACTAATTTTTCTTAAGTCACCCACCCACTTGACATGTACTGCAGCAGGGCTATGCTCTGTGCTGTTATGTGCATGGGACCACACATTACTTGGCATGCCTGGTCAATTGTATAAAACATGCTGACTCTGCAGATGCCTGACGAAGGCCATGTGATATGGCTGAAACATTGCAACTTTGGTATTATGACTGACTGTCAAAGTTAAACAGTTAAACAGGTAGTTTTACGAGTGCAAAGTAAATTATACCGTTAATTGTTTTCTGACATCTGTTCCAGATGAGCATTCATGAAAATAATAATTGCAAAGATTAACATATCTGTGTATACTATGTTTTTATTTAAAGCTTAAAGGAGAGTGTGTCGAATCTTTGGAGACGATGAGCTGCCTTCAAACATCCGCAAAAAATATGACATGTGGCAAGACAAAATCCTGAAGTTTGCAGAAGGCAGCAAATTGAAGACCATAACTGATGTCATTGGTGACATGGAGGCTGCCCTTTCAGAAGAAGGTTGTAATAAAGATGGTAAGTATGATGTTGACTTTAACCTCTGGTCTATAGAGGTTTACCTATAAGTCATTTTTTAAATAACAAATATTTTCAATACAGACAGGGTTCGAAATTCCCACAAGCTAACTCACTAAATGCTAGTGGAATGTGCCAATTATAAAGTGTGGAAAAAAATCGCTCGCATTTTCTATCAAAGTTTTTTGGTGCTGCTACTACATCCAGTAATTAACAAGCCTGTGTCCGATGGGTGTGATAATGTTATGATTGGTTTGTTGTGTTTATCTAATACCGTAAAAAACTTCTAAAATAACACCATTAGTTTGTTGTTCCATGACTTCGCATCACACAAATCAGGTTTAGGCCAAAGGATGGATTGAAATTCCACAAGATTTTAACTGATTGAGCTCACTACTTTTACCGGTACCTCATTAGCATAGAGTTATATGGGCTACGAAACTATTTGTCACGCCCATCGGACACAGGGTCTTTAAGAAAGCATGTATCTTGCCCATTTAGCTTGTAGACTCGTCTCTACAAGGTGAAATTAATGTTGTGACTAAAAAAAAACGAATTTTAACCCTGACAGAAATCAAGAATAGAGCATCACTTATGATAGTGAATAAGCACCTTAAACAAAGAGGTGGACGGAAGGGGGCAGTACAGGAGGAAGTGCTGACAATCATAGAGGTACTTATGATAGCCATCTTTACTAAAAGTTAGGCAACTAAGACCAATGTTTTCTCTGTATTGTGTATCTTGTGCTGAAAGGATGTTCTGCTGATGCTTGACCATTCTGGATACAGCTTCTTACTTGTGCCTGACAAGAATAAAAGTCTTGAAATTTAGCCTGCGAAACAGGCTCTCAAAAAGTGCCCTGGAAAATTTCCTGAAAGCCATCTGAAGCTGTTCTAGAGCTCAGTCAAAAATGGGAGATTGGGGCGAGTATCGGCATCACTGTTTCCTTGGTATCATACTGTTTCCTTGGTATCACTGCTAGCGCCTGTTGAGCAGGCTAGCTGAAATTAATCTCCTACTGTTGTTACTCACTATTCATAAATCCTTTATACTATTAAATACAAAGCACTTTATATGTTAAGACAACTTTGGCTGCACTCCGAGTTACACAACTTAACTTTGGAGAAGTACACTTTAACAGATTTCATAAAATGTCCAATTTATAAAAAAATGTTTTTTGGTAGTCGTGACAAGTTAAGGGCATGTTGACACACTATTGATTTTGACTTAGACACAGCACTAGTCTTGACCTTGTACCTTGGTACTGCACTATTGAGTTGAGCATGGAATGCCTAGAGTTTGGTGATAAGTTTGAACGTTTAATTTGGATAGTTTTATGTCTCAAAAAGCATGTTGTCAAGGCCGGTTCATAATGTTGTCAAAAATGTTGCCCCAAAGTTTCAAAATCATTGGCTATTTCCTAGACAACATTGCAAACTCCACATGACAACGTGCTTTTTGAGACACAAAACTATCTAAACGAAATGTTCAAACTTATCGACCATGCTCAACTGAATAGCACAAATGTAGTGTTTACTTGCCGTTGCAATTTTCTATTGCACATGGGCACCAAGTGTTAATATATGTACATGCATGCTTAAAAGTGCCTTGTGTGTGTTCATGTCCTTGTACTTTGGCCATATCCAAATTGACAAGTACCAACAATGTACAGGTCATTCATCATGGGAAGTTTCAAGCTATTGGCTTCGCCACAGCTAAACATTTTAGGTGTGCATGTTTCATAAGTACAACATGGATCCTATACCCAACTCCTAATGGGCTGTTTAAAAAAAACGTACTCCCATCCCTTCCTTTTGAGGAACTTCAAAGTTTGAAAAATTGCTCTACCCCTGTGGAAATTCCAGACTACTATAGAAGCCCCGTCAAATTTACAGCAACCCCTTTGGAAATTCCTCATTCTCTTGTGGGAAATTCAAGGGTAAAATGAATAGCCCTGTGGAAATTCCAGGGTCAAACACAGCAACCCCTACAGAATTTCCAGGTTCCTTAATGGGGGTGGGGGATTGGAGGTACATTTTTTTTGGACAACCCATTGTACAATATGTTGTGGTATTTTATGGTTTTACTACTATACAGTGAGTAACAATCAGATGACGTTCAGGAAAAGGCTGATAATTTAGACCCAGCTTCAAAATCAAACTTGGCTAAAACCAAAATGGATTGTAACTATCACACTAAAGTTATAAATGTACATTGTTTTTGCAGAGGGATGCAGATGTTGATTCAATAATAAAGGACTTGGTGCAACCCCAGATTGTTATTGTGGGTGAGCTTTTTGACGCTGACATAATATATATTGTAGCTGAAGGCACTATAGCATGTAAGATACCCCAGACCAGTATATTGGATGCTGTCCTTGGGCTGCTGGGCAGCTTCTATGTGTACAACATATCGTACACCACCTCTAAAGGAATCCTTACTTTCTTGAGCAAGCCTTACTTGAGATTGGGAGAGGACAGAAATTTGTAACTGTGACATCTTTTTTTAACGAATTGGCAGCCTTCTAAAGACAAACCAAATTCCATTCTTCCACCCAGGGCTCCCCCACTCCACAAACTCTGTTGGGAGGTTCTAGCAATGACCGTTGAGGGCCTTCACTGAATGAAGTTTTTTTTTAAAGCGAGATATAGCTCATTTCCTTGAAGGCTATCAAACAGCTGTCGCAGTTGAGCAGGGGAGCTCTGAGTTTGTTTAGAGCTTTTTTATTGTACCTGAAGGCAGTGAGCAAAATACCACAGGCCTGGGCAGCTTCTATGTGTACAACGCACTATAGCATGCAAGATACCCCAGACCAGTATATTGGATGCTGTCCTTGGGCTGCTGGGCAGCTTCTATGTGTATACAACATATCGTACACACCTGGCACCGCGGAAATACGATTTGTGACGTCACATCCCGTGGCCAGCGGCTAAACCCATTAGGCTTTTTCCGTTCTCAGGTTGCAAAGAAATGAAAAGAAGGGAGACGAATGTGTAGCTCGAATATTTCGCCAACATAAAGGATTTTGTTTCTATTTACGGTTTTTCTTCACTCGAAGGAGTTGCTTTAGCAGAAAATCATGCTAAAGAGGAACGTTTAGTAAGTGAGTGGTTTGAATTCGTGGAATTTTCGGGCGCCCAACAGGCGAGGTGTGGCCACCTATCTCAAGACTTCGAAGCAACTTTTTTCACTTTATATTTCTTCCAAACATGCACTGGCAACAGTTTCATGGCTTATCTTTTGCTCTGTTGATTAGAGGATTGACTTGGCGACTTTAGTAATCAATCATAGCATGCGATCCAAGGTGAGTTTTTCCCTTTGTCCTTTTGCCTTTTGGAGAATAGTTTTCGTCCCAGTTTACAGTTCCTATCTAGAATACCGTTTGTTGTGTTTTTATAAAGAGACTTGTATCAAACATCGTCATGCATTATTGGAAGAAATGGCAGCTCATTTTTACAGAAAAAATCCCCCAAACCCACGCATATTTTATAGTGACTTGTGTCTGGATTAGCGCATGAATGGTAAATGTTTCCCATGGAGTACAAAAGTCATACAATGGATCCATTATCGTTTCCTTTGCAGGACGAGTGTCATTATTTACAAGAAGGGATTTGCAATAATCATGCTACAGACTTGAACCATTGAAGAACAACCAAGGTTGCAAATTATTTCTGAGATTGCAAAGAATATAGAGAAGAATGTTGACAAGGGAGTGAATTGCTTTGCCAGTATAAAAGGGGATTTTCATTCTTTAAAATTATGTACTTAGGGGCCTGGATCAGGGTAACTTTGCCTGATTTTCTAGAGGGTTTAACAGGTACTTTTCAAATACAGACATATTGTCATTCAAACGTGCTAACATTACTTTCCTAAATAATCTCCTTCCTGTGTGACCATGGGGAGGTGGGAGTTTCAATTGACTTGTGCATCATCGAATTGCAAAGACTGGCTTTGATTCCCACCCCTGAGGGTGTAATTCGTATAATGGACTATTATGAATATTTAACCATTATCCTGCAAGATTGCGCAGAATATTGTCTGATACTTAGCCGACGAGGGACGCAGTCCTGAGTTGGCTAAATCAGACGATATTCTGCAAAATCGAGCAGGATAATGGTTTTATTATTCAGCACATCGATAGCACAAAACCCCCCTGAAAAACATTACTTTTGTGTATTATTTACGAACTCCGACACATTACATTTCCCTCAGAGACGGATATCGCAGGATATCTGTCATGTACAGAAGACAGCTATTGGGGTTCCAATGACCATATTTGGGCAGTGCATATCGATGTGCTGAATAATAAAAGTGATTAGCTGTGATGGTCCAATGGTAATCCTATGTACTTTCCTGTATTATTTCAGAAAGCTTTGACATTCATTATCTCTGGTCTCAGTGATATTTTTTTTACATGACTACCACTTTTTGGTCGAACTTCACCACTGCCACTTTCTTTATGAGAACCTATTCAAATCACACCAAAGTAAAGGCAATAGATATCAACCTTTTTGACATATGCCTATTGGAATCATCATCTTTAGTTCTCTACTGCTTTGGAGAGGGAGCAGAAGACAAAAAATATGCAGAGTCAAATTGTGAAACCAGAAATTATCCCTGGAATTCCTTGCATGAAGTTTACTGACTCATTCAATACATTTAAGGTTATGAGAACATTAAAGTCCACTGAGACTAGAAAGGGCCTACCCAGCAACGGCAAACATTTTGAGATACTTGTGTGTGGCAGGTAAATACAAAAAATGTATGACAAAATCCTGAGAGTGACAATGTGTGGCTCCAGAAAACATCCATACCCCTGGAAGGTGTTGAAACGTGACCCACCCACCCCCCTATGGAATTTCCGAGGAAAAATACAGTATTTGTATGGAAATGATAAGGTAAATTGACCCCCCACCCCTACGGAATTTCCAATGCCCTTCCGCACAATGCTATTCTTATTGGCAAACAAGTCCTATAACCACTTGGGCTACACAGTGCCAATAAAATATGTTTATGTCTATGCAGGTGAAATGTATGAACATTTTTGCAATCATATGCATGTGAGAGGCTTGTGACACCTACCTAATGGGCAATTCCAGGACATTTATGTACCCCTGGGATGGGCAGCATTTCGAAATTCTGATTCTGCTTGCATGGGGGGGGGGGGGGGACAGCAAGCTAGTTGAACCTTGATGGAATTCTATATGCATGGGGGAGAGGGTACTGGTAAGCCCTTTTTAAATTATTGTAGTGGGCAGATGTCACTCGCTCGCTCATAACTCAAGTGTTAGCTCATGACGTCATCTAAACTAAACAAATTAATATCTCGAGAACAATACATCGCTAGGTGACCAAACTTGGAAAAAGTTATCTGAGTGACAAAGGGGGTCCATGACATTACGTCACCAATGACGTCATCAAAACTAGAAAAAATTAATATCTCGAGAACGGAACATCGCTAAATGGCCAAACTTGGACAAAGTTATCTGAGTGACAACGGCCGTCCAGTACCAAGGTCATGTGGTATAATGACATCATCACAACTAGAAAATTGATATCTTGGGAACAGGAACAGGACCAAAAGTCAAAACTTGGATAAACAGTATCCACGATTTCACCGAGGCACTCGGTGCCTTTGACCATTTTCCTCACCAACAATCCATCACACAAGTGACAAAATCTTGCAATAATGAAAATGGCATCATAATTTAATAATTTGAAGATTGTTCAACCATGCTTCATTTGAATACTAATCAGTGCAAGCTTTTATATTTATTTTTGTTTTCTAGCAAGTCATTTTGTGTGATCAAATACAACGTATTATTAAGAACTAAATCTGGGTATCTGACCCTTGGGTTTTGTGAGCCAAACAAAAGCAAATAAATACCAAATACAGGGAGCAAATGGAATGCAAGAACATTTGAGTTGCAATGAGAGAGCACGTGATTGATATTTCAAGGGGAATAAACAAAACCTAAGTGGTCATTATCACATTACTAAGTGGTTATCACATTACTAATTGATTATCACATTACTGTATCAAATATTTTACTCGAACTATGTACTTTTGCGTCCTCCCAACGTGCTGCATGAAATCTTCTGTAATGAGCTTCAACAAAATCACGAATACCGTGCGGGAAGTCCGACTTCCGAGTTTGTCTCCTAAAGTTCGCCCCGTGTGCAAACTTTGTTTAAGCTGTGCACAATATATGTGTTGTAAAATTTAGTGCTACAACTTTCGCCAGGATATTAAAACTAAGTTTTACGTTTCCACACTAAGTTTTGGACTTTTGTTGACCCGGCTGGCGTATCGGGGAAAACAATTCAAAGTTGCCGGCCTTTTGTAATTTTGGGGCGTTGCTGCTGACCAGCTAAAAAGTGTGACCGGACGCACAAAAACGTATTTCCGCGGTGCCACACCACCTCTAAAGGAATCCTTACCTTTCTTGAGCAAGCCTTACTTGAGATTGGGAGAGGACAGAAATTTGTAACTGTGACATCCTTCTTAAGGATTGGCAGCCTTCTAAAGACAAACCAAATTCTATTCTTCAACCCAGAGCTCTCCCACTCCACAAACTCTGTTGGGAGGCTCTAGCAATGACGGTTTGAGGGCCTTCACTAAATGAAGTTTTTTTTAAAGCGAGATATAGCTCATTTCCCTTAAGGCTATCAAACAGCTGTCGAAGTTGAACCGGGTAGCTCTGAGTTAAAGATTGTTTAGAGCTTTTGACTGTACCTGAAGGCAGTGTTACCAGCAAAATACCACAGGCTGGGCAGCGTCTATGTGTACAACGCATTGTGCACAAAAAACAAATATTTTTTTTACCTTCTGGAGCATCGCTTGAAATTGGGCGTGAAGAAAAATGTCAACAGTTCATTTTTTGGCACTTTTATTAGTCTAGTCGATAGAGGGGGTCCACAAGCAGCCATAGTCAATCAGGTCCGAAAAGGGGTTCATATTGTATATTTGCAGTTTTCGTCACTTTTTTCGTTGTTTAAATCATATTTTTTAATTCGATATGGTTGAAGTTTAAGAGGATATAATTATATAATAGAATGTTTGCATCAATCAGTGAACCTTGTATTGCATAATGAAATAAACGTGATTTGGAAAACTATTGTTCTCTAGTCATTGAAATCTTGCGACAACCCAACAAGGAGCTAAAATGGCTCATTTTATGAGGGCCATTTTCAAAAGGGCCAAATTTAATGGTGCTGTTTCGGCCAATCAAAAGTCCAAAATGGCCCAGTTCTGTTTTATTTTGGAAACATAGAGGGTCCATTACAAATCCTTATTGAGGGCTGATTGGGCTCTCTTGATAGCCAATGCAGCTCCAAACATTGGTACCAAAATAGCCCCTCTTTGACAGGGCTGAATTGGCCCCTCCACCAGTACCATTCTGGACTCACCGTTTCGGCCCCATTTTGGGGGCCAATTCAGCTCATTATTTTTTACAGTGTACTGTTTCGTTCGAAGACGTGTCTTTGGCGTACCGGGTACCAATATTTGTACTGACACTCGGTGGCTGCAGTGCCAATACTTTGACACGTCAAGACACACCGAGTGTCTGGTGCCTGATGACAAGAAATTCCATGACACGTGGTGTAGAACGTGTCTGGTTCCATGACACACCATGGTACTTGGCGTACCCGTTTCCAGGACAAGAAACTCCTCCGTGACTCCGTGACACGCGGCGAGTTTCTTACACGCGGCGTGTACACGGAAAATTAAGGGCCAAGAAACTCCATGATTTGCCTTATTTCACACAGTGTATCCTGTGGGTGCATGGGAACCCACCTTTCCGACTAGACTATACATTATATTCCAAATTCACAAAGGGATAATGCCATTCTTGGCTGGATGACCACAAAACAATTGCACCCTGCAACCAAATACCACTTCTTAGCACAAGTACTGGTGGTTCAGAGGTGCAACATGTTAGATAAGCACTACAGCATTTCATCGATTGTTTTGAGAAGTAGAACTATACCTAAAGAGTTCCCTTTTTGGGGTGTAGAGACTACTCAAGAGTTTTCACTTAGTTTGTGCTGTAGAACATCATGGTGCTGTATCAAAATCCCTTTGCTTCAATTTAACTTCTAAAAATTATATTGTTACCTTAAAATCTAATATTTTCAACAGGTAGAAGTTTTCCTAATTTTGTCAACTGCCCAATTTCTCTAAATTGGATTGCAGTTTACAAAACTTGTTCTAAGAGTCTGTTAGTAATAAAAAGCATAATAAATTGTTGACCAATATGATGTTCCAATATTTTCTTGGACATAATCATCATTGAATCCTAGGGAAGGGTGAAAATGGAGATTGTATCTCCTGGGTGGTTAGCTACCCTTCGCAGCCTTCAGGCTGGGTATTTATAAATCGTCGACAAATTCCCAGCTGGATAGATACAAAATCTGGGTTAAATAAAATCTGGTAAATTATCGTAGTCAAACAAATTTTATTTGGGTGATTCAGCACCTCAAGATATCATCTGTAGGGTTCGGGGGGGGGGGGGGGGGGGGGGGGGTGAAGCATGTTCACACATTTTATTTTATTTTTATGTATCAATGTACAATGTACATTGATGCTCATATTGATTTGTAATTGGTTGGATTTTCCATGAAACTATGTTCAGAACATCGGGTCAACTTTTACTTCTCGACCCAAAGCTACGATATCTTTCCACTTAATCTAACTGCACTAGAAGGCCCCGAAATTATTGTGGTAAACCGATAGGATAAAAAATGAAATCGTTACTATTGCTAAATATCGTCTTCTTTCTGGTTCTTGCAGTCTAATTTTTAGTCTAACTCAGTTTAAACAGTCGCAGATGAAGGTTCACAGATCCACAAATCAAACGAGTTTATTTGCAATATTATACAGGCAGCTGAATAAACGTTTTTTTAATCCTTTCCGCTCTCTGAATTAAAGCAAAACAAACGAGAAATAGAAATATCGTGCTATTTGATTACAAATTCGTGATACTCAACAGTGCTTTTCCCTGAGTTGAGTCTGCAATGTAAACTTGGAGAGCATAGGTTGTTGCGCATGGCATGTGCAAAATACTTCTTTGTTGGGGGAGGGACTCCCATATTTTTTTGTCGGGGATGATCGTCGGAACTTTTCAGTTTCAGTCCTAAAAGATACCAAACATGGCGGTCCATGGCGTGGCCCAACAAAATTATTACCCTAAAAGATACCCTAAAGATGAAGTTTTATGTACCAAGTAGGTGCGAAGGGCACACGTTAATTATTGGTTTTCAGTTGTCACGTGACTAAATTTATCTCCCCAAATATACCTTGAAATGCTGTATACTCAACAGAACTGTAAAGAGAACACACGATTATGTTTCCTGGGTAAATTTGAGGCCTATTGAGTGTTTTCCGAGCGAATATATCGAAATGAATCTCCGCCATTTTGTACAGTAAATGTATGGAGCCGCCATGTGGTGCCCAAGCAGATGAGCACCAACATGGCGGCCAAATTACCAGTTCTTCAAAACGGCTATTTAATGGATCATATCAACAAGAATCTTGTCGGAATGGTAGGATATGAACATTAATAACATTCTAATTTGTCTAGATTGTAAGAATTAAGCAAATGCAGTAAATACGGCACGCTCAAAATATTTAACTGGTGTTGCGTGACATAAATAGCTTCAGCGATATCTCCGGAACTACGTGGCAGAAAGTGTCGAGATTTAGTGTGATGACTTCTTCAGTAGAGTTATAATCAACATTGAAAGTACATCTCCTCACAGGTTTAACTTTAGAAGTTACGATTTTAATGACGTCACGTGAAAACCACGAATAGGTGAAAGACAACCCATCAAGAAATGTCCGTGATTGTTTCTAATTTAATAATAGTAATGATGTTTTAGGGGCATTTCACAAGTATCAATGCTCTTACAATAAAAAAGTATAATATACAATCAATTAACAATCAATTTTAAATTTATATTGTAAAAAACAAGAAAAATATTGTAGCTATAGAGATGATTGAATATAAGAATGAAACAAAAATTATAAGCAATACAACTAGCAACTATAAAAACCCAAGTACAATACTAAGAAATAACTAAGAGAACTGTTAAAAAAATGGTCTTGGGACGTGACTTAAAATGTACAACAGAAGAAGCATTCCTTACGGCCTTAGGCAAATCATTCCATAGTTTAGGTGCGCCATAAAAAGCTCTATCTCCATAATTAATTGTGTTGGTTTTGGGGACGGTTGATTTATCGTCTTCTCATAGAATAACCTCTCTCTCTCTCTCTTTTTAGAGAGATAATTTATTTCTTGAACTTCGAAAATTTGCTGTTCTGATTGTTTTTCAGTTCTTCGGAATCAGAAGTCGATGATTCCTTCACGGCACTTTTGAAAGGCGAATTACATTCACAGCAACATATTATTTAAAGGCAATTTTGTCGAAAAGATATCACAAGAAACTCTTAATCTACTTTGAACATTTATCTGTAGGTTGAAAGGCACATTAAATCTTGGAAGCCAACCATTAAGTGCAGTTTCTTAGATAGAATTTCAGTTACCTCGTCATGTTGACTCGCTTGATCACGAGCCATCCGACATAGAACGTATTTAAAGTGGTCTCTTTTTTATGAAGGTCTTCCTCGATCCTAGAGTTTGAATAGGTTAATTTCCAAATTTCTGTTTGAATATTCCAAGCGAATGTTTAATTTCTCTGCCAGCGGGCTGAAAAATATAGTCATCCATCGGTGGTGAATTGGCGACCAAATCCAAGTGTCTCAGCGAGGCAACTCGGCAGTTCACAACCATAATCCAAGGCAGAAAATGAGAATTTATCCCTCGACTCCATCCTTGAAACAAAAACTTAAATATTTTATCGTAGTCGATACTAAGGTTTTAAAACAAGTGATTTCTAGGGTTTTTGCTTCTCTAAAACAGCAGCAAGTTTCCACCATGTGCTGAGTAGCCGAATCCTTGTAGTGAAGTCTGACCTAATGTCGCGTGCGTGACAAACGTCACGCATACAGAAAGTGGCTTCAAAATGTCGGCAAATGCCACATTTAGTGTCGTTCGAATATTTTTGGGAGTGTTCCCGTGTAGTATATACTAGAACGATTATTCTCCTCAGGCTCCGTGAATAGTGGGCACTATTCACGGAGCCTTCGGCGAATAATTGTTAAATATTATTATTCTTGAGTAAAATATCTGTCACGCATATAATGAGCTCCCGGCAAAGACACCAAAAGTTGCGGCGCGACCGACAGGCAGAAGGCTTGACGAGCACTGCAACGGGTGTACATACCAGGAATCCCAAATCTACAAAAAGAAATCAGTCTCCCCGCGTGTGTCCGAGCATCACGGCTATGAAAATCCGTGGTTTTTCTCAGAGCACCACCACAGGGAGCTGATGGCAAGTACCGAAATTAAAATTCGTTGATGCAATAACGTTGCTGTTGGAACCAAAGCCACACAACAGTCACATCTAACGTACACGTAAAAAGAAGAATGCGACTAGTGAGCAAATTCGTGTTCTTTTAGTACTGGTTTTAGTTACCGGATCGTTCTTCGTGTACTTTTCAAGCGATGGTAACACAAGTAAAAAAGAAGCATGGAAACATCGAAGTTGGCAAGTAACGCTGTTTAATGATACTACTCTAGAAGAAAACGCCGATGAAAGTGTGGTCGAACCGTGCCCTCAATACAATTCACAAGGTACCGTAGTGTGTTTTAATCCAACAAAACCTCACTTATATCTCTAGTCATACAAAGGGGATTGAGCGATTCCTCTGCTAATGTCCCGAGCATCAGTCAGGAACAAAGTTCAGTTGGGAGTTTTTTTCACAGAACTTAACGTATAAAATGATACTGACCGATTTTAAAAAGTATTTGATGGAAGCTGTTATGGGCATTTGTTGAATATTGTAGATCGGAAATAACGGGAGAGAGTGGGAGAGAAAGAGAGAGCGAGTAGAACATTAATGACAAGCCCACCGAAGACTCCAGAACAGAATGATCCACTCACAGATTGCCATTCATTTTGGTTGTATTGGCAAAGTAAAATCGTATGATTGAGAAAAAGACAAACAAAACTCCTCGCTCTTCTATATATCTATTTGTTTTTTTTGTGTGTGTATAGTGGTAGTATTTAATGTATGCATGCGCAACTTTTCTAAGGTCATCACCGTCGCCTGCAATGACCCTAATATATAGATTCAGGCACTGCCTAAAAGCGGAGCTCGAATCATTACTGACATTACCAACATTCCTGTATTCGCGGATTAATCGACTTTTCTAGTTTTGATAACATCATCGATGATATAATGCATTATAAACTTTACTCAAGTTTGCTCACCTCAGTCCGCGTTTTCCAGTAGTTGGCAAAATGTGTCAAAATGTTTTAAATTCCAAATATTCTTCTATAATCTTCACGTTTTGCCATCTCAAAATAGGTCTGTTTTGTTATGTTTTGTCTGCGGGGCTCATTCAACATGATTCAAGGATTAAATTAAAATGCCTTGAATGTGTGTAGTATGGGTTGACGGTTCATGACCTCGCCCTGCCGATGAGCCTCTGACGCATGATTGGTTTCGGGTTTGGAGATATGTCTAGAAATGGACTGGCTTTAGGATTTTTAGGAATCCTAAAAATCCTAAAGACCCACAAGATCCTAAAAATCATAGCTTATGCTACCTTAGGTTCATTGATAAAGGGCCTTTACAACACTTTTAGGATGTTTAGGATCCTTGACTCTACTTCTTAGATAGAGGGCCTTTACGATCTTTAGGTTTTTTAGGTTTTTTAGTTTTCTTAGGATCTTTAGGTTTCCTAAACAACACTTTTAGGATGTTAAGGATCTTTGACTCTACTTCTTAGATAGAGGGCCTTTAGGATCTTTAGGTTTTTAGTTTTCTTAGGATCTTTAGGTTTCCTAAACAACACTTTTAGGATGTTTAGGATCCTTGACTCTACTTCATTGATAAAGGGCCTTTAGGATGTTTAGGTTTTTTAGTTTTCTTAGGATCTTTAGGTTTCCTAAACAACACTTTTAGGATGTTTAGGATCCTTGACTCTACTTCTTAGATAGAGGGCCTTTAGGATCTTTAGGAAATTTAGGTTTTTTTAGGATTCTTAGGATTGTTAGGTTTCCTAAACACTACTTTTAGGATTTTAGGATCCTTGTCTCTACTACACTGGTAGAGGGCCTTTAGGATTTTTAGGTTCTTTAGGATTTTAGGTTTCCTAAACAACACTTTTAGGATTTTTAGGATCCTTGTCTGTACTACACTGGTAGAGGGCCTTTAGGATTTTTAGGTTTTTTAGGATTTTTAGGTTTCCTAAACAATACTTTTAGGATTTTTAGGATCCTTGTCTCTACTACATTGATAGAGGGCCTTTAGGATTTTTAGGGTTTTTAGGATTCTTAGGTTTCCTAAACAATACTTTTAGGATTTTTAGTATCCTTGTCTCTACTACATTGATAGAGGGCCTTTAGGATTTTTAGAGTCTTTAGGATTCTTAGGATTTTTAGGTTTCTTAAACAACACTTTTAGGATTTTTAGGATCCTTTTCTGTACTACACTGGTAGAGGGCCTTTAGGATTTTTAGGTTTTTTAGGATTTTTAGGTTCCTAAACAATACTTTTAGGATTTTTAGGATCCTTGTCTCTACTACATTGATAGAGGGCCTTTAGGATTTTTTTTTTTTTTATTTAAACATTTTTAATGGTATATAAATTTTAACACCCTTCACCCTAATACAACCCCCCCCCCCCTTTTACATCACTTTTTGAGACGTACATAAATAATAATAATAATAAAAAACAGACGAGAAAAAAAAAATGCTTGTTTGTTAGATTGCGCGTGACATTTTGCGTGGTGCGCAAAGCAGACAGGGAATCCCCCTTCCTTTTTTAATTGAACAAGGGTCTTAACGGGCCCATTTTTTTATCGTGAAAACCTATTTTATTTCGAATTCTCGCGGCTGTTTCTTCTATTTCATAAGTTCGTTTAAGTAACGCAATAAAACCATCGAAGGATGGGTGTCTTGTTTTTTGTTTGCAAAGGTGTAAGAAGAATTTAACCTCCAGGATAATAAAGTTAACCAGAATATAATACTCGTGGTCCTCCTGATCAAATAAACCAAGAGTGATCGTTTGCAGCGACAAAATCAAATTAAACTTTAAATGTGTTTTAAGAAACCTTTGTACCTCCTTCCACAAATACTGAATTTTAGGACAATAGTATAAAAAGTGCTCAGGGGTCTCATTGTCATTGTTGCAGAAAGAACACATTGGTGAATCAATAATTCTAAACGTAAAAAGCTTCTCGTTTTTGTAAAAAATTCTATGGAGTATTTTGAATTGAAATTCCCTGAGTTTTGTATCTGACGTTGTTAAGAAAGGGAGGGTAAAATTTGTTCCCATGGTAGATCCTCTCCCTTATTGAATAATTCATTATACCTAATAATTGCTGTTGGTTTTTCGGCCTTTTCATCGATGAGAAAATTATAAATAAATTTTGATTTTAAATTCAGGACATCATACTTAACATTGTCTTGACAATATGTGAATACATCTCAGGGAACTTAAGGCATGGGTCTTACAGCAAAAATGCTACAAAATACTATAAAAAATTCTGCAAGGAAGAGAAAATATCTAGCACAAACAGTTGTTCGTTAAGGTTGTTCCTCAAGTTGGGACAGTTCTTCTGAAATATTTTGTAACCATGGTAACCGATTGCGTTACCTGGCAGAGCGTGACAAAGGCCTTATTTTCTTTGAAGCCACGGGAGGCATGGTAAAGCAGTTTGGCCCTTTTTCAAAAGTTGTTTATAATGTTGACTATCGGGTGTAAATTACAATTCAAATGAGGATGGCGGTCCAAGCAATTCTGATTTTGAGATAACGAGAAGTATCAAATTACATACCAGTAAATACCATGATTGTAAATAACATTTCCAGCCATCCTCATTTGATTTATTTGTGTACCACTATGCTCTTCTAATATCACCAAAAGCAATACGAAATATTATTCGTCTTCCTACCCTCCCGAAGAGGTTTATACAAAAATCTATTTTAAAGTCAAAGGTTAAGCGATTTATTGCTATGGAGACCAAATATCGTTTAGGTGGTTTAGAATTGCAAATGCAATTTATATTCAACAATATCCATAAGCATATATAAAACCATTAAGAGATAGACCACCCCCCTTGGTTTTGCGTCCGCCATATTGGATTTGCCTTGGACCCATGCCTTAAGTACCCTGAGATCTATCATTTGCGGGATCGTAGTGGCAATTATCTCACTTTCCTAGAAATTAAAGTTGTTTTCCACTTGTTGGAATGCTATTGTATATGCTACACTAGTGACATTCGGTAGACTAATTTTGGCACAATTAAAGATTTTAGTATCTGGATTCTTCCAATAAGAGTTAGCGAACGCCAATTCCAGGATTTGAGGTACTCTTTTATGGATTTTTCTATTGCCTCAAAGTTTTCCTTGTGAAACAAATAGGCATTATTTGTAAAGAAAACCCCAAGAATTTTAACTGTTTTACATATGCGTTTTACCCTGAGATCATCCGGGGTTATTTTCATTTTCCCCAATAAGAGAATTTCTGTTTTATCGCTATTGACCTTCAGACCTGAGAGGGATCCGAACATTTGAGCACTTTCAAAACTTCAAAATAGGAATCCTTATTTTCAACAAATATTGTCAGATCGTCAGCAAAGAGTGCAAGTTTTATCTCGTATTCACGTACTCGAATGCCTTTGATGACCGGATTATTTCTTATACAAATAGCTAACAACTCGATGGCCATAATGAACAGATAGGGGAGAGGGGGTCACCTTGGCGAACGCCCCTCTCCACAGAGAAAAAAGGTGAGGTAAAACCATTATTCAAAACGCAGCTACTCGTATTTTGTAGAACATCTGAATCCATCTTATAAATGATTCGCCGAACCCGAAAGACTCTAAGGTCCGCAACAGAAAATTCCGATCAAGAGAATCGAAAGCTTTCTCAAAGTCATAAGCACCGAGTATACCTTCTCGGTCCCCATACTTCATAAACTCAATGACGTCATCCACGGTACGAACTGAATCAAATATCGTTCTACCTTTTACAAAAGCGCTTTGATCACTGTAGATGATGCATGGCAACACCTTCTCCAACCTCTGGGCAATGCATTTTGATGCGATTTTAACGTCAACGTTGAGTAAAGAAATAGGTCTCCAATTCGAAATGCATCTCCTATCTTTTCCTTTCTTTTCAAGCAGTGTGATAAGCGCCTGTTTCTGCACTGTGGAAAGTTCCCCATGTTGGTATGCAAAATTCAGGGTCTTAACCAGTGTAGATCCAATATCGGACCAGAACGCCCTATAGAATTCGATGTTTAGGCCGTCGTTCCCTGGTGTTTTATTGTTCTGAAACAGGGATATGGCATTAAGACATTCGGTCATGTTAATATCTCCTTCGCACGCCTCACGCATTTGCAGTGAAAGTCTGGGGATTTTGTCAGAATGTGTAAATGGACAGTTTCGAGAGAAGGGCTCTTTAAATTGTGTGATTTATCCTCATATAGACGCGAGTAAAAAACGTGGATTTCGTCTAGAATTGATTTTGGATCGGTACATTCAGTTTCATCTTCTTTTAAAAGTTTCCTTAGACACGTTTATTTTCCTAGATTTTTCCAAATTAAAAAGAACTTAGTATTTTTTTCTCCATCCATCATCCATTGCGCACGCGAACGCACGATCAATCCTCTCGTTATATAATCGTACTCCTTCTCATACTCTCTCTTAACCTCGTCCAATTTATCGGAATTTTCTGTAGAGGGTGAGGACGCAAGATCCTCCTCGCATTGTTCAAGCTTTTTCTCTAGTAGTTGTAATTTCTCCCTTTTTTTACGTGCCCGCCTCTTACTATAAACAATTGTTTCTTTACGTATAAGATATTTCATCCAGTCCCATGCAGCTCGAGGATCTTCACTAGTGTAAAAATCCTCTTTCCACTTGCCAAAATTTTCTTTCATGAGATTTACATACACGTCGTCTTCTAGTAGACTCGAATTAAACTTCCAAAAGGAGGGACCCCGCGGTTGGTCATTTAAACCATCAAAGGCAATAGTAATAGCCGAGTGGTCAGTTCTAATAGCCGCGAGGATGGTTGCGTTTTCAATTTCATCTTGTAATGAATCGCTAATTAACCAAAAATCCAACCGGCGTTGGATTATGGGTGACTTCTGCCGCCATGTATATCTCTTAACATCTTGATTTCGCACTCTCCAGATATCTATCAGGTCATTTTCCATCATTAGATCTTCCAAATATTTTACAGATTCTTTTTAACTGGTTTGCCACCGTCGGCATCTATTTGAGGATCAAAAAACACGTTAAAATCACCACCGATTAAAACCCTTGCTTCTTCATTTATAGCGCGCTTGCTTTCTATCAATTCGGCTAGCTTCTTGAAAAAAGTTGTTTGCTCGGTCACTTTATTAGGTGCGTAAACATTTATTAAGAGAAATAACTCACCTTGAATTGAAGCCTCGAGGATTACAAACCTCCCATTCATCATCCACAATAGCTTCTACGAGTTGGAAATCCAAAGACCGATTAACTAGAATTGAGACCCCTTTGCTTTGCGACGAACCGTGCGCAAAGAAAATTTCACCTGGCCAATCTTGGCGCCATTTATTTTCGACTTCTTTGGTGCTGTGTGATTCTTGAATAAATGCAATATCAATCTTGTGTTTACTTAACCAAGTGAAGACCGCTTTCCTTTTTTCAAAAGACGGGATTCCGCGAACATTTACGGATAGTAATTTAAATTGTAGGTTTAGCCCTCCCATTGTCCTAAAAGAAAACGATGCTTTATGGTACCGCCCATATGCAATGCACACCACGCATTATTCAAAAGTTAATTAAAGCACAAAACAAAGTGCCCAAAAAAAAATAGCACTACCCAAAAAAAACAGAACTAAATTTACATATAGTTTCAAAAATAGCTGGCATAGTATGGCCATTACTGCTACAAAGGACGGGTGTCTTGCTCTATTGTTATGGTAGTATTTTTGAGCTCTCTATTTGAAAGTGAATTTTGATTAGGTCTACACTAAAAAAATAGTAATAATAATTTAAAAGCGTCCTGGTCTCTGTATTAATTTTATTTGAAAAAAAAGCAGTACTCCACATTGTAGAAGAAAAAAATATTTCCTCTCAAAACCTAACGAAAAAACGAATCCAAGAAACCTTAAAACGGTAAATAGATCGTCTGAAAAAATCTAAGTATTTAACTTTGAATGGAAAAGGCTAATAACGCTCGAGCGACCCTCGCAACCCCAAAACAGCTGTCCCTTATATTCTATTCCATCTATTCCATTTAGGATTTTTAGATTCTTTAGGATTCTAAGGATTTTTAGGTTTCCTAAACAACACTTTTAGGATGTTTAGGATTCTTGACTCTACTTCTTAGATAGAGGGCCTTTAGGATCTTTAGGAAATTTAGGTTTTTTAGGATTCTTAGGATTTTTAGGTTTCCTAAACACTACTTTTAGGATTTTTAGGATCCTTGTCTCTACTACACTGGTAGAGGGCCTTTAGGATTTTTAGGTTTTTTAGGATTCTTAGGTTTCCTAAACAATACTTTTAGGATCTTTAGGATCCTTGTCTCTATTACATTGATAGAGGGCCTTTAGGATTTTTAGGTTCTTTAGGATTCTTAGGATTTTTAGGTTTCCTAAACAATACTTTTAGGATTTTTAGGATCCTTGTCTGTACTACACTGGTAGAGGGCCTTAAGGATGTTTAGGTTTCCTAAACAATACTTTTAGGATTTTTAGGATCCTTGACTCTACTTTATTGATAAAGGGCCTTAGGATGTTTAGGTTTTTTAGTTTTCTTAGGATCTTTAGGTTTCCTCCCGTACGAAACGAGAAGCGTTTGAAAGCGCTTTTAAAACGCTGCCAAAGCGCTTCGCAGCCAAAAAGGAGCTCAAATGAAGCGCTTTGAAAGTGTTTTTACGTCGGAAGCCATTACGCAGCCTGCTGCCAATCCGCTGTGAAGCGGTAGAAGATGCTGTGGCAGTGGTTTCGCAGTGGTTTGCAGCGGTTTAGCAGCGCCGATAGGGCTTCTCTTCGCTGCAAAGCCACTTCAGGCTACTTCAACAAAGGAAAGGGAAAAGAAACTTAAACACGCTCTGTACTAATAATAGCCATGGTGCTCATTTCTTAAACTATTCCGTGTTATCGTTTCCCAAAGATCCGATGGCTTCAAATGCATTCTCCAGCGACATACACATTATCAGATTATCAGTTGAAGTCCAAAATGATCAAGTTGCGGCTTCAATCCCAGATATGGTTTGCGTTTAGAGACCCGCCGTGCAAGTCACTGCAATGCATACAGTGGTAAACTATAGGACACATTTTGAAAACTACTGTTAAACATTTAAAACAATATGTAATAACATTTATAACATACATTTATGCGTTAATGTTGTGATGCCTATGTGAGTGAGTTAAGTGTATAAGAAAGTATTGAGTTTATTTGAATAAAAATGTATTTAATGGTATTATCGTGTTGCGAGTTGAACTAATGCTGAGAGATCGTGGAGCACGGGAAAGCCGAATTATCCGGCAAAAATCCTAACTGGAAAACTCGCATGTTCGAGGCGTTCTACTCAAACAGAAACCGCCAGGAAAAGGCACGCTTTCTGTTTCTGGAAAATTGACAGGAAAGTGCATGGGAAAACGCGCATTTAACGGATGGATGCATAGATTTTACGGATGGATATATTGACTTGTCAAGATTTGATGACGTCATCCATGACGTCATGCCGCGTGATATTTTTGGTGCACCCCCTTGCCTCTAACCTTACTTAATTTAAACCCAATATTGGTCAAATATCGCCGGGCCGGAACTTCGTTAAAGCTAAACACGAAGGCGACAAAAATAGATGCGTGCTATCCGACTTTCCCGCCTGAAATAGGGATGCCTGTGTGCCTGGCGGACACACACACACATGGAATTACACTATAAGTTTTATTCAGGAATGTAAATAAAAAATCATATCTCCAGAAGGAAAGCTCCAATAACGACCAAACTTGGCAAAAGTTGTTTTTAGCGGAACTCCCCGTGCCGAAGGCACGGAGTGGAGCCCCATACGTATCATTCAACGTCACATGAGAAAGCAACCCATCCAAGCCAAAACGATACGTTCAGCGGCTTACGAAAACATCGCGGGCCCTTATTTACGCATGCGCACTTGCGTTAGTGGCGACCCGTGTACACAGCCAATCAAAGTCCGTCTTGGATCACTGAGCGCGCGCGTCATTTTATCCTCCAGCACAGCGCCGCGGTGCTTTGACGCGGTGCTTGGCAGAGGACACGGACCGGAAGTCGTTCCTTCATTTTTCCGCCGAAAAAACTCACAAAACACGCGCCCGCGTCGGCTCACTCGAGTTCATTCAGACGAAATTTTGTTGAGTCAAACTGAGACAAACTCGTGGGTGCGAACCACGCCAAATTTGCTCAAAAGAATTATCTAATGATTGTCAAAATACTTCGGATTCGATTCCTACACCGATATTTCATAATGTTGTTTAGTCATTTTGGACTCAACACGACGGAGACTTTCGGAGGAATGAAACGACTTCACTATCAATTTCGGTAAGCACAAAGCTTGAAATTGCTTCGTGTGCTATTTATATTTTTACTGCTTCCAAGTTTATTGCATTCCTGATGAGAAAATTCTGACTTTACATGTAACTTTTAGGTTTTGCTGCTTTAGTTGGCTCCCTCAAGGTTTCTTTTTCTCCGTCTAAACTCGAATTATAGTTTTGAGTAAGCTTGACTTTTTTCTTGATTTAAACTGGAAAGGTGAGCTCCCTGTGAGTAAGGCGTGGGGTGTGTATGATTGGAGTTCCGCTTTTAGGCATTGCCTAAATCTATATATTAGGTTCATATATAGCTGTCTATTGTAAAAGGCACGTGACATGATGTCAATTATTATTATTATTATTATTATTATTATTATTGTTATTGTTATTGTTATTGTTATTGTTATTGTTATTGTTATTGTTATTGTTATTGTTATTGTTATTGTTATTGTTATTGTTATTGTTATTGTTATTGTTATTGTTATTGTTATTGTTATTGTTATTGTTATTGTTATTGTTATTGTTATTGTTATTGTTATTGTTATTGTTATTGTTATTGTTATTGTTATTGTTATTGTTATTGTTATTGTCATTGGCGTGTTGACATTTGGACCCAATTTGTTGCCACTCGGACGCAAATTGTTGACAATCGGACCTAAAAATTGCCAAACGGACCTGAAAATTGCCAAACGGACCCAGTGGTTGCCAAGTGGACGCCACGCGTTGCCAAAGGGCCCTAAAAGTTGCCAAGCGAACTTAAAGCGAAGTGAAGTCAGACTTTTAACTTTGGATAACTTTCAAACTGTTGCACAGATTAAAAAGTGACATATGGCAAAGTTGTAGAGGAGCGTATGGAGTAACCGCATGTGGCTTTTCGCTGAAGTAGCACTTTAATTTTGGTGATATGAGCCTTTCTATATGGATCCAAAAGTTGACAAAGGGACGTAATTTTAGAGAAAAAATAAATTTTGCACCCCTAAAAGCTGTTTCGCCAACGAATCATTATACCTATGGTCATACCTAAGGAGGTACTAGAAATTTTGTAAAGTCAAATTGGTGAGATCTACGCAGCTTTAGAATATAGTCCTGTTTTTCATCTGGTCCTGATTCACTTGTTGCCAACCAGACACTGTCGTTGCTGCCAAGCAGACCTCAACTTTAAATTAAGAAAATGAATAGCAAGAACCTCAACAACGGCGTCCATTAGAATGGAGGTACTAACTTGACGTGTCAACACGATATTTAAGTGATTTCTGTATGACCCTCGTCGTTCTTCAACCATCAACAACATATCAGTCTGAAAGCTTTGGCAAGCAGGTAAGGACTCTTCAAAAATTGACTTCACCTGTTTAAAACGCTCTTCGCGAGGTGTAGCGGTATACATTACTGGACAATTCTCATTCTCATTCTATCTTCGATTTGGGCCTTTCTATGCTGTCCCTCACGGCCTATTGGAGCCAATCCTTTTCTTTTTTGTTAAGGTCCATGGCCCTTAACTCTTTGCAAACACCGGACACAAACATTTTTCCTCGACACACTTCACACTGCCATACTGCAAACTACACAATGCATGTTACATACTGTAAAAACCCGCGTATAAGAACCAGGATTTTTAAATTTAGCCTAAACTGGTTCTTATATAAATGGTACTTAAAGTAAATTTCGGCTACCAAGGTTCTTAAAATAGGTTCTTAAATTTTCCTCGGAATTTCATTTAAATATGAATGGTAAACACATAGACATTCAAGACATTCAAGAAAAAAGTGTTGTCATTTTTTTTTTAGTTAATCAGATGATGGTCTTAATTCAGCAGTTTCTACCTATACACTTACAGCAACTCCACTGATAAGAACCTAAACTAAAAATTTCAGCCTTAATAGGTTCTTATGTGGAGGGGGCTTAAAATGAAAATTTTAGCCTAACAGGTTCTTAAAACCCAAGGTTCTTATACGCGGGTTTTTACTGTAGTACATATCGTTCGATACACACAACACTGGACGTTAAACGCTGCACGCTTCCCACTGCACACTACGCTAGACTACAGTCATCACGCCATACACTTGGTTTCACGCACTTAACGCTACACACAAAATACACACTGCACGCTAAACATTACACGCTTGCCACTACACACTGCACGCTTCGCACCTCACGCTTCACATTGCACGCTAAATACTGTATGCTACGCACTACACGCCACACTGCACGTTACGCAGTACACGCTACACACTACACTGCACGCTACACACTATACATTACACTACACGCTATGCACTGTACGCTACACATTAAACACTACACTGCTCGCTATGCACTACACGCTACACTACATTACACTGCTCGCTATGCACTACACGCTACACACTACATTACACTGCTCGCTATGCACTACACCACTACACGCTACACACTACATTACACTGCACGTTACGCACTACACGCTATACACCACTGCACGCTTTGCAGTACACAGTTCACTACACTACTACATGCTACACTACATTGCACACTATACACTACTTTGCACGCTATGCACTTCACGCTACACACTACATTTCACTGCACGTTACGCACTGCACGCTACACACTATACACTTCACTACACTGCACTGCACTGCACGCTATGCACTATACGCTTCACACCAAACGTGTAAAACAAATGAGGAAACAACTAGATAATTTTTGTTGTACCAAACGTATACACTATATGCCACACTTCACGTTTGGCATTTCTCGGTACACAATAAACGCGCAGACAGATCATCTGCCTTCCCTTCCTTGAGTCATAACTGCCTAACAGAAGTACTTTGGTCGCTCTGGAATGATCTACCTGTGTCTCTGCGCACAGCTCCAAATGCCGAGTCAGCATAATTCTTGCCAGACCTGTTACCCCAACCAAATCAAGTCTGGTCATTTCTAAATCGCGGATACGCGTAGCGTAAACACGAGGTATTGTGGGGGGCCAAAGGTCACTCGCTCGCTCATAGCATCACTGTAGAAAAAATAATATATCGAGAACGGAACATCGCTCAGAGACAAAACTGGGTGAAGTTATATTAGAGGCATGAGAAGTGCAACACGTTGTCAACAAAACTAGAACAATTGATATCTAAAGAAGGGAGCATTGCTAGACGAGCAAACTTAGAAATAGCCACCACCGAGGCAAGCGGGTGAACACCAGTGACATGACATGATGTCATCAAACCCAGAAAAACAATATCTCGAGAAGAGAACATCGCTAGGTGACCAAAATTGGATAAAGTTGACTTCTTGTCAAAGGGGTCCAAGAATACGGTCACGTGGTATGATGTCCTCGATGACGTCATTAAAACAGAAAAAAAATTGGCAGGCCGAGAATGGAGCATCCTAGGTGACCAAACTTGGGTAAAGTTATCTTCGAGGCATTGGAGGTGCATCACTAAAGTCACGCGATAAAACGTCATCGATGACGTCATCAAAACTAGGAAAAATGATATCTCGGGAAAGGAACATCTTCATACGACCAAACTCGGATAAAAGGTATTCATGATTTCACTGAGGCACTCAGTGAAGTCTATATCTGCCAGAACAATCTATATCTGCCAGAAAATAAGATTTTCTGGTGTAGGTGGGCAGCATACAGTAATTATATGGTTAGTTAAGGTTAGGCTAAGCCTAACATAACTGCACCAAAAATCTCCAGGAACCGTTCAAGCTTGTCCAGTTTGAATCAATAGCAGCTATTTGTCTTCTTAAAAGGATCGTTTCTATAGCAACAGTGGTTGCCATGGTAACCTGACCTGAAACCCGGATTTCGAAGAGCTCTACCTCAAATATAAAGAAAGATATGATAATACATTCTATAACAAAAACAAACCTTACCTTCCAGTCTACTATCATGCCAAAGAGTAAAAAAATTGATCAAATATTCGCGAAGTTTTAGGCCTCTGAACATCGTCCAGAAAAATGTTTAACCTCAAATTTCTCAATGAAGACATCGTTTTAAGGCCGCATAATATAAAACAGAATAAAAGCTTTCCATGTAAGCGTTTCAAAAATGCAATTTATTTTGTGACGTCATCGAAGTTCCCATGGCAACCAACTTAAAATTATCTATACATTTGGAAAAATACATTAGACGTATTTGAATTACATAGCGATATTCAACTTATCATATTGAACTCATCAAAATAAAAATTGACCGCTGATTATTCATTGTTGCCGTGGCAACAACGTCCGAACATCGGAAATTCAAAAAATCATATCTGGTGGAATACTTTTACAAACGACGCGGTATTTTGCATGATCAAAGAATTTGAGATATTCTAAAGGTGTACCAAGTTCCTCTGCTTTATCTTCAAAATATGATTGGTTATAGCCACTTTAAGAAAAAATCTCCATGAGCCATTTCCGACCAAACTTCTGAGTATATCATGGTCCTTGTAACTTTCAAAACACAACTTTTAACGGTCAATGCAACGATGTACTAAGTTCTAAAAAATATTGAAAAGTAAATTTTTTAAGAGACCACAAAGTTGCCAATTTTACGTCCATCTGGCAACATTTGAAATATCGGCCCAATTGTAACTAACTAACGAATAAATGAATTCAAACAAATTAAACGTCATTTGATAGAGCGCCCAAATATGTATATATTTCAAGTAATAAACTGAAAGTTTCATGATTTTTTTACTTTGAAATTTGACATTGAAAAAAAGTTGCCAAACAGACCCAAGCGGGTGTCATGGCACTCTTGCGCATGCGCATATTTCGCAACAAACGGCATATCATCTTGTAGCCTTCACGAAGCGATCATCACCTGAAAGTTTCATCGTACTACGACAATGGGAAGGCTTTGAAATATTCGATCAAAATTCTGAAAATTTCTAATTTCAGAAAAATCTCAAGTCTTAGTAGGGTATACACCTTTATGAGGGTCTAAACCCTAACCATGAGATAACAATGTTTACTTCATCCGATCTCAATGAAACTTGGCCAGCTTATAGGCCTTGATCAGTAGTGTCTAGCAATGCTTTTAGTTTTGCGTTCCGCTGTCAGGGGGGGCACTTATGCCGATTTGAAAATTAGCATTTTTAGGTCCTTTTGGCGACATAACATTCTCAATTATCGTATTGTTTGACTTTTTGCGACGTATTGGTACTAATTGGGCTTAGGCACATATCCCTGCATCTTTAGAATTCGGAAAGGCTTATATTTCAGGAAAAGTCCAAAAGTCAACACGCCAATTATTATTGTTATTGTTATTGTTATTGTTATTGTTATTGTTATTGTTATTGTTATTGTTATTGTTATTGTTATTGTTATTGTTATTGTTATTGTTATTGTTATTGTTATTGTTATTGTTATTGTTATTGTTATTGTTATTGTTATTGTTATTGTTATTGTTATTATTATTATTATTATTATTATTATTATTATTATTGGATGATGAGCGTGAGCGTGAGCATGGCGGACGTGTGTCTCAGCTCCCACACATAAGACGTCAAGAAGGGCTAAAAAAGTCAAATGGACGGAACAAATGTACATAGACCTCCTCGAATGTAAGCGAAATGCACTTGATTTGGTTGCGTCAACTGATGCACCTAGAAAAAGGAATGGCAGGAGAAAAGGCTACATTGAGATAATGGCCGAGTTATGGGAAGCGAAAGGCTACGCACATTTTGCTATCAAAGGCCAGAACTTGAGGGACCAAGCCTCAAAACTGGAAAAACTCGACGCTAATACTTCAGCGAGAATCGTACATGGGAATAGCTCGAACATTGATGTTGACGAGTCCACTAGTTCGGGTAGCTCTCAAACGCAAACAACAATGGTAAATTGTGATGCTTAAAAGAACCAAAACAATGATAACAACGAGAGCGAAAATGCTAATTTATCACCGACTTCTAGGTCGGATTTGCATACGCCAAATGGACTACAAGTCTCTGGGGAACCGCTTGACAAAGAGCGTGACGAGATTGGTCAGATCTTTTCTACGGAGGTGCCAGGCTCTCTACCAGATTATACACCTGTGGACTCGCCGCAAACAATTGTTTGGGGTCAATCGTCAGGGAAATTGACTTCAGTAAACTCTTCAGTAATTGTCAACGCGTATAACGAGATCACCACGTGGCGCAAAAATACTTTCTTAGTTCCCTACGGGAAAATCGGCAGAGACTTTATTGATCAATTAACACACCATTTAAACGATTGGAACAATAGATCGGAAAGCCAGCATATAGCATTGAAAGCTTTCTTTGTCCTCCTAGCGCTAGGTCTTCAAAAACCTAGCAAAACATCTAAGACTAAGAGTGGATCGCTTCAGGTGTGCGCCGGGCAAAAATCCGGGAGTGAGGCAGCTGTCCATGCAATGTATGACCTATTCCAACAAGAGCAGTCTGACACCGTGCTACTGGTGGACGCATCGAACGCCTTTAATAGAGTTAATCGAGCCGCCGCCCTTCATAACATCCGGGTTCTGTGTCCGACTTTGGCAAATTTCGAAATAATACCTATCGCTTACCAGCACGGCTGTTTGTGGCGGGCGGTAAGGAGCTCGTATCAGCTGAGGGCACAACCCAAGGTGATCCACTTGCAATGAGCATGTATGCCCTCAGTCTACAGCCGCTCGTGTCTCGTTTACAAGCAGCCAGTCAAGCCAACCAATGCTGGTTTGCAGATGACGCGACAGGATGCGGGTCACTAGAAGATGTCAGACAGTGGTGGGACATCCTTCAAACTGTAGGACCGGATTTAGGATACTATCCTAATGCAGAAAAGTGCTGTCTCGTTGTTAAGCCTGACAAAGAGGAATCTGCGCAGATGATGTTTGAAGGAACTGGAATCAACATTACCACAGAAGGTCGTAAGCACCTTGGTGCGGCGCTCGGCTCCAGGTCCCATCTTGAACAGTACGTGAACAGCAAAGTTGATGAGTGGGTGGGACAAGTGACAAAACTGGCAGAGTTTGCCGTGTCACAGCCCCAAGCTTCATACGCAGCGTATACGTTTGGCTTAAAGCATCGCTGGACGTATTTTTTGAGAACTCTGCCGGATTTAGAGGAACTATTATCGCCTCTAGAACGCGCCATGACTGACACTCTGATACCTTCTCTAACCGGGCGCACGTGTTCTCAAGCAGATCGTGACCTTCTCGCCTTGCCAGTAAGGTTTGGAGGCTTGGTTATAACAAATCCCAGCAAGGAGGCAGCTCTTGAATTTAAAGCGTCAACTAAGATCTGTGGTCCGCTAGCAGAACAGATAAAAGCGCAGATGCATGAGCTGCCTGAAGAGAATTGCTTACAAGAGGCACAGAGAGAGGCGCGCAAAGAGAAGAATGACTACCTGAAGTCTAGGTGCGAGGAGGTGAAAAGCTCTCTCCCTGGTAAGAGCTTAACTGCTGTGGACCTTGCTACCCAGAAAGGGGCCTCAAGCTAGCTTACGGTTCTGCCAATAAGAGAAATGGGCTTTGATCTCAACAAGAGGGAATTCAGAGACGCTCTAAGGCTCAGGTACGACTGGGAAATCCCTGAGACACCCATAATCTGCGCTTGTGGAGACATATTCAATGCAGATCACGCAATGATTTGCAAGAGAGGTGGTTTTATAATCCAACGCCACAACGAGCTTAGAGATCTTGAGGCGGAATTACTGAGTATGGTGTGTAAGGACGTGCAAACCGAGCCTGTTTTGCAAGACATCACGGGTGAAGAACTAAATAAGGGGGCTAACACCGCCCCAGACGCGCGACTTGACATTGTAGCAAGAGGTTTCTGGGAGAGGCAGAGGCAGGCATTTTTTGATGTTAGAGTTTGTCATGCTAATGCTGATTCTATAGAGACATTGACATTGTCCAGATATTCAGGCAGCACGAAACATAGAAGAAGCGTCAGTATGCAAATAGAGTTTTAGAAATAGAGCAGGCCACATTTACTCCATTAGTTTTTGGTACGACAGGTGGAATGGCAAACGAATGTCAACAGTTCCATAGCAGGCTAGCAGAGCTTATTGCAGAGAAGAAGGGCGAACTGTACTCGAGACAGTACTGTAGTTCAGAGACAGAGAGCAAATATGTTTTAATATAATATGATTTTACTCTATTACTATTACTACCACTATTACTACCACTATTACTACTACTACTACTATTACTACCACTATAGTTGTCGGTCGTTTGCGCACTTTTATGTAACCTTGTTCCTCAACTTCCCATTAACGGCTGCGTGTAGTTGCAGCGATCGCACTTACATTACGTGTATGGTAAGCGTCAACGTTACTAACCATGGATATTCAGTTTGTACTACTCTGATATTGTACTACTTATTATGTTTCTACTGCGGCTGTCAATTTCGGTCGGGAAACTTGAAAGTGCTCTAGATCGTTACCATGGCAACGAAACTTGTGGCTATTCACAGACATGATAGACACATGTTAGTACTGTGACATGTATGAGTAGGAACCTCATTACTGCTCCTGGAAACGGGCGGCCCAGTTAAGAAGTTCAGGTCCTGTTTGGGTACGATATCCATGTGGTCATCTTAGTCTTCGAATTTTGCTCAAAATATGTAAAATTTCAATAACTCGGCTTTGTGCAAAGCAATCGTCTTGAAATCGCTAGTGGTTGTTCCTCTTGTTTGTTGAAACGTTATACCTATCTGAATGCCGTTGCTGATGACGTCATCAGCACTTTTGTTACATTTTCTGAAAATGCCGTCTAAACGACCGGTGCTCCTCCCACACTTTTTTTTCTTTGGAGAAAAAGTGTTAGGTCACATTTTTGTGAAACCCAAAAAATGGCTTCAGAAGTTAGGGAAAATTGCACTGATAGTCGAAAATGGGTCAAGAGATTAATGTCTTGTTTCCTAAGACTGGGAAAATAATTTCCCCCTCGAAATTTAGAATCGTCATAACGGGCTAGGAAAAGATGCGGAGGCATTCAATTTTTGCTTCGATGTTGCGGTTTCTGATGCAGTTAACATGAGCTGGTTGCTCCTTCATAGGTAGCAATTAACGTTTGTTATCGTCGAAAAATGTTTTGACAACCAGGACAACAAACTACTGGGTCCTACTGACCGGTCGTTCTCCCACAATAATACGCCAATTTTTGGAGACTGCATTTTTCTGGCATTTTTATTTATATCGAACGTAATTTATGCGAGAACAATGTTTCCCTAGGGGTTCTGATCGAATTCGGCCCTTGTACGCAAGAGTAAACACCAATAATAGCGAAAAAAAGGAAATATTTTATTGTCGATGTATGCACATTTACCAAACTCGTGAAACGTAAAAACGCCAAGCTATCGGCGTACAACCTCGACAATCTCGAGTGATACAGAAAACATTGGAATTGAAAGTGAGAATGTCAATTAAAACAGCGCCTCTCAAAGGCAGGACACGGGATCCTTTTCTTGATCTACTTCTTTTGGTAATTGCGGCGCATGTGCTTAACTTTACTGTACACCCTCTCCGCACCTTCTCTTTCTATGATGTCGTTCGTCTCTTTGTTTGATCTCAGCCTTCTGAGGATCATTGCCCTGTTAGGCACCTCTTTCTGCTGGATCAGTCCTTGACACTGGGCCTCGATCATCTTGGCGTCTGCGCCGGAAAAGTGGCGTTTGGCGTGGGAGCGAAGCGTGCTAACAGAGATTATTCCGTGCTTGTCGGGAAACGTACTCTCTGTTGGTGGAACAACGTTAGTCTCCGCGTCTGTTTTCTCCGAGGTCACGTCATGTTCTACTCCTTTCTCCTTTTCCGCCTCAGCTCCTCCACCGGTCTCTTCTTTCTCTCCCTCTTCGTGCTCGGAAGGTCCTCCCATCAGGCTTGCCACGGTATCGTGCGCGTTCGACGCAGCCCTCATTTTATTAATGAGATTGTATGATCGATCGGCGGTGCTTCTGAGGTGGCCCATCTTGCTCGCGAGCTCGTTCTTTCTGGGGAGCTCAGCCCACGCGTGTTTGTCACCACGACGTGTCTGAGCATTCCCGAGCAAAATCCAGCAAGGCTTTCCGGTCTCAGGCAGCCAGCTTTTGCTGCAAACTGTTTGAGCGCTTGGTGGACGTGGCTGGTGGTGTATGGGGTGCCAGTCGAGTTAAGAAACATGGCATCTTCTCCCTGCTTTGCATTTCGAGCCAATACCGGGCGAAAATGCTTGAGATACTTGTCGATGAGCTGATGAAGCTTGCTTGAAAACTGCATAAGTATACCGCCCATTGTGCGGCTTGTCTTCTGCTCCGCAATATGGACGGTATACTTATCCCCTTGCGTCTTCCCATCGGCGTATCTCGAAAGCGTCAACTCGGCTATTGGCCCTGACCTGTTTACGTTCTCAACGTTCGTCAAGTAAATTATGTAGTTCCGGGCGTTTGTGGCATCTTCCATGGTGATGCTGTATTTTTGGGGGCTCATTAGCATCTTGTGGACTGTCTGGGCATGCTCAGACTCCCCAAGACGCCTTACCTCTTCCAAAGTGGGGAGATTTTTTTCCCCAACCACTCCATCTCTGCGCGTTGCACTGCAATCCTTTTCCCCCACGATTCCCTCCAATTTCTCTGGACATCTCGTAGGGCCTCTAATGCCTCCCTCTTGTCGGCAGACATCGAGTTTCTCATGGACGAAATAGCGTACGTCAGAAAGCGCTCCAGGCTGGTGGAAAATCCCGACAACGACTTGTTGCAGTATCCCTTCTTGCTGTCTTCCTTTCTTAGATCGATTTGTTGCTGGAAAAAGCGCTTGTACACCAGATCTTTATCAAGGAATACTGACAAGTCATTGAATTTGGGATCTACGGCTCTTGCAATTCTATCGACATTGTTGCACATCTGCCGAATCGCGGTAGGGGACTTGTCAGTTCCGTCTGGCGTCCCAAGATGAATGTTCCATCCCCGCAGAAGAGCACCAATCATAGAATATTGCTTTGTGGTTGGGCCATATGGACCTAGCTTATCCGTTCCATTCTCTTGTTCTTCTTCTTTTTCATCTCCTTCATTTCCGTCTTTATCGTCATCTTCTTGGGGATTTTCCTGTCCTTGCTCCTGCACGTCACTTTCGTCATCTTCGCTGTCTACATTGTCATCATCATCCTCTGAATAGTAGTCATCATCAGCGTATACTATTTTGAGGTCATCGTCGCTCGACTCTGACGAGGATGTCTCGACTCTCTTGCGTTTTGCCGCTTTCTTCGTCTTCTTCTCTGCAGCCATCGTCTTCTCTCCATACTTCTTCTTCTTCTCTTCGTGTTCCGCATGTTTTCCCTTCTTGCCGTTGCCGGTACCTTTCCCTTTAGATTTCTCTTCCTGATCTCGTGATCGCTGCTGGCGTCCTAAAGCCTTGCTCTTGGCTTTTAGCACGCTCATCGAGTCGCTACTAGACTGGACTTTATGGTGCTTCTCGAGATGGTATTCGAGCTTGACACCAGACCAAGCACAGTTTTGTTTCGGGCACACAAGGATCTTGTGTCTGTCCTTTCTGGTCTCTTGCTGTTTCCCGAACAGCCACCTGTCGTAGTCTTCATCCGACCAACCATGGCCTGACTGTTTGGTTGCCAGGTGCGCTCGTAGGTGTGCTCTTTGTTTCCCGCACACTGGACAGACACCAGTAGAGATAAGGGGTCTTTTTCCCTTCTTCTTATCCTTCTCATCAGCTGGGGCACCCTTCTTCTTGTGCTCAGCAGGTCCATCTCCATGTTCTTTGCTCGGAGGAGGAATCTCTCCTAAGTCGGCTTCCGCGTTTACCGGTGCCGCTTTATCACGGGACGCGGGCATTTCTTCGGTCTCAACAAGGATTGTGAGTGAATTGTCTGGTTCGGGTGGGACCATTGGCTTGGAGGCGCCGTCCTCGCCATCTTCGCTTTTCGAAGAGCCTGCACTTGACTCGCCATCTGGGAAGTCGTTGGCAAGGGCGAGTAACTTCTCAGCCCATTCCCTGACTTTCCCTCTAACGCACATCTTGTCAATGGACCCTTTGAAGCAAAAAAGAGGCAAAGTCAGATGCGTAATAGGGTTATTCAATACGTCATTATAGGAGTAGCAAACAAAATGCAAGCTTTATTAAATAAACGAGAACCCTCCCCCTCCCCCGAAGACGTCACAGAATGCCATGAACACAAGTCACGTACTTTTTTCTATCGTGACATTCTGTGACGTCATCTGTGTATCTATTACAGTACACACGCACGCAAAAGGAGAGTTATTTGTTAAATAAACACGAGTTTGGTGACTACAGTAACGTCAGTACGAACGGTTATTAATTCTTGTTTTAAAGGCATTTGCTTTACAAGTAGCAAATAGTAAAAAAACAGACTTGATGCGGACCCCAAAAATGACGCGCGCGTGGACGAGACACATTGATTTATGTTTGATTGGGCTTATCATTTCGTATCATAAGGGACTTGTTCACACTTGAAATTTGCGACTTGCTTCAAACGACCGGGAAATCACTACAAAAGGAATCACGGCAAAGGTTAAAGTCCAATGTTTCCTACCCGTTTGAACCGATCCTATGTCTTTCCCAAGTCTGCAGATGTGATGGGCGCGCAGAGTGGAAATTAGGAACTGTGCTCTGTTGAAGATGCCAGGCTCTTTATCTGCCACCACCTGCTGGAGCATGAGCTCGTCAATGTACCTCTTACACAGGTTCGCCCACTTGTCGTCATCCATTTGAGAGTACTGGTCCACCAGTCGTGCGGGACCCAAAGAAAATAACGCTGCTTCCACGGAATCAGGCTCTCGAGTATCCATTCTTTCCATTGTCAAAGCAGGACGTTTACTGATCAAATGAAATAATACTGTGGAACAAATAACATTATCATTATACCATTAAAAGAATCGGCTCGCAGAAAATATTCTACGGGGGATGTTTTAATTTGCAAACTGTCTGTTATCACTGATTTAGCACGTACGTATACCCTTTTCCAGGCAATATTTTCATTGAAAACAATTTACTGAGTAAAATCTCTTTCGTTTAAAGGGGCTCTCGCACGCTTGCTGGCCACTTCTCTAAGAAGAAAATAGCTCGAATCGCAATCCAATTCCATCCTCTTGATAACAGGTCAAAACAACCTAGAATTGCATTTGTCTAACACTTGAAAGGTTTTTCTATGAATCTGGAGGATTATTTTGATTACCACGGGCAAATGTACATGTGTTTTCACGGTTAAAGTTTTACTTATTTCATGTCCACGGTGGACGAATATTAAGCGTGCGAGAGCCCCTTTAAATCTTTATGAATTTCATTATTTTGAATGGGCTCAGAAAAACACGAAACGAGTTTGATTAAAAACTGCATATCTTGTCCTTTTATGGCACATTGTGTGTTTTCATAAAACAAATAGGATAGAGTTTTGTGTAGATGACGTCATCGATGACGTCAAAACACATGGCCATGTAGTTGCGTCCCCCTTGTCACCTAGACAAATTCTTTAGACTGGGGTTCGACCCCTCCCGAGATATGAGCCACGCCCCAAATAAAGCCTTGCGAGGCGTCTTGTTTTAAAGATGGCCGTCGACCACGTGTAGCCACGTGTACAATTTACTTACGTTAAATTATACCGGTTTTCCATAATATTACTCTATGCAATCAAGAGTACTTGAAAATAATGACCGATGATCATGTTGGGTGCAATGTTTCTCTGATTTTTTGGCAGCACAATGTATTAACCGGCTAATTTCGCATGCCATTATTACGAACTCTGCTTCGTATTTTGCCACGTGGCATCTTTCTTTAACACAGTATGAGATATTGCCACTTTTAGTCTCGAAACTACTCATCATTACCTGCAGACTACAGTTAGAACCACGTTGGTCGGGTAATATTGATTTTATAGTACTATTTAAGGCCACTATTTCCTACAAATGTCGAAGAGAGCAAAGAGCTTACCTTAGTGGAAACGATAGTGACAAAAAAAGAACGACTGCGCAGTTGTGTGACGGTCTTATTCAGGAGAAGAGAGGTCACGCAGCATTAACGTATCGGTAAGGGAAAACGACGTGCTTACGGGAAAAAAGTCTCGTAGCGTCGCAATTTATGCTACGATAATCAGCTATATATTGTATTAAAACTAAAAGATTGTTCTAACTAATGCAGTTATTCATTTTAACAAAGTTTGAATTTTACTTGCGGAGAAATGAACTGCAAAACTTTGTGAGCGATTTTTGATATTTTACATATTTACGAAAGTTTTTACGAGTTTTTGTTACTATTACCGAGACCTGAAGTACGCTTACTAACTAAAAAACCCTGCGAACCGTATTTTTTTCCTTTAACTTAGTATTTTTATGCCTATAGGGAAGCCCTGCTGGAATCGAACCAGCTACTCACTTATTAGAGAGCAAACCATTGAACTTTTCAGCCCTTCGGACATAAAAACACGTTCATTATTGAAGGCCGACATTTTAGTACAAAGTAAAGTAAAATCCCGTCATTTACGGTGTATACATGACCCATCGGTCATGTTCCCAATTCGCCGCGGTCGTCCTCCCACAACAATCGGTCGTCCTCCCACAACAACCGGTCGTCCTCCCACAACAACCGGTCGTCCTCCCACACCACCGGTCGTCCTCCCACAATCACCGGTCGTCCTCCCAAATGACCGGTGGTTCTCCCAAATGACCGGTGGTTCTCCAAAAAAACCGGTTGTCTTCCCACAACAACCAGGCCTATTACTACCACTATTACTATTACTATTACTATTACTATTACTATTACTATTACTATTACTATTATTATTATTATTATTATTATTATATTATTATTATTATTATTATTATTATTATTATTATTATTATATTATTATTATTATTATTATTATTATTATTATTATTATTATTATTATTATTATTATTATTATTATTATTATTATTATTATTATTATTATTGTTATTGTTATTATTATTATTATTTCTGAATCTAAAACCATTTCTCCTTATGTAAGGTGCTCCGCTCGCGCGGCGCTTTGCGCCGCACGGGAACTCCGGTTAAACCTCCAAATACAGGCCTATCAAATAGGTTAGCACCTTGTCCCTTATCTAAACGTGAAGCTCTTGATTGAAACCGTTAATACCTTTTTTTCGTAGTGACGACTTTTTGCCTGTTGGTATTTGTTTCCCATTTTCGTTGTTTGTCTGCCCTTTTAATCATTTGTGTTTCTATTTTGGACTTTGTAGTTGAAAGTTTGAATGTGAATGAGGTTGTCCCAAACATGACGGATTTAGAGGAACACTACTCAGATAGATCTGGAGGTTGGGTAGGAACAGGCGGCTCCTACTCGCCGCACAACTGCAGAGCCAGGAAAAAGGTGAGTTTCGAAAAGGATGTCATATTCACTGATTGGTCGGATGTTTTTATAGGTATTTTTTAAATAGACAGGAATCCGTGGTCGAAATGCATTGTATTCTAGCTTCGTTACAAACAAAGACCCGCCAAATTTGACATTGGAAATAAAGTTATGAAAATGAAATGATTATACTATGGATAATCACCCATTGCCTAAAAGCAGAGCTCCCAGTGATTATAATACATGAAAAAAAGGTATCAAGGTTTAGAAAAATATATTTTGTAATTTGATATCATAACTTCAATAACTGCATCTGATTTTGTGAAGCTTGATAACATAAAACACCAGGAAGTTGAATACAGTATTTATACATGCTTTTATTACAGTCTTATTACAGTGTTACAGTCTTATTACAGTTATTACATCTTATTACAGTGAGGGCACTCGAACCGTGAACGGTCATGTCTTTTTCAGATGTTTTTTTGTGCGTTCTTTCTGAATTCCTTGGGGGACGGCCAATCACAAGCGAGATTGGGTTTCTCGGCACAACATAATTCGGGCATTTTTCAGATATTTTTTATACATTTTTCAGGAATTTGTTCTTCTGATTTTTCCCGGCAAAAGAGCCTGAAATATTGCGTTCTGTACAATAATATTTCAAAATGCAGGACTCAATAATCTTCGCATTGAAAGGGCACGCATAAGTTAGACAGTTTGTCTTCAAAGCGGCGGGACTCAATCACGACAAATTCTGGAAATAATTTCGTTCGCGTACAACTAGTGTATCCTAGTGGCTTCGCAAATTCATTTGATCTCGGTCAATTTCCCTAGTCTAAATTTCTCGCTTGCAATGGCTGGGCTGAGTTCTGTTTGCGCCGTGCTAGGTTTGCTGAAAGGAGGCAAGAAAATAATACAACCGATTGGAGATAATCGGCTACTTGTATTGTAGGTGGCAGCGTTTACACTCAATCATGTATATAACATTATTAGTTTTGCAGGTTATTCTAGAAGTTATGTTTCGGGTTTCGTGGCGTTAAAAGAATAGGAAGTTATGCCACAGCGATATATTTACAAGTATTACAGTTATCGCCGCAACGGTACGAGCCAGTAGGGAGGTTGTTTATGACAGGTTTAGTAAGCTCAGCTTTAACAAGAAGGTCTCGAAGGTTGGGGCTTCTGGGAAAGGCAATTAAAGGAGGATCAGGGAAAGCTTCTTTGCAACGGTCAGAGGTGTGGATAATTCTAAAATACTTGCGTAAAATACTAATACTAATTCGGCCCTGCTCTATATCTCCTGAACCACTTTAGCTATGATCATCAAACTTTCACACAATGACCATGAGCCTAAGGCAAATCACCACACCCATTTTGTCACGTAAGAACAAAATGTGACGTCAAAATGACGTTATTCTTTATTTTTATCAATTTTAAGTAATTTTAATGAACTTTCAAAAACTTGGTAAATAATACTCTAAACGCCAACTCATGAGCATGAAGATAATGAAAATATAATAATTTGTGACCTTAAAGTGCATTTGAAAAAGCATAACATTGCCGCCAAAAGTGGCTAGACCTATCGCTCGGAGCGCCTTTCCAAAGAAGGAGTTGCTCGCTTCATGACCACGTGACGTGACGTAATTTTGTTTTCAAAGTGCGAAGCGTCTGCTGAAAGTTCTCACTTCTTCGACAAGTACTCAATACAAGAGTCGTTGATCCCGGAAAATGTCCGATTCTGGAAGCGAAAAATATTTATTTAGTGAAACAGACACCAGTCTGCATCTTCTGCTAGCAAACAAAGCAATTGTGACAGTGAAAGGACAGACAACGAAGGAAGAGAGGAGAGCTCTGACGAAGATGGTCCAGTCATCGAGCCTTACTTGGAAGAGCCTTTAGCACCGCCAGGCCAGATAGAAGAGGAGGCAAACCAAACAGACCAGGATGGTCTTTCGCCTGATACACTAGTTCAAAGAGAAGATGGGGCTATTGCTTTAGCAGAATGGTGAGGATTTGGTTAAAACAAGCTAAGTATAATATAACTTATAGTATTGTGTTGACCGTTCGTTCGTTTCGATACTCGGTAGGTGCAAATGTGAGCACTGCAGAACTGATAATCTGAACGGAGAGCTTGAATACCGTTGCTGCCGCGAAGTGGTTCATACCCAAGGCAAGATGATGTTCGATGGAAGCATCGAGACTTTAAAGTGCAACACGAGGACTACAATGCTCTCACAAACAAGGCTGTCCTGGAAAACGTGGGGCTATTGTTGAAAACAAAGAATGGCAAAGCATACAGACGCAGAGCTGGAGTCTTACAGAATGACTAAGTATAGATAGACTATCGTTTAATTTTCTCAAACCTTGATTTTGAAGGAATTGATGAAAATACGGTTAACGGCAAGCAATAAAATTTCAGTCATTGATTTGACTCTACACTGCACGGCAGAGAAGTGAAAATCAGATTTAATACCTCCTAATTGCTTTGTATACAGTACCTCCTAACGTCATGGCACTTTTAGCTCTAGGTATTTGTAGATTTGATAACTTGTCAACTTTTTGATTGCTAATGATTACAGTCAGGCAACTCGAACCGTGAACACCTATACATTTCTTTACCATTTTTTCTGTGGTTTTTGGAGACTCCAAAAATGAAAATGCATTTTAATAACTTTTGCCACTGATAATAACACATAGTAATTGCATTTTTCAACCAGTAAGTATCAGTGAGAATGGCAAGCATAAACAGTAATATAAAATTTAACCAAGTTTTCACGGTTCGAGTGTCTTTACTATGAAGCGATCTGTTTCCCCCAATATATATTTTTAGTAACCACGTGGAAACCATTTGAGACTTAGGCTATAGTGTTCAGTAATTAATTCCTTTTCCACTTTGTTTTCCAGATACCTTAGAGCAGTAGCCTATAGATGGACCATACGATGGTTTTGTTGGTATATGGGGTGGGACAACACCCGTCCATTACCATCCTGCATCTATGAAGACATTCGGACAAGGTACCAAACTAGACATCTGAGGCCAAGGGGTTATAGAGATGCACAGTAGGAAACTCATCATTTCATTTGGACAGTCCTGGACATTTTGAACATTATCAGCATCCTGTCACTTGTATATTTGAAGATGTAGACATGGATCAAATAGTCGTCAAGAACATACAATATCACTATGGGTTTCATAAATCTGCAAATGGACAATTCCAGAAAATATATGTACCCCAGGGACGGACGGCATTCAGAAATTCTGAATGGTGGTGGGGGTTGGGCAGGGGGTGTTCAAATTTGGAATTCGGCCTACATGCAGGTTCTCGAAGCTGGAAGCTAGTTTAACCTCTCAGGAATTCTTTATGCATGGAGGGGGAATAAAGCCATTTTGGGAATTCTGGATGCATGAGGGGTCAACAACTAGGGGAGCCTGTCTTTGGGGCACATATATTTTCTGGAATTGTCCAATATTGCACAGATTAATTTTGTTTTTTTATACATAACATCTAAGGAAACTGGGAGCTTTTGCAAAGAGACTTAAGTATCGGAAAATGTAGTAAGAGACGAAGTTGAGGTGATTATTTGCTGATATTTACGGAGCCTGAGACAACTTCTCGTAATTGTTTTAGTATAATTACTAAAGTGACTTTTAAGATTTCAGACAAAAAAATTGTATTCTCATCCCTAATGCTTGTAAAATCGTCTTGGCCAATCAGCACATGCAGTCACTTGAGTAATTGTATTTATTGGCAATACTCACAGAGCATGTGGTGACTAATTGTTTTTGGTAGAATTGTACGTGTGAGACATAAAACTTGTTGGATGACAAGATGGTTTTCATTTTTAGTAAATTATTTGAATCTTGCTGACTATTTTTTCCAGTATTTTCATCTGCACCTTCATTTTTGTAAAGTACAAACCTCACTACTGGAGGGAAGCATGTGAAATGCATGTGAAATGCATGTGAAATACTGATGTGAAATACTGATGTGAAAAATTAGCTATTTCGCATTACATTTCACATCATTAGCATGTGAAATGATGATGTGAACACATGTGAAATGGATGTGAAAAGGGTGTGAAATTGGGGTTCTCCATTTCACATCATCAACCATGTGAAATTGGTGTGAAATATGCTTGGCAATTAAAGCTCAGGATATGTGAAATAACATGTGAAATCTGTCCCTATGTTCCCTTGTTCATGGGCAGCAGAATTAGGGGCCCCAAATCTATGGTTAATAAAATGTTATCCGATATATTTTGGTACTGTGTCCCACAAAAATTAATTTGATCTTGAATCTAACCATGTGAAAAATGATGTGAAGTTAGTGTGAAACACAAAAACATGGGAAATCAAGCATGTGAACTGATGATGTGAAATGGTGAGTGATCATGTGAAATGAGTGTGAAATATTAGGGTCATTTTTCGGGATATTTTTCCATACATTTAACCGTATTTGATGAACAAAATAAATATGAAATATGCTTTAACTATCATTCAACCATCGTGGAGAATAAAAAATATATATATTGAACCCAAAACGCCCGCACATATACAGTGACCCGAAACGTGATATGCCAGTTCTCGGTTTCAGTAATTGGAGCTGTAAAAATGCAGTCGAAATTATAAACACGCTTTTATAACTGAAGCGGAATTCATAGCAAAAATCATGCAGAATGTAGGAGTTATCAGTGAATATTTGGCTCAAGTCATCAGGACAATGCTTATACAATTTCAGAGGTAAGATACTACTACATTGTTATAAGCTTAAAGCATAACATGATCAAATTTGCGGGCTTCTGCTAGCGCCAAGCTGATAAGGGCTGATAAAGCTAGTAGGCCGTAACTTCAAAACATAAAACTTTACAAAAGATAGCATGTGTTTTAATTGCAGGGATCAAACAAACAGTCTCACACAGTTAACAAGACAAAAGGTAAATTTTCTAGTTAACATCTCAATCAATCTCGCGGTCTCAATTAATTTGACAAAGGGCGATCTCAACAAACAAGGTTTCATTAAGTAACTACTGATCCATTTTTGACTGTTAACTTTCATTACCGCCGCGGGCCGCTCGAAAGAGCATGTATGATATCGCGATTGTTACAACACTTTAGCGAATCGAACCTGCAAGGTGAAATAAGCTGTCTGAGTTTTTAACAAACTGCTTTCTCCAAGATAAGTGCTTCTTTCCTTGATGTGTAAAGCCGTGCTATATTTGGCACAAATCTTTAAGCTTAACTCACCTCAAACACTGAAGCAAAGGCCTGGTTTTTCCTTGATATTACATCCTCAGGAAATTATATAAGTTACAAGTAGAAATTGCATACTGTACCAAGGCATAACGTTTGCCAGAAAGATACGTGCCATATTCAATAAACTCCAAAGATCGAACTGCTACAATGAACGTTGAAACAGGAGATGGGATTGATAAGCGCGCCTTTTTATACTTGAGCCAATCATGATGCGTGATACAATCGACCCAGGTTCCGCTCGCACAGTCACCTACCGATCGAGTATATTGTCAGTACGGATACCATTTCATTTTATAATAGTTTCTGATAATAGCTAAAAAAGGAAGATAATCATTGTATTATTTCTGTGGCATGGATATTTTTCTTTTACAAAGCACAGTCCCTTAGTTTTTAGTTTTGCTTGAGCGACATTTTGGAATTTTTTAGCGGCTAACATACAAAAAAACTACTTGATGAGACAAATTTTATACTTCAGGATCGAGGTGATTGATATCTGACAAAAAAAGAAATATAGTTTAAATACATATTTTGAGATCAGTTCGGTTTAAAGTTTGTTCTTTTTCCTAGAAAAAATTTCACAGTATTTTCACATGATGAAAACCATTTCACATTAATTTCACAGCATGTGAAATAAGACTTTGCTGAAGAAAAATATTTCACACTCATTTCACATCACTCGCCATTTCACATCATCAGTTCACATGCTTGATTTCACATGTTTTCGTGTTTCACACTAACTTCACATACTTTTTCACATGGTTACCTCCAGTAGTGATTTAAGTTTTACATTACCGGTATACACAGGTTTTAGCTGTAGTCACTTAGGTAATATTATACTAACATGGGTTAGCTTTCCAGAGAAAATTTGATATTACAAGAAATATTGTTTAAGTGTGAATGTCAAACTTTAACAGCTATAAAGCTCTCTTTGGTTTAGTAAAATTGATTTACTTTTTTAACTTGACTCTGATAACCACCAATCTAAAGTTAATATGCTTGCCATCCACCTCAGTCCAGGTTGCTGGTTTGTACAGTAAGCAGTTTATTCAGCAATATTACTTTATTAAAAAAAAAACTTGTCTACATGCAAAAAAAGCTATCATATATACAAAATCAAATAATACAGTTTCTGTCTTTCAAATACAGTGGTGCCAAATAAAAAAGTACGAAAAAGGAATCATCATTAGTGCTGTATTTACATCCAGGGCGTTCAGTTATTGCCTGTCCTGTAAATAACCCAAATGCAGGCCATTCCATTTTTAATCTGTACAAAGCTCCAATAACAAAGCCCCAAAAGAAGATATCCTATGTATGTGCATGTGGCTGCAAATATATAAAAATTGCAAAGGCACCAGTAATATGTCACATTATCTACTCCTTAGGTCTACAAGAGTTTCGTTTGTGACCACGCATAGGTTGCTTGCACGTTTTGCATCTACGTTGCCCTGTAACTCTAGCTGCAGGGGTGTCGGGAGTCAATTTAACTGATTTATTCCATACAAATGCTGTACTTCCTTGAAAAGTTCAGAGGGATGGGTCACTTTTCAACACCCTTCCTTGAACTTGAACATGGGAGGGGGGGGGGGGGGGGGGGGGGGGAGATTTCTGGATACAGAAATTTCTGGAACCACACTTTAAAGCATACAGTATCCAGTACAAATAGCACACAATATCCACAGTAAAAAAAAGACACTAGCATGAGTACTACGGAAAGCCTCAACTTGCCTGTCTCTTGCTATGCCAAATGTAAAACTAGTTGGCATTTCTTTGTAGGCAAGCAAAAGAACAGAAGTCAATAGTGGGAGTTTTAGTAGCAAATGAAACCAAAGTACACAGCTTTTTTTAAAGGCCCAAATCGAGTAGTTGCTTACGTATGTACCTGATGGATAAAGTGAAATAGCACTTCTTTGTTGGCGTTGTTCATATGCTTTGACTGCATCTGTTTACTTGCTCTGTCAGGGAACTGGCGATTGAGAGGTCTGGTATATTTAGGGTGCTGCTCTGATACAATGTCTTGATTTCCGAGTTGGAAAGGCCAAAAAGACTTGCTTTAAAGTTGGAAACATATCCTGTCAAATTAGAGAACCATAACAGTTGTCAGGAGAAAGACAATCAGAGCTTGCCAATGTTCAGACAGACCTCTTCACATTAATATTTTATAATAATATTTAGATATCAGGAACATTGAGTTGAAAGTTCAATAAATGACAAAACTGCAAAGTGTGGGACAAATTACTTGAAAACTGGCGGAGATATGAATTTTCAAAACTTAGTGAATCAGCCTTTTTTTTTTTTTTAAAAAACAACATAAAAAAAAACATCAAAATTATGCATGTATGGTAGTCCATCAATACTTCACCAACATTCATTTTTCAAACATAAACAATTTGAAAAAGATTATATCTATTAATTTGTACTGGACTTTGCTTCCTGATAACAATAAGTAAGTTGTAGCAATATAGTAAGTTGAGGTTTGCAAGCATAAATTTATTTTAGGCCCGACTCAGGCTTGTGTTAGCCTGAGCACAGTGAGCACTGAGAAGGCCTAAAACTTATTTATGGCAAAGAACTTGAACTACATTACTATTATTATAACTTTGGAGTGCATTGAGTGCAAAGACAATAATTTAAGGTGACCATCATCATGGTCGATTGACTCATGTGGGCTCAAATATATTAGAGCCCACCAAAATGTTCATAACAGCGCAGATAATACTCCACAATGCTCACCAAAGCTATTATAATAAGCCACATTAACATGTTTATTGTATATGGTTGTGTGGCCATGCTAGCTGCAATAATCTACTGTAATATTTTACCATATGTGGGTAGCACAGGAACTTCTCGCACAACCTCCTCTTCCAGCTTAAACTTTAGATAGGTCACCCTATAGTATTTGGATCCATCTTTAGCAGTAGCAGTAGCACGCTGGATATTCTCATTGAAGTGCAGGCTAGCCAATACATGTCTACAAGTACAACAGAACCAATTACAAAAGACTAACATTAAAATCAACATTCACTGTATTTAGAGAAGGGGCAAAATGCAGTTATACTTATTACAGACACCTTTTTTCGAACCAAGTTTATTATTTGGTCCTAACAAGATGCCATTTGTGTACAAAAGCAGAAAGCAGACCTGCCAACTCTAGCGGTTTCACTGTGAGACTCACGGTTTGAGGCATGACCTCCAGTCTCGCAGTTGCCTTCAAAATCTCACGGTTTTTGAAAATGTTATTTCATTCGAGAAAAATATGATTTGAGTCACGATTTGTGCAATCGAAATTGAAACTAGCTGTAAAAACAGGTAAACCGATTTGAATTATAAGAGCAAAGAAGGCAACAGAACAATATAATGAGGAACGCAAATAAATTGTAAGTCCTTTTTTGGTTATTTGACATTTTTTTAAATATTTCGAAATTGTTTTATTGGATTGTACAGCCGTTTGGCTGATCTCCAGGTTTTGACCCCAATCTCCAGGGGTTGGCAGGTCTAAGAAAGGGTATTAAAAAAAAGCCTGGTGGTACACATCTAGTGTTACAGGTTACAAAATTTAAAAAAGCAGGGTTTGTACATACCTACAGTATGATCCAAGCCAAGAGAAGCTAATCATCTTGGGGTGCCAATAGTTGAGGGTAGCATGAAAACCTTCCAGGCAACTAGTCTGAGCATCTGATGATAGTTTTCTTACATCACCAAGCAAAGTCTTGTCATGGACTAGCTTCTTTAGCTTGTCGTGTGCAGCAGTTCCTGTAAACAGTAAATGTACAAACTTAGAAGGTAGGAATAGGTAAAATGTTTTGGGATAATGAAATATCTACAACCATTTTTAATAGCGGAACTTCCCGTGCCGAAGGCACGGAGTGGAGCCCCATACGTATCATTCAACGTCATATGAGAAAGCAACCCATCCAAGCCAAAACGATACGTTCAGCGGCTTACGAAAACATCGCGGGCTCTTATTTACGCATGCGCACTTGCGTTAGTTGCGACCCGTATACACAGCCAATCACAGTCCGTCTTGGATCACTGAGCGCGCGTGTGTCATTTTGTCCTCCAGCACAGCGCCGCAGTGCTTTGACGCGGTGCTTGGCAGAGGACACGGACCGGAAGTCGCTCCTTCATTTTCCCGCCGAAAAAACTCAAAAAACACGCGCCCGCGTCGGTTCACTCTAGTTCATTCAGACGAAATTTGTGTTGAGTCAAACTGAGACAAACTCGTGGGTGCGAACCACGCCAAAATTGCTCAAAAGAATTCTCTAATGATTGTCAAAATACTTCGGATTCGATTTCTTCGCCGATATTTCATAATGTTGTTTAGTCATTTTGGAGAAACTATGAGGGGGTTGCAAAAGATTATAAGGCTAGATTGCAGAATACCCGGCGAAGCAAGACTTCGGCGTTCTTCTGAAGAAAAACAACAGTTTCTTCCGTAAAAGCTGCAAACGTCGTGCTCTTCCAATACTCATATGAGATCTACGAACAGGGAGCCAGAACTGGATTGAACAGGATTGACAATAACAGAAAATTGCAATGGTTTTAGCCGAATAATATATTTAGGAAAATTGGCTTTGTGCAAAAGCTTGCCAAGTAAGAATGAATTCAACTCAACACGACGGAGACTTTCGGAGGAATGAAACGACTTCACTATCAGTTATCGGTAAGCACAAAGCTTGAAATTGCTTCTTATACTATTTATATTTTTAGCATCCAAGCTTATTGCATTCCTGATGAGAAAATTCTGACTTTACATGTATTAAACTTTTACGTTTTGCTGCTTTAGTTGGCTCCCTCAAGGTTTCTTTTTCTCCTGCTAAACTCGAATTATAGTTTTGAGTAGGCTTGACCTTTTGGCCCTGCTTTGCCTTATGTAAACAGGTCATTTCTGATATTCTAGCCTTGATTTTCCTTTGTCACATGTTAGATTTAGTTAGTACAATGAGACAAATATTAAGTGCAAAGTGCACAATCTTCATGATGCTTGTGCACAACAAAGATTATGCACCATATTTTGCAGAATGGCCCATCGAGTCAAAGCGACCATCCCCACACCACACCACATCTTTCATGTTCTTCTGCTTGTCTGTAATTGATTGCCTATATTTATCCCAGTAGCGCAGAACAATATGGAACATAAACTTCCTCTGGTGCAAGAAGTATGTTCGAGCACTGTACGTTACCAATCCCATGTGCCTGAACATCAACAAAACCCTGCTGATAGACAAGCCAGCCATGAGGACAGAGAAACTCAACAAGATATTTCCAGCAGGGAATCTTCCAAACACGTATGGCTGTGAGTTCAAGTTGAACCCTGGACATTTCTCACACTCCTGCTCTACGATGCCCATTGTACCATTTGTTTTCAAATTTACCTTTGGATTGGGCTCCTTGCAGCTAAAGCAAAACAAACTGAACAAGCTGAATAGCATACTACAAAAAAAAAAACAATAAACTTGGGTTCGTCATGCACTGGTGTCTCTGGATCAACACTGGAAAATAAATTAAAATAATATTATTATAATAGTGGGTTCTGAAGACGTTCTGATGTCCTGCTCAAAATTTAGATCTAAGTTTTTGTTACGTTGGTCAAAGATTTCAACATAAAGACTTTCACATTGATTGTCAAAATTAGACATTTGATTCATTCACGTTTGTTTGTTTACTACGTCATGATGTTATCGTAACTTAGTTATTCACGTTTATCTAGCTCACGCTATAAGCTTACAGATCAGTTAGTCACGGAGTTTTTTTTGGAGTTATGAGTACAAAAGTCTTACAGAGTTCACCATCGGAGTTTTAAGTCAAGGAGCCATCTTTCTTAGAGTTACTGGAGTTCATTTGTAACCTACGGAGTCAGTATCGAATGTAAGTTGTTTTTCTATGAGTTCTGGTTTCCATTTGTAGCATTTTGTAAATAGTTTGCTAATAGGACATTAATTTCTTGCTAGTTTTTACCGCTTGGTTTTGCTTGGAATCATCGATTGTAACCACCCTGATTGTGAACAAATCATAAAATCCATTGTGGCATTGAGTGGTTGAGCTGGCGAACCTTGGATCCTCGGCGCTACCTACAGCAACCGGGTCCGGGAACGCGACAGTAAACAATTTCGATAAGGTGAACACAAGGAGTTGAGGTAAGGCGTACCTTAACTTATTGACTAGCACTATGAGTCACGAAAGTCTCGAGCAGGCGGCTGAAGAACTTTCAGGAAAAAGGACGACAATTTTAACCAGAAAGGTGCTAGAAAACGCCTTGCAAGAAAAGCAGAAAGAAGTGAATTGCATACACACGAAGCTTTTCAAATTATTGGAGTCTCTGAAAGGGGAAGGCCTAGAGATAATTTCTATCAGAGGAAAAACATACGCTGGGGCACGCAATGGAGACCATTGGAATAATAAAGAGTAGTCTATCCGACAAATTGTCGGAAACAAGAACACGTTACTCTCATCGATCGCGCGCGAGTACTAAATCCTCAATCCTGTCAACAAGTAGCTCCGCAAAACTTCGTGCGCTAGCTGAAACAGCGGCGGCCAGGGAAAGCGCTAATTACGAGTGTTTAATCGCGCAAAAGGAACTTGAGCGAAAACAGCGCGACGCCGAGCACGAAAGGGAGATCGCCATGTTGTCTGCTAATAAAAAGGTTGCAATTGCCGACGCGAAATTGAGTGCTAGCACTCAAGCGCTAGCAATCTCCAGTATTCCCCACCAGTACCTCCATCTGCAATCACAGGTGTTCCTGAACAACCGTCAAGCATCTCCACTTCACCAATACAAGCATCAATCTTTAACAAATTGCTACCTGTACCAACATCTGCTGACTCTGTTACAACAGCCTATGATTGATCACTAGCAACAACATAATCCTCCTCCAATAAGCAAAATCCTGTATCAACACTGCCTCCCCTCACGTGGCTACTAGCTAGAACTGACCTTTGCAGCACCTGCATTATCAGCAACAACACTGCCTCTTCCCACCCTGCTAGTAGTGACAACTAACCCAGTAGCACCAGCAACTACATGTGTTCCAACTCATGGGGCAGAAAGCCTATTGTTCAAGCGACAGATTACTCAAAAGGAGATAATGAGATGCGATGAAAACATTTTTCGCATGCTTGAGTGCGCCCGCCGCCGCATAAAAGGAAAGCGCTAGTGATTGGCTCTAGGCTGACGCTCAAGAAAATTCACTGCTGTCAATCAAGACTTGTGGGACTTACTATTCCCTTAGAGTAATATATAGATTTAGCCACTGGCTAAAAGCGGAGCTCGTGGTTACATACGTTATTTGACATGAGTTGTTCTTGTTGAAACCGTAAAAATTAATGTGTCATTCCAAAATCTGGGATCCTACAATGAGATAACAACCGACGACCGGTTAGCGCAGTGGTAGAGCGCCGGGCTTATGTTCGGGAGGTTGGGAGTTCAAACCCTGGCCGGGCCAACACTCAGGGTCTTTTTCTAATAATTGAGGAGAAGGTGCTGCCTTTGCTCTAACATCTGCAAATGGTTAGACCTTCGCGTCTTCTCGGATAAGGACGTTAAACCGTAGGCCCCGTCTCTCACATACACTACACTAACCGGAACCAGAGGGACGTTAAAGAACCACTAGGACCGTCGGAAGTTGCCCAACCTCAGTGTCACAGAACTCACAATACTAACACACACTCATGTTTATAAAGCTGGTTCTTATAGGATGAGTTATCCATTAATGTAAAGCGCTTTGAGCCGCGAGGATAAAGCGCTATAAAAGCACGTTATTATTATATATTGTTATTATAAAACGTACATGTAATTTAGACCAGGATTGTGTGAGCTAAAACTTGAACAGTTAAATTTATTTCTTAGGTATGAAGGAATGGGCAGTCCTCACCTGTTGAGGACCTCAGTCACAACTACCCACCCTGGATTTTTTTTAATTTGAACCACCCACCCTTGGAGTTCCAGTGATTTTCTCATGACCACTTTGGGAATTGCACTCACCCACCCTGGAATTTCATATTTAAGGGTGTCCACCCTGGAATTCCAAGCTCTACTTCAACCGGGAGGTGCGACTGCCCAAATAGCATGGGGTGGGGCACTCCCTCGCATATGGTAGTTGGGTATGCTAGAGTGGTATGTTTTTGGGGCTCCTGAGTTCTGACATAGGCACAAGGAGGATAGGTAACAGGTAGGAGGTCTGCCGTAAGGTATAGTTTTTTGTTGCTGGTAGGGTATGTATTACAGTACGGCCTGTACTCAGCGATAAAGACAGTTTATTTTAGACCCTTTACACAATTAGCAAACTTCTGCTTTGATTGAGACCAACTGGACCAACCAGGTTACCATCACCCTAGAAGGGAGGATGTCTTCTCCAAAGTAGTTTGCAACATTCGCATCATTTAGCCTTATGCTCTCTAACCGATTCTATTGACAAGTATTTATAGTAAAAATACACTGTATAGCAGCTTTCACATAACTGCCGTGAAAGCAATCCATGAGTAATTCACTATCCTATCAAATGCAATAGAAATTTGACAATTTTAATTAAAACCAATCAGAGAGCAAGGTGATTCACAATCTCTCCTTTTTGTGAGTGATTTAATTAGAAGTAATTGTGTAATTATGTTCTCTACACGATCTGATTGGCTTAAGGATCAAAGACCATGCTCTTAACCAATCACAGCCCAAACCAATCTCAATTACCAAGTTATTTGTAATTACTTATGGCAGTTATGTGGAAACTGCTCTAATTATGTTTTACTTGTGTCATGGTATGGTCTGTCCAAAAGCCACCTCTGGCTGCTGTTGTCACTGAAATTTAAAGAAAATAACCAATAAGTCTGATTAGCCTTGAAGACAGATCTTTTATTAACCAGTCCTATGTAAATCAAGCATGGCTATGGATACTTACAGGTATTTTAGTAGCTGAATATACTGGAGTACCATTGTTTTTGTAAGAGCCACAAATATCAAATCAAGTACGGTATTAATGAATTCTATCAAACACAATTATCTTATGCCTGTATCAGGCATTCCTATCACTATTTATTTTTTTCAATAATAATGAAAAATACTTAACAAATCAAAAGAGGTTCAGCGTTGTCTGGACTCTTATTTACCACGCTTTATGTCATTATTGTTGTCAAAATGTTGTGGACGCACGAGCCGCAGGCGTGTTTTTACCATGAAAAAAATCAATATTTTGCTTAAATAGTCATTTTCCGTTGGGAATTGCACGCGGATTGGAATTGTTTTCCGTTGGTTTAGAAGCGTCCCTGCATGCTGATGCAAGCAGCATTGTCTGCACTCTTATTTACCGGCAAATCAACCATAAACAATAAACTTTGTAAAAGGTGATTGGATGTAACCACTATGCTTAGAAATAATTAACAATTAAACCTCAAGGCCGATTGTGCTATGATGAATAGAACATGAGGCTGAAGGCTGAATGGTCTATTGATATCATAGCACATGAGGATGAGAGGTCTAATTGTTTAAGTATAAACCAACAAGAGGTGGAGAATAAGTTCTACGCATGCGCTAGAAAGCCAAAGGGAATGGAATCTGGTCAGAGTGGAGCGTTACGTTTCGGTTTGTCCCATCGATTTCTCTGGCCTATTTCTGCGTAAATGTTGCTGAAGATGCTTAAAATATTCCTCGGCATTATCCTATTGTCATTCAAAAGGCCGGTCGATGCTTAGGATGCTTCAAATAGCGGCTCTACATGGTCGAAAAATACGCTTCTCGTCCTTCTCAGTATGGCCAGAGACTAAGTCCTTCGTATCAAACATGGCGGCCATTGTTATGTTATAACAGCACCATTGAGAGATTGCTTGTTGACATTCGACGTAAACTACAAATATATAAAAGCGAAAAGGTGAGTTAATTTGCTTCATTTATCTTTTTAAACTGCATTGTTGTCCATTCGGAGTCGGTCATTGCCGAGGCATTTAGTTTTAAATTTGCTCAAATCGTTCACCTAGCAAATTAAACCATGAATGCATAGCTCGCAGATCATGGTACCAAGGGCTGAACCGGTGATTAAAAACAGAAATGTATAGTTCAAGTCTCTATTTCTCACGTTACCTCCAAACCAAATTCAGAAAAAATCGCCTTTGCCCTCAACTTTTGTATGGAATAGCTTGGGTCAGTTAGCGACGAACAGGTTGTAGTTGGGGAATTAGTGGTTTCAGTGTCATATGTTTCTGTGATGGCCAGTAAATATTTTTTTTAGTTTAACTATGTTGGCAGTCTCTTGACAAACTACGATCGGGACAATCAGTCATTCGGTGAAATTGTAGATTTACTTCGTATAAGCACGTACAATTATAGCAACTCTATAACATTTATTTCAGTTGCTGTTCAGAAACCAGTATTTGAACCGGTCTAAATTGTCCATGATTACAAAACACATATATTCTAGAATTGGTTCTAAGCGCTATTAATTGTGTCAAAATTTGCCTTTTGCGAATAAAAGTGATGATTGTACTAATTTCTTATGCTTCTGTCAAAGTTAATTTGCATGTTTTTTGACCATGATCTCTGCCAATCTGGCTACACGGACTGTGTATTGTTCATGAGTTGCGTCACAAAGCCTCTTTTGTTTACTAGAACAAATCACGATGAAATAACTGAACACAACAATGATGTCCTCTGGGAATGGTTCTTACACGGGGGTAAACCCGCAAATCTGGCTGCACATTTTGTTTACAATTTGTATTCAATATCCTAGTTCTTTCCTCCTCTAATTTAGCTGACCACATTTAATCAAAAATAATTTAGATTCTTATGTTTGTGTTGTGTGTATCTTTATGCTGCAGACAAAATAATGAAACAGTATTTATAAATATATTTTTTCTACTTTACAGCTGTCTTCTGTCCTCCAGTCTCCTTATCTAATGAAGTTGCTTGCCGTAGATGACTCTTTGGATGGTCGACTTGAATTTTAGCTTTTTCTTTCCAGGAACCTAAATTGCATATAATAATTTGCGCGATAACGAAGTTTCAAACTTATCTAATCTCATAATAATTGGGCTCGTTGTATTTAACCTTCGTTTTAAGAGTTTGTAATTAAAACTTATGAATAACAAGATAGTGTGTTTATCTCTTCTGGCGATTGAAATCTTCATAAACCTGACAACGCGGCGCACACTCCGAATTAGGTGCACTGTTTCCCTACTGCTGGATATAAAGTACGAGGAGAAAAATCCCGCGAAAGCGGACAGCGTTCGCGTCATTTCGTCGCCCGCAAACGAAAAACATTTCAGCGGTTTCTCGTTTTACGAGCCAGCGATTTGTTCGGTGACCAGCGACCCAAGCGCATACCAAGTACCGAATCTCCACATGTTTAAACCAACTAGTTGGTTGGTTTTGGCAATTAATGCCATCATTTTTATTTGAAAAAATCTTGCAAAGAAAGGTGGTGGTTTTGCCAGGTACGGTCTATCACTAATAGACCATTAGTAGCTTAGCCAATCAACATGCAGGATTTGTAATAGACCATTAGTTGGTTTATACTAATTAATATTTATTATATGGATGCCAGCGTTTTACCGGAAACTAAAACACTCGTATTTTCCATATCTTCACTAGTGAAAATATGAAAACGTTATGTACCGAATGTCCCAGATGTGCACGTTTGCAGTGTTGTTTTCCTGACTTCTTCTTCAGTGAAATCTCGCTCGCTCGGTCACACAAGTTATAAGCCACAAAACTACGTAAGTTTTGTTCTAGTTCTAAAGAGAAAAACCTTATTTCAACTATGGCAGAGAAAGCTACAGCAACACAAAAACGAAAATTAGTTCTTAACAACACTGGGAATCAGAAAGATTGAGGGAGCATTTCACAAATAAACATTTTCGACTTTACCAAGTGAGTTGTTCAATTTGTAATATTTTGCCGCTATGTCAATTCTAATCCATATAATAAAAAGAACATTACACGGTGGCTTGAAGATATGGATTTCATTTTCTCGTGTCAAAAACTATTTTACTCACTAGGCCTACTCCGGGTCCTAAAATTGCATTAAAACGCCCAAAAACGCCCAAAAATGCTGAAAAAAGCTGAAAAACGCTTTATAATGCACTAAATAGCCTTAAGATATTTAACCTTTTAAAATGGTTTTAACAAATTTAATGTTAATTTATTACTCTAGGCATGCAACTGAGATGCCTATATTAAAGACCCAATAATAAAAACCTAGAATAAGTGAGCCTGTTAAACTAAACTTCCCCATAAGTTTAAGGAAGAACAGCATGTAAGCCCATGGTGTCATGGATGGTGTTGAGTATAATATAAATGTTAATGCAGTATATATACATGGCAGCACAAAAAGGAATTCTAGTTACTTGAGAACCTAAAACTGTATTTATACCATGATATAAGAATCTGCAAAATTATAGGTGGGAAAATATAGGGAAAATATGGGAAAATATAGGTGCTTGATCACCGTTTTGTACTTTATGTAAGGGAACTACCCCTTCAGTCTGGGTTCAGCACAGCAACCCCAAAACACAGCTACGATTGAGCAAAGTCTAACCTCTGTCCAGAGGAAGAAATCCAAATTCCTAAGAATACATGCCTCTATGATTATCTAAATAAAGTGGTCAAAATTTTGTGGACTCATGAGGCACATCTCTTTGTTGTAAGTGCCACATTACATTATACCAATATTATATCCACCACCAACATTGTCCATGGGCCTTGTTTTTTATTAGTCTGTTACTAATGTATTGTGTGGTTCCAGAAAATATCCATCCCCCCTCACGGAAGGATGTGAGGGGGACTATTACTAATATTATTATTATGTTGAAAAGTGCCTCCACTCCTGAATTTCTGAAGAAAAATACAGCACTTGTATGGAAAAGATCAGGTACATTGACCCCCATACCCCTCTGGACTTTCCAATCCTTTCCGTATAAATGGATAATTTCTGGAACCACACATTGTGTACATTTTTCATTCAACAGAGTTCTATTAAATGAACATTCCCTTGTGCAAACACATTAAAGCCATTGGAAAATTCCAGTTAAAACTTTACCGATATTCCAGACGGTAGTAAAGAAATTAGGCTTTTTAAAAAGAATCTGTACCGATATTAGAAGACTTTAATTGCACAATAAGAACCACGGTCATGGTAATTGATTTGATCATTCCACGAATGAATGTACAGCGCAGCGGTATTTGAGTAATATTTGATCACTTTCTCTTAAGGGTGAGCAACAAAAATGCCTCGCACTCAGGAAAAGTCATATCGAAAAGTTCCATTAGTTAAAAGCTAGTCTCACTTAAGCTTACTTACCATTGATCGCGCATCTTCCATCTCTGACAATAACAAGTATTTAAAGGTTAAGTATCTTTTCCTTTGACCATGATGTTTTTGTAGCGTTTGAACCATCTCGCCAAAGGGAACGATTGAAAGCTCAAATGTCTCTTGTGTCTGCAGGAGTCGTGCAAAGTCCTATCGAGGATTCCTGCATAGGTATTTTCGGATTTCGAGTGTTGAAATAGATAGAAGAATCGGAATCTACAAAACTCCGCCATTTTGACTGGCACGGCGCGCAATGCATGATAGCAACCTCGGTCCAGTCTTTTTTGGTTACAAAAAGCACAGCTTTCAACGACCTGCTAATTTGAATATTTACCCGGCGAGACGTTTTGAAACAATACGCAACAACCACAGGCAGACCAGACTAAATATCAGTGGATTGGGTATATTTGTGGTTGTAAATAAAAGTCTCTTCATAATGTCTCTTGTTTACTGTATTTGGTGGGGGTGATGAAATTACTCGAAATCCGATGAAACTCATAATTCTCGATATGAGATAGTGGGGAGCGAGGTGAAAAGGAAAACAAGGGAAAACCAGCTGGAATGGCCCTAAAACCCACCCAAATGGCAACGCAAGTAAGTCATATCGAGAATTATGAGAGTTTCATCGGATTTCAAATAATTTCATCACCCCCACCAATTACAGTAAACAAGAGACATTATGAAGATACTTTTATTTACAACCACAAATACCCAATCCAACAGAAAGATTATTCCAACAGAACATCTCGAGGTAAGTTGTCGTTTCCCGCCAAAACAGTATCTCAATCGGTTTACCTTTGTATTGTTTGGCCGCGTTTGTCTGGGAAAATGGCACTATAAATTCAAAATGGCGGCTTGGCTTGGCAGGTCTTGGATGTATTTTAATCATAAACCTTTACTTTAAAGTGGGGCTACGACGAACATTGAACGAACTTATTTGGCAAAATTTCTGCCGTAAACAACTCTTAAGACATTTTGCTACGTAACTTGAGCATTTAAAGTGTCAAAATAGATCGCGAAAGAAAATATTTAACGTTGAAGTTCGCGCTTTTTGCTAGGCCGATGTTCCAGCGATTTATGCATATTAATCAGTTCAGAGAAGAACTGTGACGTCACAGGCGTAACTCGCGAATGTGCTTTACATGATTTAGTGCAGATTTACGAAGAAACAGAGTTGATAAATGACAAATTGTTCTTGTTGTTTAGCAAATCAGGTAGTTTAAACACACCAGAACGAACAACAATGAGATTCTACTGCGATGTAGTCGAACGAGCGGGTTTCTATCGCACGTGAAAAGAAGACTGAGCCGAATATTTCCATTCACATTCCAACAAGCGCTACCTGTCGTTGCTGTGTTGATGTAAAAGACAACAACAAGAGTTGCAAGTTGCTATTATTTCCCGTGATAGATGATTTTCAAAATATATAGAGCCCGGGAGTCGGTAAGAAAAGTGCGAATGATGAGTTGAAGGACTTCAAGAACATTTGTATCGATTTATTAGATACTGTTTGCAAATGTTTTACGGCGTGTTGTTACGCCATGTTGCTACAGGTTAGTGAAAAGGCTTTTGCTCCTTTAGCTCGGGGATCAAAGTCATTCTGTATAATTTTTTGATGGAGCAAAAAGATTAAAGCTAAACGTGAGCTGCTCTTATTTACGGTCTAAGAGCTGAACTGTTCATTAATGAACAGTTTGAACTTTGCGTTTGCTCGAGTTGTTTGCGTTTGTGATTATCAAATACAGTAAAAACCCGCGTGTAAGGACCTACATTTTTCAAAGTTTGCCAAAACGGGTTCTTATATTTTGCGGTATTGGCAGTTTAGGGTTTCCAAATAGGTTCTTAATTTCTACGAGGAAACATGGTTGCCGATTACCAGAAATAGGATAAAATATGGTTTGCCCTTCATTAAAAGCATTTTATTCACATCAATATTGGCAAAAGTCCAAGAGAACTGACAAATAAAATGTGTGGTTTCAGAAATTATCCAATCCCCCTACGGAAGGGATAGGAAATTCGGGAGGGGTAGGGGGTCAATTTACCTGATCTTTTCCATTACAAATACTGTATTTTTCTTTGGAAATTCCAAAGGGGTGGAGGGGTCACTTTTCAACACCCTTCCGTGGAGGGGAGTATGGATATTTTTTTGGAACCACACAATAACACAAAAATGGAAAAGATAAAAATGCAAAAAAGTAATTTACATTGCATACATGAAAATGTAACTGTAACCCCACATCATAAAAACCTGTTTGACTTGAATGGCTAAAAAGGTAATTATATATTTTTGGAGCATTAAAATAGAAAATTTCTGCCAACAGGTCCTTAGGTTCATACAAGCAGGTTTTTTTACTGTACTGTTAGTTGATCATATCCTGCTTGATGAAAGAAAATATTGGCTTTGACCAAATGATGAATTGCTGCATCATTGAAACAGACCTTATCATTCTCTTGGAATGCAAATCAGATGCTAATGCATTTTGATGTATCTATCAGCTCTGTTGAAACAAAGGATGTTGATCAACTGTAAAATGGAGTATTTGACTCCATTTTCTTTCTACCAAGGTATTTTTAAATTTTGTAGCTGCTGTAGAGGTGCTGGACCATTCAGAGCTCTAAAAGAGACCAGACCCAAGTCTCTTCACCCCTAAAATATTTGACAATCCTGACCAAAAATATTGATTCCTGTCCCCTAGGGGTGGAATTTATAGAAGGGTGGGGCTCAGGGCAGGGGGTGTATCTCAACATTTCCCAATAAACATGTTATATTTGGACTACTTTTTTTGTTGGCTTGCATTTGCATTCTAATTTCCCTGTTGCCACAAGTTAGAACATGGCTTAGAACATGGTTTTCAATGAAACTGGCAGGGAGTTTGTGGAATTGCAAGGGATTTTACGAGAACTAGAAGGGTTTTCACTGGAACTTCAAGGATCTATCATAAATGTCTTCTCCAGAAGTTGTGTGAACACTGGAAAAACAACTGGCACAGCTGTTTTGGAAATAGAATTCAAGAATTTGAGAATCCATGGAGGTGGATAATTATAGTAATGACGCCAGGGACATCAACTCTGCAAGTCTCAAGATTTTTCACTCCTGTCTCCAACAGCAAAATTTCCCTGAACTGCCATATATTACTATATATTTCTCCCAGTTTTCTTTCTTGGAAATCTCCCATTAACATTTGTATCTTGTCTGAAGACCTGTGGTAGGCTTGACATCTAGTAGTACTACACGATGGTTATAACGTAGCTATTTTCCTCCAGTTGGACAGCTTTCATAGGAATTACGCTCATAACGTTTTAACACGTAGCGCAAATGAGCTATAACTTGGCAGGTGAGCAGCCAAGGAATGCCAATCAAAAATATGATGACACGGTTTGATTGATTGACAATGTGACGTCATAATCACCGTGGGAACATTACCTCAAAAAAGGTTAGTTAGGAAATCGGCTATGCAATCAGTTTCTATTTAATCGTCGCAGTAAATAAACGACTGTATCGAAAACCGGACTGAATTCTGATAAAACCGAGAAAAGTTATGACTAATTAAAAAAGTTCAAATTTCCCGCTTTGATGGTCAATTTGACCATATATGGTAAAATTCGGCGATTTAGAGAGGGCGCTGCTTAAATCTGTTGGAGACATACGTTTCAGATATAGGAGTGTCTCAAAATTTGTAGTTACTTTGACTTAGTAATCTGATACTTTAGACGTCATATTACGTCAGTATGACGTCTTCTAACATGCAATTTTTACGTCAAAGTGACGTAAACAAGGTATCGAGTTTCATGTCAAAGTCAAAGTAACTACAAATTTTAAAATATTGCTATAACTGCTTGAAACAACATCATAGGAGTTAACGCGTTGACGTTTAAAATCGCCGAAATTTTACCTTATATGGTCAAGGAACAATTAAATTCCAGAGATTCCAGCGGGAGCTTCAAAATCACGATTTCTTAATAACTTTTGATCTATATGTTCGATTTTAATGAAGCTTTCGGTTTTGGAGTCGGCTTAGTGGTTAGAACATTTACCAACGTTTAAAATGTTTGATATACAAATGCCTAACTTTGGCGCCATTTTCAACGGCCTGTAGTGACGTCACGTTGTCAGTCATCATCTTCAGATTTCCATCAATCGAAACATCTTTCCAGATACTAATACCTTGCCAAATTTGACATAAATCGGATAAATTCCCAGCTCTCTGCATAGCGAGATGGAGGAAAATGATCTCGTTTAAGCCATCGTGCTAATGAACAGAAAAATCATTTTGTCTCCTTGTAAGCTTAAAATATTTTATTTAGAACATTAGATAATTAAGTTTTTAATGTTTTTTTGTTGCTCAGCTGTGGCTGTGCGGCTCTGTTGCAATTTGTTCCCATGCATTTAGACAAGTTTGTCAAATAAAACTGTATTTGAATGCTTCAAAGGACTTAAATTTCATTCTCAGAAAAGTAGCAAATTTTAAAAACAAAGCGAAGCATTTGGTTTATGCAGGATATGTGTAAGTACTTTGCACTAGTCAAGTAAACCCTACCCGTTCACCACAACCCACCGACCTACGACAGACTTTAAACTTGATCTATATTTATAAGAATGCGCAGAAAACTCCAGATTTATGCTTTTTTTTATTTGCCCTTGAGACTATAGTTTCTTCGAACTTATCGTTGGAAAAACACGAATGTAAGTTGACATTTTACGCGGAGGCAGTTCTTGAACGTTACGAAGCCTTGAATTTAGTACTTAACCCTAGAATTTCGCATCTATCCATCCAACAAATCCTATTAAGTTACTTTTTATTTTGGTTTAGAATACAAACTTTTCTTGGCGTGCATCTCGGCTACATGGAATGTCTTTGATTCATATCGCGCTCCCGATCTGAGAATTGAACTTACACGCTTCCTTCTTGCGCTCTTTCTGTCGTTTGCGTTTCTCTCACTGATGGACTTGGTTTTGATTTATCAGGTACCATAACCATATTTGATTTTGACAGCTGCGCCTTAATTTCATACTTGACACCTAGATTAGTCAGACATCCTTGTGAAACATTTGTATGCGAAGTGAGCAGAGGATTTCACACCACGATCGAACCTTTTTCTGTGTAGCGCATCGAAGACATGTTCGATTTCAATTATTTTGGTGCGTGAAGCTTATATGAGTTGAAATTCCACGTTTTCTGTTAGCAATAATGGTGAAGTACTTTTAAACACAACATTTCCTGCAAATACATCCCCATTTCTTCACTTTTTCTTTTACAATGTGCCATCACAACTACTGTTGTGACTTTGAGCTTTGTTTCGAGTTACGCCTGTGACGTCACACCCCGCGGACTTTGGCCGACGCCGCTGGAACGCCGGCCCAGTGCAAAATGGCGCGATATTCGAAATTTAGAGCTCAAAAAGTCATTGTTTATTGTGAAAAAATTGGAAAACAAGTGCAGGTATTTGTCATTTAGGTTATTAACAAGTGATTTATCAGAAAAGAGCGATGGAAACAATTAGATCGTAGCCCCACTTTAACTGTAGATTACCGCAAGCAAGAACCAAGGCTATGCGGAAAAGAGGTACTCCTACTTACAAAGGAAAACTGTATCTGTGGAAATAAGTGGCACCTCGAAGTTTGCATCGAGTTTTGAGGTAGCACATGCTTTCCAGGACCAAAGAGCTTCAGACGTGTTGGATGTCACTATCAAAAGAACACTTGCGTATGGAACAAAATTTGGACTGGGTGTGTTTTGCTTATTAAGGTCTGGTGAACATCAAATCGGATGGATCCCAGAGAAAGATCCAGAGGTGTACGACCGTATATTAATCATGCATGTGCAACCTGTTTTCAAGTGAAGATGGTCAGGCTAGTGCTAAAAGGGTGACAGAAAACTTCACCAAAGTTTCCATCAAGATAGTATGCGACATCAAGGTCCAGTAAAGACGGCATCGAGGCATCTTACAGGCAAGTTGGCTGAAATCAGCGGCGGCTGCCTTAAAAACACTGCTTGTTTGTTCTCCTTGTAATTAGATATGATAAAGCATTCATTAAACCATAATATACACCTGTAAAATGATATTACAATGACATTCTAAAAAATAGAAGATAAATTGCTGCCATCTTTTTAGACAATTTTGTGTATTGCTATTAAAAATTATTTTTGTTCAATTAGATTGTTACTGTTATTATTTAATGAAGTAATTTTGTGAAAATAATTGCATTTATTTATTAAGCTATTGACAATGCTATACCTTGACATATCAACTTAAATTTAAGTTGATATTTTAAGGTAACAACACATTGTTAATAGCTTAACAAATAAAGGAAATTACATGGTCACATGGAGATATGAATTTTCTCTTCAAGTGTTGAAATGGCACTATAAATACATTTTAACACAAGAAGATGAAATTTGTATCTCCAAGTGGTCATGTAATGTACTGTTTATTATATAAACATCAATTTTTATTCATATTAACTTCAAATTTTAGGTTTCATAATCAAACATTAAGCAAATACAAGTGTGCAATTTTCACACATTTTATTTTCATGTGTGAAGATATCAAGTTTTCGCATGGGAGATCACCGGGCATTTCAGTGGTGTTTATATAATGAATAAAAGTATTATATTTCGCAAAATATTTATCCATTAGAGAATGTACTGTTTATGCAGAGGTGGAAACCACCTGTTAAAATAAATTTCCAATATGTTCACCAATGGAAAAAATAATTTACAGCTCTGATATCTATATTTTAGTAGCATCTGATTAAGGATATGAGGGTACTAAACTATTAAACCCCTTCTTGAATCCCTCTCAAATAGTGCATTAACTTACCCATTAAGATGCCTAAAATTACCTTAAAACGCCCAAAAACGCTTAAAAACGCCTAAAAATGCCCAAAAATTAGCATGCTCTGCCTTCATTTTCCCTTAAAACGCCTAAAAATGCCTTAAAATGCTCAACGTTGCTGCAAAAAACAGCGATTTAAGGACCCGGAGTAGGCCTCTCACTCGCTGCGCTCGTTCGTAAAATATTGTTCTTGCCACTCGAAAATAAAATCCATATCTTCGCGCCACCGTGTAATATCCTCTATATATGGATAATTATTCAGATGGAGGGGGTTTTATCCATTTTGGCAAAGGCTGATGTGGATAACACCCCCGAGATGTTATATTATCCATATCATGCAAAGCTGAACTCATTGATTGTTTTATTATTCATTCAAACTTTCAATTGTATTGTTGTTCATTCAAAATTACAGCTAAAACCGTTGCCTAGTGCAGTCAAATGGTTTTTCTCCTAACTATAACCAGACAACGTCGTGACAATGCCAATCAGAAGAATGAAAATATGCTGAATGAATAATATTCATTTATTTATTCTTACATAGAAATAAAAAATAAGATTTATATTTTTAGTATATTCAAGGTATATTCCATTCACAAAAAGTGATCAAAGAGATCTGCAACCTTGAATGAGAATAAGATCGAGGTAAGAATTTCATTTCATGTTTTGGGGTTCCCAAAGTGCTGACGCATTTCCAGCTTTTGGGATGCAGATGATCAAGAGCATTTTAGGGACCTTCACAAATACTAGTCTTCTATTGGAAGGCAATATTTGTTTATTATTTTTAAAAAAATGATAGGAGTGCCTGATGAATACCATTGTTATGAAATTATTTCAGGGGGCTGTCAAAACTTCAAGCAATATTTTTTAACTATACGCTATGAATTGGGTCTATGTTGAGCAAAATTAACATCTATGTTGAGCAAAATTTATACATTTCCACATTTCCTTCTGACACTATCGGACAGAGAAAAAAAATGCCAGTGCATTGAGAGCATAAGTAATTATTCCAAGAAAGATCTCCACTTGCCTGTCATATGTGAAATACTCTGTGAAGCACCCCCTGCAGTCAGGAATACATCTTGGAAATTTCTATAAAATTAAAGTAAACACAAACGTTTTAGAATCGGTTCTCGCTCGTAAATCAACCCGTCTTTCTCTCTCCTGAAAAATCGTTGTAGCCGAACCAAATTGAAAATGTCTCAATTTTAAGAATAAATAGCTTCTAGATACATTAGAAAATCAAGAATCATTGTACCATTATCTAAATCTGAAGTAAGGAGCCGCTTGGACTTGGAGATTATAACCTTTCACTGATGTTTTGCCCTTTCTATGACGACCAAACTCGCGAGTTCAAGATGGCTGCTAATGCGTGACACTAGTTCTTTTCTTATAGACTAGACTATTACATAACTTTCTCCCGAGTCTCCCCGCCAAGAGTATAAACACAGCCACGCCAGTTGTCAGCTCTACTATGTATTTTTAAAAGCATTAGAAATCCAGAAAAAAAGCTTAAACCACAATGGTCGAGCGTGTAAAAACGACTTATTTCCCGAGCGGCCACTTGCACGATCGTCGCATTCAACTTTCTCCTTTTTCAAACTAGCGTAGCGACCGAATCGATTGAAAGACCGCAAAAAGCGCGGAAAAAACTCGAATGAGAGTTTGCGATAGATAAAGAGTGATTACTACTGAATGCCCCCTTTATACATTAGCTACAAGTTCAAGTACCTACCTTGAAAATGGGTTTCTGGTCGTTGTTTGCGTCTTTCTCACGCGCGCTAAGCCGCTAGCTCTTTCTTTGTTCGTCTTCTTTTTCGACTTCCCTCTACATGAAATGTGGTATTCTTCTCTACTCGCTTTGCTTCTTTCCCTCGACAAACATTTTTTTCGTAATCATGACAGCGGTTTCAACTTCTTCCGCTTAACTCTTGATCAAACGTTTCATTTTTTGACGAAGAGTAAAAACCGTCGCGCGTTGTGTGGTTTCATGCTTTGCCCGGCTTCTTCCCGTCGCTGTTTCTAGCTCTCTGCTCGCCTTCTGTGATCTTCTATTAAAATTCTCTCTAAATTTTTCTCGTCTTGTATCATCGATTTTTTAACAGTAGATTTTTTAACAAGAAGAAACAATACTCTGTACGGAGGTACAGACAGAGTCCTGCAGAAAAATGATATACGGTTCCGGGGTTCCCTGTGGTGGGGCACGCAGACTCGCAGACACGCACGGACGCGCCAGCGATACTATAGTGGGAATACCGCTGAACGATGAAAAATGAAGTCGATCGTATACCTGAGTTCTTCTTTGAGCTATTGAGTCCTTCCTGCGATACCTATGGTGCTCCGCTCTGCGGCCTTCGGCCGCTAAGGAGCTCCGCTATAAATGTTTTTGTAGTCTTGACTTCTGCTCTCGTGCTTTAAAGGCAGTTCACGCTGGGGCCAACCACCCCCCTAAATGTGTCATCCAAAGTGACCAAAAATCAAATCTCGCCATAACTTTCTACCCCTTGTGTCTAATTTTACCAAACTTCGTTCATTGGATGACATTATGAAGACAAACATTTTCCATGTATTGAGTGGTCACCATGGTGATTGTGACGTCACTGGCGTTAACGTATTCATTGGACCATTTTTCGTAATGTTGAATCTGCTTGTTTTTTGTAGCGGCAATGATAGTTTTCAACAAGAAAAGCTAAAAGTCGAAAACCGTTTGCTTTTAGGATTTATATTAGCTGAGTTATGATTTTTTCTTGATTTGTATAAGGTTGGATCTACCTTAACAGTTGAAAAAATTACAAAATAATTAATTATTGCACGGTAACATCATTGCACATACAAATATCTTAGTATATAGGTTATACTAGTTGACTACAAAATAATTTCACACATTTCCACTTTCGATCATATATTTTCCGTGTTTAAATACAAAAGATGTATACTCATGACGTAATAGATTATGACGTCACAATATAACAATGCTTTATATCTTCGCTCTAAGGACGAAATTCAAATTTCAAAATCATACGATTTTAGATACCATTTTGCTTAACACTTAACAACAGAAATCGGTTCAATTGACTAAAAACTAAAAAAAAAAATATCAGTGAGTTTGTTTTCCCATACATTTGCTACTGTAGCAAAAAAGGTAGGGGAGGGGAGGGGGTCATTCTTTGAAATGCTAGACCTCAGCTATTTTTTATGCTATCTACAAACGGTTTTCGTTTTCAACATCTCTTGCTAAGGTGTATCATCGCCATTACAGAAATAGTGCATATTCCAATTCTTAAAAATGATCAATCGATTGCGCAATCTCTGGTGACGTCACAAAGCATCATAGTGACGTCAAAAGTAGTGGAAAATATTTGTCATCGTAATGTTATCCTATCTACCAAATTTGGTCAAAACAGCCTCAGAGGATAGAAAGTCATGTTGAGTCAAAGTTTGAATGACGCATTTTGGGGGGTGGTTGGCCCCAGCGTGGTTGAAATAGCCCTCTACTGTTGAGACGAGATCGATCCTTTTTTACTTTAGTCTAGTTGTGTTGTTTAGCGTTTTATTTGTTCATGGTTTACATTTCCGAGTACCAAAGCCGCATTTTGTCTTCCGTCAATTTTATAAGCGTTTTCAGATGTTTCTTTCTGCCGGGCTTTCTCTCAGTGTTTTATTAGCTAGAAAAGTTACTCGCGCCTCTGATATTTCGCGTAGTTGTTTGATTTGCGAATCGGGTTTTGTTTGGGAAAGAGAGTGGCAGCGCGGAGATACTAGTAAGATAAACTTCTCATGAGAAGATTTTAAAACTAGTGTATCCACGCGACCATGTAATGTTCTGTTGATTGTATAAACATTGTAATTTTATTGAGTGAAACTAAAAAAAAATCGCGCATGTAGCACAGGCAAGTACCGGTATTTCATCGATTTAGCCGTAAATCAAACCAAAATGCTGGATTCGGTTGCTCAGCGGGTCGAATTGATTGTAAAATCAACCAAAATGGTTCTATGGCTTCCTCGCCAATCGTTGTAGGATTCCCAAGTGGTTTCTTGGAGGCGGAGCTTGGAGTCTATCAGTGGTGCCGCGGGAGATACGATTCCTAATTAATATTCTATTTTTGAGCAATGGCTTCGTAACTGCAAGGCTGCGAAATTTCATGCCCAATTTCCTAGCAGAAATACTTAAACATATAGCACAAAACCATAGAACCATAGATAACCATAGAACAAATTCCACCCTTTAGTTTTATTAAATTGCTAAGTATCTGAGCAAAACAAGGCTGCGAATTCGTGGTTTGTGCAAAATCCTCATGTTTTAAGCAGAATTTACCCAAACTTCAAACCCAAACCCTAGTTGAAAATCACAAGTAAAGAGGTCTTCGAAAAGCCAAATACACAGTTTCATCTTTGATTAAGCATTTCCACACTTTAGATTTTTGTCATTGACAATATTACGGGCCGTACTGAAAGGATAAGTTACGCGCATAGCCTGGTTTACGCCATTTTTCTTTGTAATTGACCGGAAGCAACAGAGCGCGAATTTGAATCAAGCCCGCCAGACCGCGTCACGTGACAACAAAATGTCGCTCCATTGTGCCCCATGTACAACTCCAGGGACACTTGCTGCAATACTTCTTGCAACATTTCTGCTCTGTCTCCGTCTTTTTTTCTTTCCAGGTGGAGAAAAGCCAAAGCATTCTGTTGGAACATTTCTTCGCATCTAAAAAAACAAAATAATATTTTTGTCAAATCTTGAGATACGAAGAAAAATTGGAAATCAATCTTGCAATCTGCAATCTTTATTATTGTCCCCCAGATGAGCAGGCGCACGCGCCGGATCTCGACATTTCCCGCCAAAAGTAGTTTCACTGCATTGGTAGTGACATCACGTCACGTCAGCCAGGCATTATGTGCCCCTTGCTCTCTATATAATTCTCTCTAATAATGGTTTTCTCACGTTTTATCCTCTCCGAGATATTAAATTCTAAAGGAATAACACAGGGACACAGGTGTTATGGAATTTTTAATGAGGAAACTAACCTGGTGCATGCGCAGATCAGACCTTTGAAGAACAAAGAGCTAATTACGTATGCAGGGATCACTTGTGTCATGGTATGGTGTGTCCAAAAGCCACCTCTGGCGGATGTTGTGTCACTGAAATTGAATGATATAGCCATGAGCCTTGAAGACAGATATTTTATTTACCAGTCTTAAGTAAACCATGCATGGATACTTATAATTATAGTAGCTGAACGTACTGGAGTACCATTGTTTTTGTAAGAGCCACAATAATAATTAGTTCATCAAATCAGGGTAGATAAAATATTTCTTTTTATCATCTAATTGGTTAATTTCGTCTATTTTAATTTCATTTTTTGCCACATCAGACATTAGTTAAGGAATGTTATAATTGTATAGTAAGAAATAACATACATTGTGTGTTTCCCAAAAATATGGATATTTTTTGGAAACACACATTTTGGTAACAAAGTATAAGAAGGAAATATAATAACATGTCAACAGTATTGGACCCCCCCATACCCATCAACCCAACTTCGTCAAAAATCTTGCGATTCCCCCTCACGTGGCAGGAAAATACAGCTTAAATGTATGAAAAAATGCAGAGAGCGACAATGGTGAAATACAGTAAATGTATAAAAAAAATTCAATCATCATGCGGGTGACAGGCTTCAAAATCTTGTGACACCTGCCTAATGCGGGTGAGTTGACAGCTATGCCCCCCTTCCAAAAAGCAGTATTTATATGCCTATATCATGTGCAATGTATCTTGTATCAGCCCTCCTATCATAATTCATTTTTCAATAATAATGAAAAATACGATCTACTTAACCTACCAATAGAAGACCACTTTGTCCCTAACATGCTCTGGATTGCATCTGGTTCCATTTTGGGAACAAAATTAAATTAAATTAAATTCTCACTCCATGTTAGTCTCATTCAATTGTTGTAGGGTAAATATTTTTTGTTCAATAAAAAAATAAAACATTAGAACTAATTCATACACGATAAACTTTTTTTTCTAAATCTGTTTAAAAGGTGATTGGATGCGACCATGCAGTTTAGCAATTAATGAATTCTGTGAGTATGATATGGATAATTATTCAGATCGATGGTGGTATTATTATTATCCATTGAGGTAAAAGGTCAATGTAGATAACATCCCCTAGATCTTAATAATTATCCATATCATACAAAGCTGAATTCATTGATTGTTTTATTATTCATTCAAGCTTTTAATTGTTTTATTATTCATTCAAAATAGATTTCCCAGCTTTAATTCTTTGAGGGAGCTAACAGGGCTTGAAACTAAATACTAATCAAAGTCGTAATTTTATGCGATGTACCATGAACATTATAGGTGTAATTCATCAAAAATCTAGGCGTAAATAGACTAAGCGAACACTGTAGAAAATGAAAACACAGTCGTTATTTTATGCCTAAGTTGAAAAGGTTAGGTGTAAAAGGAAACTTTTTAGGTGTATTTACACCTGTATCTGGCACAATTTCAAGCCCCAGAGCAGCCAGTTTGCCAACCTGCCTAGGTGTGATGTCACACTTGCAACAACTTTCAACTTATCCAATCTTTGACGTCATTGATGGAATTAGTCGCTCGCCTTCAAAAACATCAATAATTTGCCAGTGGTGATCAACCAATCAGAAGCAGGAAAATATGAATGAATGAATATTTATTCATTTATTTATACATACTATAAACATACAATGCACATGTATCTTCAGTGTAATTTTTTTAGTACATTCAAGTCAACTGTATATTTCCGTTCTCAAAAAGTGATAATTAACAAATAAATGTACAACCTTGAATTAGGCTAATGTTGAGGGAGAATTGCAGTTGATCCAGAGCATGTTAGGGACCCTTCACAAAGTGGTCTTCTATTTGAAGGCAAGTAGATCATATTTTTCATATTTAAAAAATATATAGATTTAGCCACTGGCTAAAAGCGGAGCTCCCGGTTACATATTTGATATGTACACAGTATTTTCTTTTGTGATTTGTTACAATAACATGCATAAAGGTATATGTACAAATAAGCTTGGCCTGTCGAAGTAAGGTAAAGAACCCCCTTCAGAAAAAATAGAAAATAGGGTACTTACGTACCCCTCCCAATGGAAAGATTCTAACAAAAACTTTAGTGCAATAAAGAGATAAGTAAATATTTGTCGTAAGTCTTTTTAATTGAAATCACAACACATGTACCATTTATTACATGTGCAGTGTATTTTTCCTAAAATTAATGTGTCATTCAAGAAAATACCAATACCCACCATTTAATGTGAAGAGAAATTCAGAAATAAATGCCTGCCAATTTTAGTCCTTTAATTCATACCTTTTAAAATGTATTGCAATTTCCACTGAACCAGAAGACCTTTTTTTCTGGGGGAGGGAGGGGGGGGGGGGGGGCTCAGAGGGGAGGGGCACCCTTGAACAAAATTGATTCTGTCTTGGCAAGTATTTAGTAATCATAACACATGGACGGCAGAGCTGAGGGAGGGAGGGGGATTCAAGCAGCCCCTCCATTTTCAGCAGATTTTCAATTTTTCATCTCCCCATCCCTCACCCACCCTGGATTCCAAAGAAAAATAGCTGAGTATTTGTATGAAATTTACTCCTCTGTAAATGTCCACAAGTCCTCTTTTTTTGTCAGGTCTGTCCAAATTTGGAACAGCCTTCCTCAATGCTTTTTTTCCAGACACCCCTTCATTGCCTTTGTTTCCTATCAAGCCTCCCTGGCAAGCTAATTTCGGTAATGGCAGTTCTACGACACCTGCATGTGATAACTATCCCCCCCCCCCCCCCCCTAGAGTTGAATATTGAATTCATTATTCCATTATTGATTTTATTATTCAATCCAAAAATGCAATTTTCAATTCAATATTGACTTTTTTTTAAATCTAAATAATTACTCTGGGTGAACAATTTCTTATTCAGAAGTCAAAATTTGCACATTTAGCATTTTTAATATTCAATTGAAAAATGCATTTTTGGATTGAATAATGAAATCAATAATGGATTAATGAATTATATTGGACTCCAGGGGGACACGCTTCATGTCTTTTGACTGTAATTAATTTGTTTTTCGTTGTCGTGCGCTGGCACATTGTCGTCAACCACCCATTGCCGGATTAGCTTGTTAGTGACAATTGATTAATTAAATTAAAGTTAAAGTTAAAGAAAATTGCTCTAGAATTTCGAATCCCTTCCTTATACTTCTGGAACCATACATGTTATGTGTTTCTGGCTACAGTCATTTTTGAGTACATCCACTAAGTGTGATGACTGCAGGGCCAGGGATGCCAGCTAATTCTCACAGAGTGTTCCCTATTCGAAACGCAAGCAAAGATGTTTTTGATTTCTTCGTTTATTAACATTATTATCATTTTTTGCAAGGAAAAGTAAAACTAGCCACAGATACAAATGATTGAATTTTGTTATTTATTATTTAATTATATGCCAGCACAAAAATCCATTGTTATAGACTGTCCAATTATTTTTAAATTGGATCGCACGCGCTGAAATTGGACAATTTCTGCATTTTATCATTCACTAATTAATAAATAACAGGACTCCATGCTTGTCCAATTTAGAAAAATAGATGATGATCCTCAGAACTCCAAATTGGACTCGGCCTGCGGTCTCGTCCAATTTTAGAGTTCCTCTGAAGCATCCAATTTTTTCTTATTTGGACAGGGAGTCCTATTATATATAGAAATGGTGAAGTATCTATGAATTATCTGTGTTTTTTTTTTTTTACTGAAATAACATTGCATCAAAAGACCCCAAGCTTGAAAGGCCAACTGTCATGAGGGAGATTGTATTTGTTCTAAGAAAACTAAATTCAATAAAATTGATCCCCTTAAACTTAGAACGTATGCACTTTGTGAGTTGTTCCCAGCAACTTCGGTTTGTATTAAGTACTTTCAGGCCTGTCTTTTGCCACGTTGAATCTAAGGGACTGGTCATAAAGTACAGGGGGGTGGGCCGAAAAATCATACAACAGCAAGTAACTTTTCGTGCGACCCACCCTCTCTTGTTGGCCAATATAATCAATGGCCCACTCTTATTTGCAACAGCAGAAATAAATGACCCAACCTCAGTAGCTACTGTTGCCCGTTGTACTCCCTTCTACTTTTTCTTAAAATATGCAACAGGGCCATAAGCCTCCAAAAACTGGGGGCATGACATACAAAAACACACAAGGCAGTTGTTGTCAGACTATCAGGCTGAATAAGATACCAGGGTCTATATTACCAGGGTCTATATTAGATATATGTTATAGAAAATTGCACCTGGCTGGTGGCATAATAAAAGCCAGCTTGATTTATATGTGGCCCACCCCAAATGCATGGCTTGTTTTTTTTTTAAGCCCACCCCTTTTTGCAGGCAACAAAATTGTGGCCCACCCCCACCCCCACCCCTACCCCCCCCCCCCCCCCCCCCCCTTCCCTACCCCCCTCTCTGGACACTTTTTCCAGTGCAAAAGGGAAATTTAGATAACCAGGACAGAACAAAAAGAAATGTAATTTTGCCTATTAAAAACTTAACCTATACAACATAAACTCACTTTGCGCTACAACTCAGGATTGATTTGTCTTTGATTAAATTCTCCAGTTGCCTGTTATATGACCGTGCAGCACACCCTATCATAACCAGAAAATATCTCGGGAACCTACAAATTAAATCAAGCATTCAATAGTTAGCTTATCTCCTCAGTCAGTTAGTCTCCTCACCAGTTATCTCCTCGGGCGAAATTAATAAAATAATTCGAAATTCTAAGAATTACAGGTTAGTAAATTTAAAAAATACTGTAGCTTTGCCAAAATCGGAAGTCTGACGGCGTTTGGAAATTGCGTTACATAGTTTTTCCTGCTGACCAAAGTTCGATCACGTTCAATTCAAGATGGCTACCTTGGCATAAATTCTCCCAAGTAGAAATACCACATAGCTATGGCAACGGAAGTAAAATCACTGTCAAACTGAAAATCACTTAAAAAGTGAGACGGTATTTCACTAGGAATCCTCAAACAAACAACAAAACGATCGTAAGCCAGCCGCCGGGGCGCGAAAAAACTCTGAATGAAAATTTGTGGTAGTTGTGAAATGCCACTTTTAAACTTTTCAAGATGAAACCTTTTATTTTTAAAGCTAAAACAACGAGCGAAGTTAGACGAAGTTAAACATGGCAAGGACATACCTTAAGATTGTTTTTCTTTATGTTTCACTTCACGGCACGACCACAGGCACAGTCTTCTGAGTTTTAACCTTCCCTCTCCGGTTAATTAAGTTTTATCTTGCGCTTTCGTTCTATCTTTCCTTCTGTCAGAGACAGAAATGTTCTGGACATTTTTTTCCGTAGTTTTAGTCTCTGCCGTAGTTTTAACCTCAATCCTCCTGCTGAAAACATCAATTTCCCGTTCTCTCTCGATCGGGCAGTCGTGTTTGTCTTCTGACTTGTCATTCCCGCTGTATTTCTCCCTCATTCTCCATCCTTCGCTTGTCAACTTTGCTTATTTCCTCGTGAAACTCCCGTGTTCATCGACATATAAACCTCACATGGACGCGTGCGCGTTGTATTTTCCCGCCACTCACGAATTTGTACATTGGTTTGCCTGTGTAGGGGCGCGCAGACGGACAGGCAGACACGGACACGCCAGCGATACCCAAATGGGAATACCGCTGAACCATGAAAAATGAAGTCGATCGTATACCTGAGTTCTACTTTGACCTGTTGTATTCTTCCTGCGATACCTATGGTGCTCCGCTCTGCGGCCTTCGGCCGCTAAGGAGCTCCGCTATAAATGATAGGAGTGCCTGAAACAGGCAATACCGTGTTGTAAAATCAATTTCAGGGGCCTGTCAAAACTTCAAGTAAATGACAATTCGAAGAAAAACATCCTCTATGTTGAATCCCCTTGGTTGATATTTTAAATGAGCGAAATTTAAACTTCCCCTTCTAAGTTCATGCCTGACACTGCCGACCAGAGAAACAATAAACTAAAAAAATGTATATAATTCTCAGTTACTTCAGGCGGCTTTTCCGCCTAAGTCTCTCATGCCTTCTTTTAGACGAACCAAAAATCTAAAAGAGCTCATAGCACCCTCTAAATTTCGGCCACGCCCAGACAACCAAGAGAAGGGGGGGGGGGGGGCGTTGTTCGCATTGTCATAAGAGGTGTGACCTATGCAATAATTTTCTTTTAGACACCGATAAATTTAGTAGTTTTGCAACGGGTCGCACTTACTCTATTAAGGAGAACGTAAGCTGCAATTCAACCAATGTTATATATTTAGTATCGTGCAATCTTTGTAGACTCCAATATATTGGATCTACTAAGAACGAATTTAAAGGACCAATTAGATTCGTACTACGCAAATTTCGGGACTAAAAGTGTCTGTAGAAGTCGAAAGAGTTTCTTCTTGAGCCGGCAACTACACTAGTCTGCTTGTACTAAGCTTAGCGTACATGTCGCGCTGCAGCGAACAAGGAAAAATCTTCGCCTTGACCTTTTTCGAGATTTCTTTGAACCTGAGGTGTTTAGAACAGGACAGTGGCTGTTTCACAGTTTTTCGAGGACTAAATAACCTGAAGGGAGCTACGTGGCTGAAACTATGTCACGGAAAAGGTAGGTTGTTGTCAACTATCGTCTCTTCTTGTTGTTTATAGCGAAGCATGATCATAGCCTGGCTAAAGACCAGCAGGTCACATAAACTTGTCGGTCATGCTTAACTGCTTTGCTGGACTTACTGAAGTTGTATAAAGCTTTGTTTTGATTCTCATCTAACGGCAGAAGCGTTGGTCGATACGGCTTGATCAGTAGGAGAAGTAATTTGTGTGAGTAGAGTAGAGCACGTGTACGTAAATCTTAATGGCGGCCCTTGCGAGCTGTCCAACTCACTTGGCAGGTTGTGTGTGACATTATTTTGTTCTTTGTGAAAGTAAATAAATTGATTGATTGATTGATTTGTAATTGTTTATACTGTATAGGAGGAGATTTGCAAGTTCCATGCAGGGTTAACACTGAAGCTGCTCTGGATAAAGGTAAGCCTCGCTGTTCATTGTGAATCGAGCATTGCACTGATTTTTTGAATCGGCAGGAAGAATTTCCTAGTCCACAAAGAACGACCTAGCGGGGGCCTCTTTTCTCTACACTACATTTCGCTGGCTGAGGGTATGTTTTCTCGCGACTCTCGGCCAGCGAAATGCAGAGAAAAGAGAGAGGCCTCTGCTAGCAGGAAGCTGTTTTTTTTTTTTTCGTAAAGCGAAGGCGTTGTTAGCGTTCCTAAAAAAAAACAGAACTAGCCAACTTCCTCGTTTTATTGCGGGTTTTCCTCGCCTTAAGTCACGTTCTATTGTATGCTTCCGTTGCAAATTTATCATGAGAATCAATTTGTACACGTCTTAACTGATAAAACCTTACCCACTGAAGCCAGAATTTTCATATGACTGTAGTGAAACCACTCGCAAAGTAATTAAGTTTATTCTGAGTAAAACCTATAGAGTTAAGTAATTACAAAGTGCGAATTACTCATGACAATCATATGAAATCCGCACAACACACCAAAAACCACCATAAATCCTTGGGTCAGGTACTTGGCACTTTTATATTGGAAAGTGGGGAGAGGTAATTTCAAAATCTAGATTATTTGTTTGAAACGCCCATAATTAATATTAGTGTAATTACTAAAAAGATTCTGCGCACTGATTGGACGAGAAGTTCGGAATATTTTGCTATATTCACATTGAAAGCATTGGGGATTGCCCGCACACTTACTTACTAGAAACTAAAACAAAAAATACTCCTAAATCAAAAATATTAAAAGTCGCTTGAGTAATTATACTAAAACAATAGACCTCTTTCGCATGACCTGAATTCGGTAAACAAAGGCTTTCAACATTGTGGCGACATGGCGGGAAACACTACACTTCGAAAAAGCCTGAAAAATATAGGAGAAATCTCCTGACTAACTATCAACAAGTTCCAAGTTTGTCAGTCCTTGTCTTAGCTTCATCAGAGTCATTAATTAGTTGATCCTGATTTGAAAGTATATGACTTCTTGGATCTGATTCTGTTTCGCAATCACTGTGACTCCTCAGAATTTGAATCAGAGTCGTACAAAGTGCAAGTGTTTATTCTTTTCTTCGCCCAGTTTCCGAACCCCAGTAAGCCAAGTCACATCCATATTTCACTGTAGGGAAAATCATTATGGACATTGTCTAGTTTTTCCAAGCTTGTAAATCCAGTATAATGTCGAATATTACTTTTCTTCCTTAGTTTGGTTGTCACATTTCTTAAAACTTCGAGTGAAAATCGGTGACTGATTTTTGTGTTGAAACCATAATCCTGAAATCTGGTAAATATTGGCAAATAGTCACCTTGACTTTGTCTTGGTGACTTTTTCGCCGATATTTACGGCGCCCGAGGCAACTAAAGGTTAAAAAATGTCCAATTTATCATACAAAGGACTATAAATTCTACACTTATTCGCTCTAGAGAGTGGTAAAGCAATGAAATTTCACAGCGGCTCCCCCCTGTATTGACAGGTTAGACAAAATATTTACATAAGTCTTTTTGCCCTGCGACATTTAAAAGCTAAACTACTCTCAGCTGCTTGCTTTTTATTTCTCAAACACAGATTCAACCGAATTATGTGCTGAGCAAAAAGATTCCACTAGAAAGGAGCCAGGGCGTCTTTCACCAAACTATTTCATCAGCTCTCAGAAGAACAGTGGAAAAAGTGAATTAAACCTGTCAGCCATACTTCTTTCTTAAGCACAGCACAAATGTATTGTCCATAATTGACTTAGTGATGTCCTATGGCAACCTATGTGTAGCCTGTGCGAGGGCTTTCCACCAACGGAAAGTAACTTATGAGTCAGCGGTAAACCTCTAAAGAAGCCCCAGCCTTCCTCTCTATAAAACACAGGAAACCCAGGAATTCGGCACTGATATGCAAAAAAGGACAGGGGTGTGTCTGTTCTGGTCTGTTTGCCCCCCAAAAAGAAAGATTTCAGGGAAAATGTAAAAACCCGCATAAAAGAACAGGTGTTTTGGGGTTTCAGGCTGATTTTGTTCTTGTACATTGGGTGTTTTCTGCAAAATCAGCCTGAAAATGTTCTTAAGGTGTTCTTAAAATTGTTTCTTAAAAATCAAATACTGCATACACTACCAACAGTCAAAGTACCTGCTGTAGACCTCTGTGTGCAATCATCTAGCACATTATATTGATCTACTTGGTACTATACCATTGTAGGTTACTGTACTCAAATCTAACTGGCAGCCATTTTTGTATACAAGAACAATTCTCATTTTTCAGGCTCCACATGTTCTTATGTACGAGTTACATTTTTCACCAAATTTCAGCCTGAGTGTTCTTAATCCACTTTTATGCGGGTTTTTACTGTACTTCAGTAGTCAAAGGTTTAAGGTGGATCGACCTAGTAATTTTGCACCCAAATTGCTAACCAATTTTGAATCTCTCATATAAAAGCATGTTGATTTTTATGGCACAGCCAATATATGTAACACAAATACTACCCATAGACTGAAATTCATGTCAGTACAAAAGTTGGGGAGATCGGAGTTAGTATCATGTGACAATTAGGCCACGCCCATTTCTACTCTCACCAGTTTCGACTGTCTGACATTTTTTTCTAAAAATGCTCTACAGTACCTCGAGATTGACTGACCTGTAACCGAAGTTTGACTAAATTCTACAAGCCCAATCTGAAGATAGGATTTATAAATCAGGGCTATAATTATGTAAAATTCAGTGAAGTGAATTAACATGGCAGAGTTTGGTACTTCATGGTTATAAATTGAAAGTTTATATAGTTCATTCTATTTGTGTTTGTTTGAGGAAGGCCATGCTTCTTTTTAGTAAGAATTCGATAGAATCTATGCGATTTCATCGACTTTAATGTCCAATGAAACTAGACAGTGTAAAAATGCTTCTCAAAGAACCTGCCACTGGTTGTTTGAGTTGCATCTCACATAAAAACTCCTTGATTAGCCAAAAAAAAAATAGAAATCATTTCTTTCATTCTTGATTTGATCAATTCATTATTTTTATGACTTTTACAATGACAAGGGGTTCCAGTATGTTCCTTACTAAAATTTGCATGGTGAGGGGGGTGAGGGGACCACTGCCCTCTTTTGGGGGGAGATTTTCCCATACATTTGCTGGAACTTTTGGCCCTATTATCACTATTTGCCCACCCCTTTCCGAAACTCCTGGCTCTTCTCCTTGTATGCATAGCCATACATGGTATTTAAGACATACAAGATCATCTGTGTTTAGGTTCACCAGAGTTATTGGTTATTCTCTTTCAATTTCAGCATCAGAGCAGCGGCCAGAGACATGGTTCTTTCCTTGGACAGACCACATGGCACAAGTCAAAAATAATATCAACAGTATTATTGTACATGGACTGCAGAGAAGACTCTGAAGTGAGGGGGATCTTCAGAGAATATGTATGGCAATGTGTGTGTGTGTGTGAGGGGGGGGGGTCGTTTAGAGAAAACATGAACCATTGCAGATTAGTGAAGGATACCCCCTTCCCCCACCACCACCACCACCGCGAGCTCTTCCATCCAAAATCACTTTAATGCATTTACTACCATGTGATCCATCCATGAAGTGTGACATTTTTCAAGAAGGTTTACTTTTCAAGTGTGCATGTGTCATGTTTCTCCTTCACTGATGGCTGCAGTTTTGACCGTTATTTTTCAGACAATCAGAGAGCGAAAAGTGTGACTACTTTTGACAAAATGTGCACCTTTGAAAAGTAAATATTTCTGAAAAACCATCACACTTTATGGATTGATGAAAAATGGTAGGACATTGCCCAGAGGGGGGGACTCCCATATTTTTGGGGCAGGGGTGCTCGTGGGGAACTTTCGTTTTTACCCCTAAAAGGTACCAAACATGGCGTCGCTTAGTTGATTTTGACCCCTAAAAGGTACCAAACATGGCGTTGCCAGTTGATTTTCCCTAGTAATTTTCTCGCGTATTTTTACGAGGGAAAATACGTCTGATATTCAGGCTACCAAGAAGTGTGATTTGCTTGATTTGCTAGAACGGACCTCTAACAGGTACCTATCTGGAAAAAATACACGTTTTCGAATTTTACCCCCTAAAAGGTACCAGAGGCCTGATTTTAAACCCTAAAAGGTTTACCCCCCCCCCCCCCCCTGGGCTACATTGCTGTTATAATTTTTTTTTGTCTAAAATTAGTCTAAACCAGCTGATGAGGGTGCAATATATGAGGATTGTAAAATGATACACAAAGCAATTGGCGTAGCATGCGCTAGATGACCTGTCTCAGTCTTGTGTTTTTGATTAGAGTATTTTATCCAATATTATTGGTTCATCTGGTTGGTGAACACTAAAACAATAGATTACTTGCTTAGATTTCCATAATCTGAAAGACTCCTCATTCACACTATGAGCTTATAATAATGTAAATCTAGCCCAAATGAACCTCTAGCTTGTTATAATTTTATTGTTATATAAATTGTGTAATATCAGAATAACCATGCTCTTCTCTCCATGGTGGGATTTTGCACATAGGATAGGTAGTTTTCTTAGGGGGAGGGAGGAGAGGACTGGGGAAAAATCAGCAATTGTTTTCAAGAATGTGTTGACCCTCCCATGCATATTTAGGGAAAACATTACTCCCCATCTGCATGGGACTAGGAAAGGTACAACTGGTTCAAGCCCTCCGAGTAAACTATGCATCATCAAATTTAAATTGAGTGTATATCTTAAGTAGTATTAGTAGTTCTAAGGTAGTCCATTTAAAATATTGACCAATTGAATGTAAAGCAACATAAAGAATGCTGTGACCCTCCCCTGAAATGCTCGCACATAGGTATGGCCCTCCCCTTATGACCTCCCCCCCCCATTTTCCAAGAAGAAGAAAAACGTTCCTTTCCTTACCATTGGAATTTCCAATAAATGCAAAGGAGGATGAATAGAAAATAAAGACGGCAAGTGACTATTCTTACTTTCTCTGCTCATGCCATGATGGGTTATTTCTTGAATGACACAAAGCACAAATAATAGCTTTTCTCTTAACTGCAGTTCTGTGCTTTGTTAGAGTCACTGGGAGAGTTTATAGTCTCCCGTATACCTGTATTCCTGTATACATCTTTTTACATATTTTGTCAATATATTTTTTATGGTCACATGGGCAACCCTGTTTCACTCATACTCGGAAAAACTGGGAGCTCCGCTTTTAGCCAGTGGCTAAATCTATATATTACAGAAAAACGAAAACAATGTATAAATCGCGAAAGGACACGTCCTATAGAAACCAACTTTTACATAATTATCTATGGGATAATTGCTTTTCAACGCACTGCACTAATCAGTTTGGTTCCGCGCTATTAATGAAATGAAAAAAACGAATAAAAATTCCCGTGACGTTTCAAAATCAACTCGATGGCATACGTTTTTACTTTAGGTATGGAGCTCCGCTATAAAAACATTTGGTGCGTTTATTCCTTGTGATTCCAGAACTAGACATAGGAGTATAGTCAGCTAATGGATAAATGATATTCTTTTATTTTCCTGTTTTTTTTAGGTGGTGCTGATAGTACCCTTCAGAAATCGCTACAGACAGCTATCAATATTCGTAGCATATATGCATGTGTACCTTAAAAGACAAAATCTCGAGTACAGAATCATGATAATTGAGCAAGTAAGTACTTTCACGATTGTAAAAGTTTCATGGTTCATGGAGTCCTTCGACAAAGGAGTTGTCATTTTGTCACCAATGCATACGTCGCTGGAAACATCTAGTCCTTCCTTCCCCTCGAAATTTTGAGCAAGAAAAAAAAAATACTGGACACAATAGTTGACAACTTGACGACACACACCGGCTCAGCTGTCGATTTCAATCGGCCACTTAGCGCCCGCGATATGGTCAGCGGGATCTCAAATAAATACTAAAACAAAATGGCTAGAACATTTACTACGATTACTACAGAGCAATTTGTGGACGAAATACTGGCGCAGGAGACTGTTTCTATGGAGGGGGAAGATCCCCGAAGCCTTATGGAGTTGATCGAAAGGTCACTAGAACCATTCGATGTGCTAAGACATCGTTTCGGACGTTCGTATTGGGGTTTCCGAGCTAGGCAAAGCACATCGAAGCAAAACACACCCTGGGGGAACTATACAGGGGGAGTTTGCTCTTATTCTCCGCTTTCTGTCTCAGAACATTTCCCTTAAAATAAAATATAAAGAAAGAATTGAGGATTTACCAATGTATGCATTGCTACGCGACCTCAAAAGTGAATGTTGCGATTGGCGATTTTTAGCCGTCAATCAAAACTAAAACGTTGGATTCGGCTACTTCGGTGGGTCGACATTAATTGTAAAATCAATTAAATAATTGTAAGCTATCCTTTGGCTTTCTGTCCTAGAATTATGAACTTTCTGACTCAAGAAAATTAACATTACAATTCCTTTGCTGAGAATCGCCAATCGCAACCGTGAATTTTGAGGTCGCGTAGCAATGCCTACAGTGGTAAGGTTGAATTTAATTCAGAGTTTAAGTGGCGCTGATCAACATTCAGATTCCTACTACATGCGAACAATAATAATGAGCTAGTTTTGATAAGAATTTAATATTTCATCCAAAATATAACATTTGTCTAAAAAACAACGAAGCGTCTGGAAAATCAACTCGTTAAACACAAAAATTGCAACAATAATACATACTAGCACTAGTTTGGTACAAAAGTAAACCAATAAAGATCAAATTATAGTTTTTATAGATGTTTATGTACGAGTGAATATTCTTGGCATAATCACGCGACTGGGGGTCAGCCTAATTCGCTAGATATACTACCTTTCCTTCAGCCTACGGAACTCTTGCTCCGGGATCTTGACTTCAGAAAGAGCCTTAATGTTTTCCTCAATAATCGAACAAGAATTACCTTCTTCTTCTTTGCGTAAATGCAGACGGGGACATTGCTGTTTCGCTTCCGAGGCATTGTAGCCGGATCACTAAAATACAACGCGAAGAGCAATCGATAAGAACCGATTTAACGCATCAAGGTCATTCGGATTTTCGAAAATTTCTTAATAAGGAATGTATTTATCAAAAATCCAAAACCATACGATTCTTACCTGATGCGAAAAAGCCTTTTGAATCCAAAAATGGGGCAATTAACAGGAAAACCTACGAGTTCTATTGTATGCCGAACGCGTGTTTGATCTGAGAAGTCTAAATCAGGTTTATATAGCCATGCATGTTTGGTGTCAATGCAAAGCTTATTCTTTCCGTATTCTGGCTGTTTGTTCATTAAATCGGTACGCGAAAACCCAGAAGCCACAGCGAGCCATTTATATACCTCAATAAAGTAGTTCCCAGTACCCCGCGGAAAACACCCTGCAACCATGGTTGCAAGAAACGTAGCCAATCATGGAAAACCATGGTCAAACACGATACTCCATGGTTGAGCATATTATCCTGCAAACCATGATCAACACTTCTTAAAACCACATTTCCTACATGTGTAGCAGTCAGCCATATGTAAAACCAAGCTTAATCTTTTTCTTAACTTCTGTTTGCAGAAATACTACTTAGAATATTAACTCAATGTGAATCTGTGAATTTATTTAAAATGTGAATTTATTTAAACTTTCTGTGCATCTAGAACTTTATTGTAAAGTGAATTACATGCATCGGTTACCTGCAGTTTTGCAGCTTGATCTTAAGCAGATAGGTTGACAATGATGAATAACCCAAGCCAAACTTATTGATTTGCTTTTGGTCATAAAATTCTAAATTAAATGAGGTCACGTAGTCATAGGAAACATTAATAAAAAAACTACAAAACGCTCAACAATATATATTATATATTTTATTACATTTATCGGCACAACCCTGCCTTTATATGTTACATTAATAGCATTAAATTTTAGTACCATTCTCAAGAAATATCATAAATTACATTCACACATACAAACATCATACATACATTAAATTCAATGTCCTTTCGTAAAGAAGCGTTCATGCCAGACACACAGGAGAATGAGATTTCACTCAAGGGTGAGTTTACTAACCTGACGGCGCAGGGAGAAATCAACTTCCATATGTACAAAATATGTATTTCATTATTCCTGTACAACTGTAAATTTTCGACTTTGCTGAATACACAAGTCCATATTATAGGAAGGCTCGAGTCTTTCCCTTTCATTGTTTTTGGCTGGAGAAGCATCTATAAAAAAGAACATTAAGAGTTGGCTTCTTTTAACAATATATTTTTAATAGGCCTTATCACGGTTTCCGACGCCATTTTGTTCGGTAGGCAAGATGTGCAAAATCCCACATAAACTCTGTAAACACGAAGTGAAATCGTTGCGAAAATATCAAACATATCGGTAAAATATGAATCGTAGCATTGAGAGAGTGGCTGAAACTGTTTACCTTAAAAGTTTGGAGGTTATAGCTGCTGTATGAATCGAGTAATTACGTGTTTAATTCTTCATAAAACGCCTGTAAAATCTGTGTGCATCGATGCGTAAAAAGCCTGTCAAAATACACGGGTAGATGTGGAAAAATAAAAACTACAATTGCTCGCTTTATAGAGAGCGTAGGAAGCTTACATTTGATAGAGTGATTGTTTGGCCAAATAGAATTATTTTACGCTAAGTACTTTGTTGATATGTGCAATATTTTCGCAACGATTTCACTTCGCGTTTACACAGTTTATGTGGGATTTTGCACATCTTGCCTACCGAACAAAATGGCGGTGGAAACCATGATAAGGCCTATAGAGTCCTAAAGTGTGACGTCACAAATTTGAAAAACTTCGAATTTCAGATTTTCGTCCACGGATAATGAAAGACCAACTCCGAAGAACGTTGCATGCAAAAAACGAGGTGAATCGGTTGAAACGCGAACGAGATATGGTCCGCTGAATACATAATTTTCTTTAACAAATCACTGTATTTTTGGCTCAGTTCATCCACCTCATTTTTGGTGTGTAGCTTTCAACCGATATGCCCTTTCGAAATCAAGGAACAAATATTGCTAAATTAAAATTTTGTTTTTGTGACGTCATCACTTTAGGACTCTATTGATAGTGTTATTAGATAAAAAAAAGCTGAAAGGTAATTCCTCAATATTTGCATGTGCTGAACATCCTGTTAGGAGGTTGTAAACACACTTTTCAACACACTTCCATGGAGGGTATGGATATTTTTTGGAACCACACATTTTCCATAAGTCAGACAAGTGTGTCAAAATTGTAAAACTCTTCCTCCCCCCTAAAAATATTTATGACACTTTTCTGCCTCTGTCAACTCAATAGAGCACAATGTTTCCACTGTTTGGGGCAAAATGATGGCAAAAGAATGCTTTGTTCTAAACAAAATTAAAACAAAATCGAAACCAAAAATAGTAAACACAAATGAAATACAGGGTGATCCCCCGCGCGAGCACTTGATATCTTCACATGTGCAAAAAACGTGTTATTTCACATGTGAAAATCACTTGCCTAATGCTCGATGCTTAATTTTCAAGCGAATTTGGTATTTCATTGATGTCTAATTACTTGACCACTTGGAGTTACAACTTTTATCTTCTTGTGTTACAAATTTATCTCATGTTCCGGGGACTCAAATAATAAATTTTCAACACTCGAAGATAAAATTTGTATCTCCGTGCAGTCATTCATGGCAAACATGTAAAATTTATCAGAATGGATTGCTTACTGTGTAGCATACAGTTAAGGAGCTTGACTCCAATCCAGACCATATCCTTCACTGAGCCTTCTATTCTATAATATATAAGCACATCTCTGATGGTACATGTATTAACTCAAGGCATTTCCCAATCTATCAGCATCAGGTCCTTTCTCAGTGCACTCTGTCAGTAAAACAAAGTCTGAATCAAGAGCTGTATTAAGGACGGTGCCTACAAAAACGAGTATTTTTTTCGCACTTAATGACTATGTGGCAATGAAAGGTAATGTGAAAGGCTATCGATTTCCGATAAAAAAAGGTAGGGTACCCACGCAAGTTTTCGAGATAACCCATCCCCAACACCCTAAAAAAGCAGAATTAGCGTTTTTTTAGAAATTACGAAAAAAAAATATTTTTTCTCGATAGTTTTATTTAAATTCGACTTTCGCTCGTAAAATCAGCAGCTGTTATTACATTTGTTGGATTCCATAACAAATAACTGTACATTTCGGCTTTTAAAGGTATTTTAGGGGTTAAAATTTTCTACAGAAAGCCCAAAATCTACCCTGACACCCGCTACTTTATGCGTTAAAAAACAGCCTCAGCATATTTTTCGCACGTTAAAAATGTGCAAATACGATGCGGAGGTTTTATATTTTCAAATGATGTAAAAAAATATAGGGGTAGCCACGCAATTTTTAGAACTATCATGCATTTTAACAGCAGGTAGAATGGTTAAGTGACAAATCTGCGCACCCCTCCCCTGTGAGTAGAAATTGACACTCAAAATGGCGACTATTTAAGCAAGAGGGGAAAAGTGGAAAAATAAAGGTAACTACGTGGTACATTGACTAAAAATCATTTAAATATTGATTTTAGACAAAAATGTAGTATATTTGATTCCACAATTAATAACAAGCAGGTCGAGATTATTGAAATTAGCAAGGCGAACTTACGAAGTCAGTTCTCTTTCAAACGATAACAACGACTTTTTTGTCATTTACAAAGCGAGTCTTGACAAACATTATTGAAGTGAAAAGGCATGTACGCCATATAACTTAAAGTATAAATATACATTAAGTTTTCTTATTCATTTGTTGTATTTTTTGCGTAAAGATATCTAGACTTTTAGTATCAAACGTACGGCTACTTTTACTCAGAGAAAAATCCCGATATTTTTACTAAATGTAAACTTTTGAAGGATATTTCCCCAAGAAAGTTCCAACTGAAGGTAATTTACAGAGAAAAACAAAGAAAAAAAAAGAAAAAGGAGAAAAAAGAAAAAAATTTCACGGCCCCGAGTGAGCTCCGAACCTGGAGTACTTGCAGTCCATCTAGCGCGCTAAGCACTTGCGCCATCGAAACTTAGCTGAAAATCTGATTGAGAAAAATGCTACATATACAGACATCCGTATACAATGCGCGAGCAGGATGCGCAGTAACATTAGTAGGCACCGTCCTTAAGTTCAGTAGTAACATAAACATTGTGCACAGAAACATAAACATTGTGCACAGAAACATTGTGTTACATGCTTTCTCTGACAAACTGCCATGGGTTCAAACACAGCCCCTAATCTTTTATTCAATTTGAGATCTAACCAAATCTAAGGAAACTTAGAAAGTACACACACATAATCAATGACAGAACTTCTTGTTTAAGTTGTTCCGTGCGATCTCTTCTTGTTTATCAGATCGTGTGAAGGGCTCACATTTCGCATTCACATTCCACACGAGCTTGACAAAATCGAAGGGAATAATTAACGGCATATTGCCCAATACGTTAAAGAAAACAAGGGAAATGAAAAGAAAAATCAGAGAGAATTCCCATTTCTCTAACAATTCCCTGGGTAAACTAAGAAACTCGCATATGACATGTTGTGGTCGTACGTACCCGTGGGTGATCGAACGACGAACCTTCCTTGGCCATTGTGCAATTACATTGGTCTTCGATCGCGCCAAAAACTTCCTCTACTACTGTGAACTGTTACTATGAATGGCTGTTTGAATTGAGCTTAAATAAAACCATAGTGAAGATTAAACAAAAGAGAACAGTTCAGCTCGATCTGCCATCCAGTTCTTCAGCTGATTCAAATCGATGTAAACGGTAGCATGAGCCTGCGGTATTGGGGTCAGCCAGTCAGCAGGGTCAGAGGCTTGGCTGCATAGCTAACAAAATGTCCGGAGTAGCGGAAAGACGTCTCGAACTTCCATCCGTTATAGTTCCTGTACCTATTAAGCCCATGGGGATTTTTGCTGATATTCAATGGAAACCCGAAAAGTAAGTACACACACACCTATAATTAATGGCATAACTTTTTGTTTAAGGCTGTTCCGTGCGATCTCTTCTTGTTATCAGATGGTGAGACGGGCTCACATGTCGCATTCACATTCCACACAAGCTGATGTGACAAAATCGAAGGGAATATTTTATAATCCGGGGCTGATATCATTCTGTATCCTGCATATTTTAAAATGAGTCTGCTGTCCAGTTGTCTGAATTAGCCGTAGAAATCTGCATTTGATCATTCAGATTTCGTTTTTTGTGGTATGTACTAAAACTTCGTTAAAACTCGCCTCATGTCGATAGTCTTATCAACCTCCCATCTCAGGGACTATTCGCCGCTAATCATTTCACCTATTGGTTTCACTATAACAGTCATACAAACTCTACATTTACTCTGGTTGCATTGTAAATTATTCCTGTATGTTTTATTCATGAATCACTTTGCGATTTGTTTCACTAAAGTCATATGAAATTCGCTATAATAAGCTTGAATACAAAATAAATACAAAGTATAGTCGAAAACAATTAAAATTAAAATACCTATCAGTGAGCGCCCTAACGGTTGTCTACTAAATTGTAGGCACTGACTTTTCAAACCGTTGAAAAGCTAATTACACTCTTTGAACTTTAAAACAACATTATGTTATATCGATGACATCATCGTTTTCTCTAAAGATTTTGCAAAACACTTAACAGACCTTACCGAAATGTTTGAGTGGTTGCGTCAGGCCAACATCAAACTAAAATTTTAGTTAGAAAACGATCCAAATGTAAATTTGCAGCACAGGAAGTTGGATATTTGGAACATGTAATAACGCCTAAGGGGATTTTCCCGAATCCTGAGAAAAATAAGGTTATTGAAAATTTTCCCATACCTAAAAATGTGAAAGGAATTCGTAGTTTCCTAGGTGTTGCAAACTATTACCGGCGGTTTATTAAGGACTTTGCACTGATGGCACACCCACTCAATCATCTCACACGTAAGGGAGTCACCTTTCGGTGGACGACCGATTGCCAAGATCCGTTTGAGTAACTGAAACGTGCTCTTGTCAGTGCACCTGTACTCGCATATCCCAATTTCAATGAACAATTTATTATACATGCCGATGCTAGTGACACCGGCATCGGTTTTGTCCTTTCCCAAATACAAGATAACCACGAAGTTGCAATTGCATATGGTGGACGCGGATTTAATGATGCTGAGAAAAATTACACTTGCACTGAAGCCTTAGCAGTCATAGACTCCAATAAGAAATTTCAACCATACCTACATTGGAGGAAATTCCTTGTTTACACCGACCATCATGCTCTAAAATGGCTCATGAATACTAAACACCCTACCGGTAGACTTGCTAGGTGGTCGTTGCTTTTACAACAAATGCAGATGGAATCAGTCGTATTCAATTTTCAGATATAAGTGCATTAAATTTAGAACGGGACAATTTTTCCCGAATAAAAAAAACTACAGCATCGGGATCCTGAGCTCATACCACTGATTGAATATTTAGAAAAGGATGTTTTACCAGAAGACACTGCTAAAGCACGGAAAATTGTATTAGAGGCAACTAATTATGTTTTGGCTGAGCACCAATTATTATTTCACCTCTGGAAACCAACGGGTTCCAGGCGTACTGAATTGCGCATGCAGTTAGTGGTTCCCCAACCTTTACGATATTAAATTTTACTCCATGATTGAACCTATTCTGGACACCTTGGGATCCTCCGGACCTTCCAAAAAGTCCAAGAGCGTTTTTATTGGAAGCATTTATTCACCGATTGTCGCTCATGGGTTCTCTCATGTGTCGATTGCGCAACCAAAAAGACGCCCATTATTAGTAATGCTCCTCTACAAATGATCCCAGCCACAGAGTCCGCATTTGGACGCCTTGCCGTTGATTGTTTGGTACCTTTTAAACAAACCAAGCCTGGCAACAAGTTCATTGTTCATTGAAGCCCTAACGAAATGGGTACACGCATTTGCTGTCTCTAATATTGATGCCGCTACTATTGCCAATTTATTAGTCTATAAAGTTGTTTTCCTTCATGGTGCACCTACCACTATTTTATCGGATCGAGGAAAATGTTTTCTTTCCAACCTGGTTAAGGAGATTTGCCTTATCTTAAATTCAAAGAAAGTAAACACTTCCAGCTATCATCCCCAAACCAATGGACTTACAGAACGTTTCAACAAAGTTTTGGCTCATTCATTATCCATGTTTGTTGCTAAAGATGAAACAAATTGGTACAAATTTTTAGACGGGGTTGTCTTTGGCTATAATACCAGTGTCCATTCGGTTACCATGGAAACACCATTTTACCTACTGTTTGGCAGACAAGCAAAACTTCCTTGTGAAATTGCTCTCATACCGCCAGATCTTACTGGGACGGTTGCTCAACATCGCAAACGAATTGTACAAAACATCGAACTCGCACATGAAATTGCACGTGAAAACATTCAACGAGCACAACAAACCATGAAAACTCTAAAATATAAAAAAGCTAAAGAGCCTACTTATCAAATTGAGGACCAGGTCTGGGTATACACCCCGAACCCCATTATGGGACTCTCGAATAAAACTCAGACACCTCTGGAATGGACCATACCGGATTGTAAACAAACTCTCCCCTGTAAACTTTGTTTTACGAACTTGTGACAACTGCCGCATTTCTGCGGTTATTCACGCTAATAGGATCAAAACCATATTTTGACCCAGGGGATAGACCACTTCTCCCTCCCCCTGACATAAATGATAATACGCCTTGCTTGTGTGAGGATGAAATTCCCCTTGATAGTTTTGTCACGGATAATTAAACACAGAGCCTGCCTTAAGAAAACACGGGGAATCGCGCAGAAGCTACCCCACAGATCGTCACTCCAATAAATGAGAAAGTAAATTCGGGAAATTCCGCAAAAGAAGCCGAAAACAACTCGGAGGACACTGATATTTTTCAAGCCGAAAAAGTATTAAATCATAGAATACGAAACGGGAAAACATATTATCGAGTTAAATGGGCAGGATGGGATGTTAAAGATTCCACTTGGGAACCACAATATAATATTCTAGACCGCCGACTACTACAAGCTTATACAGATCGCCAGCAAAACAAACCTAATAACAGGCGAGGAAGGAAAGCTAAACGGAAAAACTAAAACAAAATTCCAGCATAAATGTCAATTTCCTCATTTTACCACTTTATTTACTTCTTGAAACTGTTCCCTTGAATTTATCAATCGCCACTTTACATCTCTCCAGACGGTTCGGATCAAAACAACAACAAAAAATAGCGCCCTGTTTTCCGTCCTCGCCAGTACTTAGTAAATTCATGATACTTACCGATCCTCAGTTCCCAAATCATGGCACACGCCACGAGAAATTCACTCAAACAACAGTTACAACGATGTACAAGACTAGTAGCCGCCATGTTGTTTTGCTTCACATCATAGCGACCACGCCTCCACTTCGTCACCGCCACAGGGTATCCATTAAGGTTCCAAATCCCTTCCGCATCTTATTTCACAAGAACAGATATTTATCAAACATTTTGAAGAACATCCCTTCTCCGATACGTTATTATCAATAAGAAAACAGAAAGATAGTCTCGTTGTTCAATTGGTCATGAAACACAAACAAATTCGGAAATAGACCGATATAATGATTTAAGCATTTAATCAGTGAAATTATGAAGCAACATAATTACTAGGTAGGTGGATACCAATCTCGTTCGCAGAGCCTCTCGGTCATGCCTCATGCGACAGCATGGGATACTCCATAATTATCTTCTCTAGAACTTATGTTGTATTCACGTCTTCCCTATTTTATCTTACAGAATTCCTACACCATGAATTTCACCAGTGACTCACTCTCTCCCTTCGCCACTAATTATCTTGATTTCGATCACATCTTTTTCCACTCTCCCGCACATGATATTTTCGTCCCATTACGGAAACAGAATTTAATGGCCATTAGCCCCTTTCTAAAAAAAATGATTTTGCGGAATAGGAACTGCTGCTCTGTGTGCAACGAATGGCACACAGCAGGCTTCGTCTGCTTCATTTCCACTTTTTCGGCACACATCATTCATTTGGTGGCAGCACTCGTCAATAATACTGCGCCCCCGTTCACTCCTCCGGAAGAACAGGTGGAAATCATTCCCCTTTGTCGATTCCTAGGGATCACCGAGGAGTGGATGGGAGCTCAGTTTGAATAATTACATGAATTGCAAGAAGAATTGCTACCTATGCGATATTTCGCTTTACAATTGTATTACCATGAGTATAACAATCTAGCAAGGAAGTACGCGGCACATAAGCCCAAATTTTGGCGCGCGCTTTCCGTCCCGTGCTTCGGGAAGCCTCGTCTAGGCTATCTCCCCGATTTTTGATTTCTATCAACCATACACAAAGACCGCCCAATACAACGATTCCACGGATGAAATCAATAAAACTAAATTGAACTACGATTTCCTTTTCTTATAGCACCTGATGACAATGGTTCTGGTGATTAAATTACTGCTTTCACTGATTCTCTTAGCCAAACCTATTTTCGCTGAAAATCCTCACCTCCATAGCACTGGGCGACCAGTTACGTCTTATCCATCGGCTCTAATGGTTGCACGCGGCGTTAGGCCATTAGTCATTTTTGATTATACCGAAATCATTCACGTAGTATTACGATTGCGCACAACACCAGTAGGAAAATCGCCAAAAGTCCGCCTTGATCGCACACACGCACAGAAAACCTTTATGAACAACCTTTTGCTAAGCTACCACAAAACTAATTTAGCAGTTCGACGGTTACTTTCTCTATCAGGTTTCACCTCTCTTTTAGAATGCGATTCCCTTTTAAAACGTGCTTTTAGGGCTAAAACGGGATTGACAGGGAAAATGATTTGTCCGCGCGCTTATCGCAATTCCTTAAAACAATGCGCGCTCTGGTCACTCAGCCACTGCCAGTCAATTTCTCCCGAAGAACGACTTTGGCTCAAATAACAAGCACCAAATTCACATCGCCGTAGGCGCAGTTCTTGATGTTGCCATGCTGGGTTTTTCGTTTTTTTTTTTTTTTTTCAGGGCTGTATTTCGCTTAACTGGAGGACATTGTGGCTCTAATAAGATCGAAAATCTTAAGAAAGCTCTTAGAGCGCTCACTTCGGTAATGCGCGCCGAACAATCACAAATTGAGATTGTGTCAGGGAAAACCGTTTACCTCGCCAATCTCACGGATAAAATCACATCAAAAGTAAACCACCTTTCAGACAACGTTCAAGCTATAGATAGCACATTAACCAATTGGCAGGCCGAGATTCAAAACTTTGCTAAGGCTGAAACTTGTCATTATGATTCCACCATGGAATTCCTCGGACATTTGACCGTCCACATTAATAAAATATTCTCGTCTGTTTTGCGCCTGTTTGAAATTCAAAACACCGTAGCTCAAATATCTCGCTTACAAAACAAACAACTTGTAGGACTTGATCAGTTGCCGCATGCCTTACTGGGCGCCCTTACTTCACACCTTAGTAGACAAGAACATTTACGTTTTACCATTCAAGCACTTCAACAGGGATACCCCCTTTTCATAACGCCAGTTGCCGAATTTGAACATAATGGGCACACGCTCTTAATGTTAATATTTTCATGACTATTTCAAAAGTTCGAAATCCTACGTCTCTTTGCAAAATAGAATATTTGACTCCCTTAAAATATCAGTTTGGTTCTCAGTGCTCTTCAGGTCCATTAACACGCGAAGAGCTTGCGCTCGTAACATGCCCTAATTCTAAAGCAATAATCAAAGCTGATTCACTGCACAAATGTTATTCCGATAACTTCTTGCTTAGCCCTGCTAATGTACTAACCTTGGTGAAAGATTTGTCTTGGCTCGGGTTACCATGGCAACCAGATACTTCGCTGGACTACCAACGCAGCCACGAAGCAACCTCCTGTGACCATTTAAAACCACTTATCAGCATTGGCGGACGCTTCTACTTATCCACCAAGCAACAGTCGGTCGCCTTCCAAAATACCACTCTCCAGTTCAACGCTCTTAGCGTCGTCCATCTGTCATGCAACATAACAGCAGAATTCCTTGATTGGGCCGTGTCCTAAAGCCACTACCTTCTCGCTCTCCCTATTTGCCAAGGAAAAAGTCACCTACATTCCTTGGGTGCATCTCAAGGACGAAACAACACTCAAACTCCACTACAAGTCATTGGCTTTCACCCCACCTCTACACTTCAACAAAAGCATCATCTCTTCCCTCGACCGCACGCTCCAACGCTTAGACGGCGTCGTTTCAAAACCACTCACAGATGTGAAAGATCGGATTGATTCCATCCACGAGGAATACACCACCTCTACCGTCGAGATTTTGACCTACGTCGCCTTCTCTCTTACGATGCTCCACTCCATCATTATCCTGATCACGTCACCGCCATAACAACACTCTTCACTGCTTCCCAGTACGCATTCCGCACAACCAACCTCACCCATCAGAAGACCACGAACTTTGTGAACAATGCCATGATCCACTCACGCCACAAGAACCTGAGGCTCAAAATACTCACCCATGACTATTATTATTCAATGTCAGGAAAATGGATACATTTTGCCCCATTTGTTTAGTCACTGGAACATGCGACTACATGACAGAATGCTGTCGGATAATCTTCCACCGCCGCTGTTTTGAGCAATGGCTCAACACGCCAGTCTCAAACCAACGATGCCATCTTTGTCGGGGATATCATCACCGACAACGCAACATCCAGAACCGTTCACCACTTCCAGCTACATATCACGCCGATCACAGAACATCCACCACACCCCGCAACCCACCTCAAGCACACCCAACTCGCAACTGGTATCTTCACAGACACCCGGATACTCGGCCGGCTCGATTGCCACGTCAACCCACCCCGCGAATGACAGCCGCCGATTGGGCCGCAGTCCGACAGACGGCGCCCCGCAGCGTCATCCCACCCGGAACTCGCTTCCGGCCTGGCTAACACAAGAATTACGCAACAAGTAAAAGAAAAAAAAAGAACATTGCTAGTATAATTATAGATAGTGTATACAATTATTTTTGCTTCGCTTCGCCAATTGGCCTTTTGCACGCTGACTAAAACAAAATTTTACAAATTACACACAAAAAAACATAGAGGAAGATCACTATCGTTCTTGACTCTTTCATTTCCGTTAATTACAATTTCAACTGATGTTCAAGTATTATAGAATCAGTTTACCAATATTTACTTAATGCATGCTTCGTATATAAAAAAAACATATTTAATCAATTTTACATTTCTCAATTTAGGGTTCACTATATATTATAGAGAAAAAAAAAACACATAAACACAAAACCATATTTTACTTGTCCGAATCCTGTTATTTTCTAAAGCGAATTCCAGTGACCTTACGACATTGTTTTACATTTTCATTTAAGATCCAATTTAGCTGCTAAGACAGATGTGTTTACTCGTAACCTGACTAAGCGTGAAGTCTTTGTTCGGCTTTTACTTTGCTTTACAGCTTTTTGCTGCTTCTTATTTATCGTTTTATCGTCAAGTATTCACAGTGTTTAGAAACACCATCATGAGAGAAAATAATGTTTACACATATTTCGGCCCTAAAAGATACCAATCTCCCTAAAATTTCTTCAAGATCACGATCACTCCTAAGTGAGACCAAACCCCCACGATTTTAACCCCTAAAATATACGACGATCATCCCCGACAAAAAAATATGGGAGTCCCCCCCCCCCCCCCCCCCTCCGGGATGAAATCATTTCAAAGTGACAATTACTGTAGAGTACAATGACCATTTTAACCGACCTTTACTTAAATTCAGTGTTTTTAATCAACTATGTTTGGCAAAAACAAGACAGAAAATATCGAAGACAGGTCCTTACAGCGAACGGAAGTCAGAAAAGATAAAAATAACTAATCACAACATATATTTCTAAGTCATTTTCGAGCCGATTCTGGCCTATTTACTTGCCGTTTGCAAGAGAGTAAGAGTTCGAGACAAGAGAAAGGAGTGATTTTTTTAAACCGGTTTTTTTTTTTCGCATCCATTACCTAATCCTACAAGCGATTTAGCGCAATTAAGTTTTATTATTATATGGCAACGATAGTACGCGCGCTCTGATTGGCTAACGAGCGGGCGTAACTCTCCGTAATGCCCACGGGCATTATGGAAATTCTTAATGCCCGCTCGCAGTTCAAGACTGACAAAAATCATCTCCTTGAAATAACACAAATTCAAAAAGATTTTCAGCGAAATTCACAACAAGGAATACTTGACACAGTATAACACAAATCTTACTTGTAGTGGCAAGAGGAAAATAAAGGCATGAATATCAAAAATGACCTGTTTACAAAAACAAAGTAGAGCCAAAAAGTTACTCTAAGAAATTCGAGTCTATCCGGAGAAAATGATAACTTAAGGGAGTCAAAATAGCAGCAAAAAGTAAAATCTACATGTAAAGTCAAAATTTATTGGGAATTCAAAAACTTGAGAGCTAAAAATAATAACAGAAAGCGAGTTCAAGCTTTGTGCTTACCGATAACTGATAGTGAAGTCGTTGATTTCTTTTCTCTCTCCATCTCCTCGAGTTAAATTCATTCTTACTTTTACGTTTGCTTTTGCACAAATAAAATAACCATTGCAATTTTCTGGAGGATAGCTTCTTCTTCAGGTTTAACTCTTCTTCCGTATTTATTAAAGGCCGTTTCCTAGTGCAAAAGGAGCAATGTTTTCCCCAATGGTGCTAAAAAAAGTTGAGCTGACGTCGAAGACTTGCTTACCGATTGCTTGCCGTTTGAAACTTCTGTAACTCCCTCAAAAGTTTCTCACAAATGACTAAACAAATATCTGTAAAAGAAAGGATTCCGAAGTATTTGATATCCATAAGAGATTGATTACTTTAGAGCAAGTCTGGCGTGGTTTTCACACACGGGTTTGTTCTATCAATTTGACTCTGAAAAAAACTCTGAATAAACTCGAGCGCGACGCGGGCGCGTGTCTCAGTTATTTTGGCGGGAAAATGAACGAGGCGACTTCCGGTTCGTAAAAAGTTTGTAGAAAAAGTGCCATATAATAAACAACTTACTAACCTCGACCGTTCGGGCATTACGTGAAATATCGCTCGGTCGATACGCCAAAACCTCAGTTTGATATTTCACGTAGTGTCCTCACTCTCGGTTAGTAAGTAGTTAATAATAGTTTTTTTTGTGTGAAAAATATAATTATATTTTATTGCGTTATCCGCATTGGTAACTCAGCCTCCTTTTGGCATTTTTTCGAACCAGAAAACCTTTCTTCCTCAACAAATTAGGGAATTTTGCATTTTTTCTATATCATATCCAAAACTCCACAGATGGATTTCATAAACGAACGGAAAATAAACATAATATAGATTTAGCCACTGGCTAAAAGCGGAGCTCCCGGTTACATATTTTTTTTTATAAAAGGGTGCGTTTACCTATCTTGTTGGGCCGTTGCTAGGGAAAATTATAAGTCCTGCAAAAGATTAATAATGTGACGTGTCGCGACGTCACTTGCTACAGAAAACATTCTTGTTCTCCATTGCCATACTTGCAATTTCAAAATGTTTTATCTTGCATTTCATAGAGCTCCATACCCACATACTCGGGATGTTTTCTCGACTGTACCCAAGTTTGTTCGCCTAGCGATGTTGCCTTCTCGAGATATAGACTTTTCTGGATGTAACAACGTCATCGATGACGTCATGTCACGTGATCTTGGTAGTGCACCCCCCTTGCCTCCAAATAAGTTTACCCAAGTTTGGTCACCAAGCGATGTTACCTTCTTGAGATATTGACATTTCTAGTTTTGATGACGTCATGTCACGTGACCTTGGTAGTGCACCCCCCTTGCGTCCAAAAAAACTTTACACAAGTTTGGTCACCTAGCAATGTTGCGTTCTCGAGATATAGACTTTTCTAGTTTTGATGACGTCATCGATGACGTCATGTCACGTGACCTTGGAAGTGAACTCCCCTTGCCTCCAAAATAACTTTGCCCATGTTTGGTCACCTAGCGATGTTGCCTTCTTGAGATAGACTTTTCTAGTTTTGATGACGTCATCGATGACGTCATGTCACGTGACCTTGGTGGTGCACTCCCCTTGCCTCCAAAATTACTTTACCAAAGTTTGGTCACCTAGCGATGTTGCCTTCTTGAGATATTGACTTTTTTACTTTTGATGACGTCATCGATGACGTCATGTCACGAAACCTTGGTGGTGCACTCCCCTTGCCTCCAACATAACTTTACCCAAGTTTGGTCACCTAGCGATGTAACCTTCTTGAGATATTGACTTTGCTAGTTTCGATGACGTCATGTCACGTGACCTTGGTGGTGCACCCTCCTTACCTCCAAAATAACTTTACCCAAGTTTGGTCACCTAGCGATGTTGCCTTCTTGAGATATTGACCTTTCTAGTTTTGATGACGTCATCGATGACGTCATGTCACGTGACCTTGGTAGTGCACCCCCCTTGCCTCCATAATAACTTTACCCAAGTTTGGTCACCTATCGATGTTGCCTTCTTGAGATATTGGATTTTCTAGTTTCGATTACGTCATTCCGGACGAACGAACGAACGAACGGACGAACGAACGAACGAACTCACAAACCGGAAGTCCATGACAGAATCGTTGGATGCATATACACTTTTCTTCTGTTCCTTTTTCTCCTGCATGTAGCTATGGGGCTCCGCTATTATTGCCAAAAACAGATTTCGGGTGACACCTTTTATGCCGCTATCCTTATTTTTGTTCAGGTCGACAAAAGCATCCGCGAGTCCGTGGGTACGGAGAGCTCTTTGCCAACATGTAAGGGAACTGTCATTATTTACGGGGGGGGGGGGTGTTTTTGTCCAAAGGAGCTCCAAAAAAAGATTGACCCTCCCCTTAAAGGTACTTTTAAAAAATGTGGTCCTCCCCTACATAGTCCTTAAAAAATGGGACCCTCCCCTCGTTCTTTTTTTTAAGTATGATGTCTGTGCTTCCTGGATCGCCTAGATCTCGACTTCGATCTATTATACCACTATAGTTGATGTTAGCGGGCGTAAATATGTTTTGGGCCCGACTTAAACTAATTTTAGCCCGAACGGAGCGAGAGATAAAATGAGCACTGAGAAGGGCCCAAAACATATTTACCGCCAAGAACATCAACTACATTACTATTGCTAAAACTTTGGAGAGCAATGAGTACAAAAAGCGATAATTTATGTCACCATCATAACGCCGATTGACTCGCGTGGGCTCTAATATATTAGAGCCCGCAAACATGTTCATTAGAGCTCGGATAGTACGCCACAATGCTCGCCGAGGTTATAATAATGTAGTTTTGATCCGATACTCAGGTTTTAAGACTTAGTCTCCTTTCTGTTCGGCGAAATAAAAATCTACAAAAAAGATGAATTCTGAGCATTGCGCGTTCCTGGACCAAGGCATTATAAATTGCAACTTGCGATCTTTGGCTATATTGGTAGAGAGAATGGGCTTTCCAAGCTGTGTACGTCCCTCCAGAACTGATCACGTACAGTAGGCTACTGATATCATATTCGTGCGCATCATTCTCAATATGGCTTCGCCATCAGAATATTCTGTTTGCTGGTTTCCTTTGTATCATTGTCACTCTCCTCATAGCCTGCATCACTGTCTGCATCGTTCTTACTTTCCTCTCTCTATTCTATGCTTGGCAACGTCCAACTCACGCTGACCCAAGGTGTCAGTTGCTTCGAAAATAGTGACTGGCCGCCATGCCATTTTATGGGGGCAACCTTTTAAATTGGCAACCTTTGAATTGTGCGCCTCTCAAAAAACTGTATTAGATGTCTTCCCTATGCGCGTGCCTCAATGTTTTAATGCACGCTGTGTTACGACGAATGCCTCATTGAAAAGTTGTGACCCCCCGAAATCCGCTCTAAAAACATTGTGGCCCTCCCTTAAATGAGCTTTAAAAATCCGTGGCCCTCCCCCCAAAAACAAGCCCCTCTCCCCCTCAACCCCTAAATAATGACAGCTCCCTAATGGAGAACGAGAAACATTTTGTTCTGTAGCAATATGGTGAATATTTTGCAGGAGTTATAATTCATCCCTATCATCGGCCAAAAAAGATAGGTAAACGCACGCTTAACACAGAAAAATATGTAACCGGGAGCTCCGCTTTTAACCAGTGTAGATTTTGAAAACTGAATCGATTGTTCATTCTAGATACCAGTTTTCTACGCGACGCCAGCAAACAAAGCGTACCTAGCACACAAAATCCAGCCTGACTGTGAGGACCCGTCGTGGTTCAGCTCCTTTCTTTCGGTCTGAAATTGATGTAAGGGCAAGTGTGCGATCTTAGCCCGTCTTCAATCTTTTTTTATAAATGTATCTTCTGGTTTACAGGAAAATCGGAACCAGTCAGAGGCTTATACTATAAAATGGACGTTTCACTTTCGGCGCTAGGCGTCAAACGCTCTCTACCTGTTTTTTTTTTTTTCGAGGTGATGAGCTTGAACAAGTCGATTAGTACACCTATTTAGGGATTGTCTCCTATTATTCTTGCGGTTTCAAAGTAACCCAGAAGTCTTTATATAATAAGGGCGTATCATGGTATTTTGAGATGTTTCTCTTATGTTGACAATGTTCCAGTGAAGGTTCTCCTCAAGCTCTTTTCTTCCCTTGTGATACCTGTGGTACTATATGGTTGTGAAATCTGTGAAATCTGCATAAATTATTGAAGTGTGGCTCTGTTATGTTTCCTTGAGCTTTTCCCCTTTCTTTCTCTGGTATCCACAGAAGTTAACTGGAATAAAACAAATACACTTTCTCTTGAACAAAGTTTCATGACAAGCAAAATATATTTGACCAGTCACTATTTTAACAATAAAATATTGTTATGGTGACTGCTTGGTAATTTTTTTGAAGGACACCTTTTGTTCAGGCAGTGAACCACAAATTTATCAAGTTTGTAATAAAATTATTAAATAAGCAAGCAATTTTTAGTAAACATTTGTAGGAAGCATAAATAAAAATTTTGAAAAAGAGATTACATGCACATTTGTTTTAATTTTCTGTTAGACTTTTTTGGAATAAAATCTTCAATGAAATTGAAGGAATAGAATTCCTTAAGAGGATCCTTGGGAGTTCGATATACGTACATCTGCCTCATCAACAACTCTGTATAATGTAATTTCTATGTTGACTGTGGACTGGCTCACCTCTGCTGATATCCCACTTTAACCCTAAAGGAAATTGCCTGAGTAATGCAGCAAGTAGATTTCAACAATTAAATTTGCCACTTGACAGACATGTTTTCAAAAAAATATTTTTGTCCTTGGACAACCAAAACCAGAATTACACTCAGTAGCTTACTTTTTATGTCTTAAACACAGATTCTTAAGAATGCGGTGTTGGGCTAAAATAATTCCACCCAAGAGGAGCTGAGAGATTTCATTCAGTCATTTTCTTTTAGAATTCTCACGAGAACAAAGGAAAAGTTATTAAAACCCCCTTGACTATTATTTCTTCTTGAAGCACAGCACAAAAACTTCCCCAATAATAGACTTAATGATGTCTTATGGCCTCTTCTAGTGAAATTTCAAATTGCATTTTGAAGAAATTTTATCACAGTGCACTAGCAAGCCGCAACACCGGTAAAATAGTTATAATCAGTCATATTCAAAGACACCAAAAAAATATTTTTACTCAAGCTAGGAGTCTTGTGAATCACAGTGTGATAAGATGAAAGTGTCATGCTTTCTTACAGTCACACACCACAGTAACATCTGACATGCTTTCAACAAGTCCCTTGGTTATACATAAAGCTCTGGTTTGTCTCCTGACAGCACTTAGTTCTCAAGATATACTCTCCCGTATCTCACACCTGTACAGATGAGTTAATCCATTTATTAATTCATTCATAAAATTAAGCCCTGTCACTAACGTTTGTTTTTACTGAGTGAAGTCCCTATTCATGGAAACAAATACAAACAAACAAAATATTATTGCATGAGAAAAAATTATTGCAGTGAAATATTCTGTGACAGTGGAAAAATATTATCTACATTCTTCTAGGCAGGATTTCTAGAGCAATATATACAGGGCTGTACAGATACAGTTTCACCTTAGGTGGCCAATAAAAAATCCTTGGTGGCGAGAACAAACTTTCCTGCAGACCGCCGCACATAACTTGTGATGAACAAAACGCCTCTAAATCAACCAACAGAAGATTTAAGTTCACGTTCTTGGTTGTTATCGAAGGATGAAACAACAGTTCGAATGTCTGGAGCTGTTAGCCTACTCGGACTTGTTTTCGCCACAACTTCGGCCAATTTCAGGATGATCCTTGTTTAAAAAGGCACCAAGGGATCTCCAAAATGCTCTTCTAGTTTTTGTTTCCTTTTTCTCCTGACCTGCATCACTGTACGTGCAAGTGTTTATCCCAAAACCCACAAAGAGTTCGACAAACACACGCCTAAATCGAGGAATGCTCACTGGCACTTAGAATTTTTTTTTCTAAACAAGCGCTCACCTACAGAAATGAAAAAAAAGAATTATGAAAATCATCAGGGTTCGAACCTGTAACTTTCCAGTTACTATACCCAAACCCTAACCACTACGCTATGAGTGAATTCGCTGGTCCGGACAGATCGTTTTATTGATTACGTACCTTAATAGTATTAATCTTTAATAGAACGAGGCATATACTATAAAAATATACTAAAACGATGTATTAACCCTTATCCTGACTAGTAGTCTTGATAGTTCAGATATTTTGAATGTTTTTAGGTCAATTTGAAGTAATATTATCAAAAATATCGTTAAATTATTCATGGTGAGCATTCCTCCATTTAGGAATGACGGTTCGACAATCGATCCGCCATTTTGAATAACAAAGTGTACATTCACGCGCGCGACCGCTGGCTACAAGGACATGCGGACGGTGCCGATTTCCGCGCGCTTTATGACCGATGTGTTAAGAAATCGCTAGAATTATAGTTTAGCCCAGGGTGAATCTTTTCCAACCAAAACACGCTCACTGTCGAGATTTCCACCTGATCTGCAGGTCTGTGAACTTCTTTTGGCGACACAGCTTCAGGCCTAAGCGGAGTGAGTGCGAACGATTTAGCCAATCAGAAACGTTTGCGCAGACAACCCGATTATAATAGTATAGATAATTATGATATTCCCGAATTTTTATTTTTAGCTTATTCAATACATCTTGTACATTCATCTGACTGATCCGCCTCGATTAGCCTCGCTACTTGCGGATCAGTCTCACATTACTGTAATTTATTTATTTATATATATAAAAAAAGTCTGAAGTCTGAAGTCTGACCGAGTTCGATTCTCACTCTGGGGCAGTTGGATTTTTCTATGTCGTTTCGAACCTTGTGTTCATCGTGGGTTGAATTGATTTCTGATTTCTCCTGTGTTTCATGTCTCAAGGCCTTGTCTCTCAATGCACTACGCCAAAGCTGATCATGAGGGACGTTAACTCTGGTAACTTAAGGCCTGGGCGGAAGCCCAATCCAAAATGGCGGACGTAAAACTGAGGGGGGTGGTCCATCTCTAAACCAATGCCTCTTAGGGAACCAAGCCAGGCAATCTACATTTTGATACCTTTGATCATTCTCAATCATTTTCACCAATGTGGTCTCAATGGCAACAAATGCATGACCTCTGACCTGAATTTTAATTTCTAGGAAAATGGCCCCTGCATTCAATGGGGATGAGTGAAATCGTTACCCAGAGTGCATTATAGTGTTTGTTATATAGTGTACATTATTGATCCAACGAGGATTGCTGGAAATGTTTTTTTAGGATAGCTTTATTTGTGATGATGTAATATGATACCTCTCCTTTTCTTAAAATGTGGATAACTTGGACACCCATCTTCGTTGGAATGGTAATATACGCCCGACACTGGTCATAATAAGACCCATTGGGAAACAATTGGTATGATCCCCATCGAATGCAGAGACCTGAAAGAAAATTGTGCCTTTGTCACGCTTTTACAAGTCACGCAACCCGTTGACATGGTAACCAATACATCAAATGAAACGTCTCACTGGGTGTACCAACCTTAACAATTAATACATTCTATAGAAGACATTTTGCATTTTTTTCAGTACTTTTTCCCACTTTTTTTAAAAACACCCATGCCCTAATGAACCTGAGAACCCTATTCATACTGTGGAATTGGGCGGGCGGCTTTTCTAGCCCCCCCTCCCCCCCCCTATCCAGTAAAATCCTGATTACTTTAAAACAACTGCAGCTATGATGGTGAAACTTCTTGACTTTTTCTAAGATTTATCTGGGAACAGTTTGGTGTCAATGACATGCCAATGGTGATGGCCCAGTTACCATGGCAAACAATGTTTGTCATGCATGTTTTGCAAAACTCGAAAAAACGTGAATTTTCCATATTTCAAGCTTAATATTGGGCACATTGTGCAATTTATGATTATCTGAGCTTGTACTCATTAATAATTTATGTTCAAGCTTATTAATTTGTGACACAAAATATTTGTGCGGAGGTGTAGGGGGATTTTGTTCATCTTAACACATGGTCCAAAACTAGCTCTGGAATTCACAAATATCCTTTTAAGTTAATTTTTTATTAATGTCAAAAACTTCTTCGATGAGCATTTTGTACATTCTAACCATTTTGTTTTCATTGAGTATTTATCTGAAGAGTCAAATCAAAATTAAATGAAATCCAAGACGACGAATCCAAGATGGCGGACCAAGATGGCGGAAATTATTTTCAATACTTCGTTTCTTCACGCAGGCTGCACACAAATTATGCGTTAATGTCACAAATTATTACATTTACATTATCTTGATGTTAATGAGTATTATTTTAGGTTTACAGTATTATTAAGTTTTTCAAAGTTCATTAAAATCACTTAAAAATTGGTAAAAAAGAATGACGTCATTGTGATGTCAAAAATAGGTGTGGTGATTTGTCTTAGGCTGATTGTCATTGTGTGAAAGTTTGAAGATCATAGATCTGGTGGTTCCAGAGATATAGATGTGGGGGGGGGGGGGGGGGGATGGTAGTCACAGATGGAAGTCATAGTAAAAAAGCCCAGTCCGGATAGGGTTAAAGAAACCACTAGGCTTCCTCAGTGACATAATTCGCTACAATATATTATATGTAACCCCTCCCCCCCCTCCCCCTCATGATTGTAAACTGAAGTGTAAAACTGCAGTCCGGATCTTAGAAATCAAACATCTCGCAATTTGTAAAGCTTAGAACCTTATGGAATTAAGCGCTATAAACACACACAATTACAAAATGTTTTCATTTTCGATCTTCCTACAGGCTGGCAAAACACCGTTCAATCGAGCTGTGCTCCTTAATATTGGATTCAAGGAATCGCTAAAGTACAACAACTTCACGTGCTTTATATTCCATGATGTTGATCTCATTCCAGAAGACGACCGAAATGAATACAGCTGCCCAACCTCCCCAAGACATATGGCGGCAGCAATGGACAAGTATAACTACCGGTAACTAGAAGTGATGCTAGAATACACCCAAAACATAGAACGCAATTATTAATCACACGGGGAAGTGATTTCAGGGATTTAAACCTTCTTTATACATAAGTTACTAACAGTGATTTTAAGTTTAATACCAGGAATACAACATCTTAAAAGATACCTGTAACATATGCTTGTTTGCTCAGTGTCATTGGTAATGAGTTCCACATCTTACAAGTAGACATCAATGATTCAAAATCTTCATTATTAAAATATATCCATGTAATATTGTGCTTTGGGCGCCCACCAATAGGAAAATGATGCCCCTGTTGACGGGCTGTGGACTTGTGTCTTTCTGAGTATGTGTAAGCCCTAAAGGGAAACGTATGGTGATGTTTTCTGCGATGAAGTCATTAGAATATATAGAACTTTAGGTTTAATTAAGACGTTAAACGTTTTCAGAGCATTGTTCATATACTCCATAGCCATGTCTGCATAAACACGCGCGGGGGAAGAACTTCAATGCCCCGCGTTTCTAGTGACTAGTTTCCTTGGCTGGTTAGAGGAAATTCACCTTGCGATTCATTAGAAAGCCAGCATATGATCTGTTTTTCAATACGTCTTTTGTTGCTGTAATTTTTAGTTATGTAGTCACCATGTTGGATTTATAACTCTCTAGTAGCGGAACTCCCCGTGCCGAAGGCACGGAGTGGAGCCCCATACGTATCATTCAACGTCATATGAGAAAGCAACCCATCCAAGCCAAAACGATACGTTCAGCGGCTCACGGAAACATCGCGCGCTCTTATCTACGCATGCGCACTTGCGTTAGTGGCGACCCGTGTACACAGCCAATCACAGTCCGTCTTGGATAACTGAGCGCGCGCGTCATTTTGTCCTCCAGCACAACGCCGCTTTGCTTGGCAGAGGACACGGACCGGAAGTCGCTCCTTCATTTTCCGGCAAAAAAACTCACCAAACACGCGCCCGCGTCGTCTCTCTCGAGTTCTTTGAGACGAAATTCTTGTTTTGAAACTGAGACAAACTCGTGGGTGCGAACCACGCCAAATTTCCTCAAAAGAATTCTCTAATGATTGTCAAAATACTTCGGATTCGATTCCTTCGCTGATATTTCATAATGTTGTTTAGTCATTTTGGAGAAACTATGAGGGAGGTGCAAAAGATTCAAAGGCTAGATTGCTGCAAACGACGTGTTCTTCGAATACTTTATATGAGATCTACGAACAGGGAGCCAGAACTGGATTGAACAGGATCGACAAGAACAGAAAATTGCAATGGTTTTAGCCGAATAATATATTTAGGAAAATTTGCTTTGTGCAAAATTAAGCTTGCCAAGTAAGAATGAATTCAACTCAACACGACGGAGACTTTCGGAGGAAAGAAACGACTTCACTATCAGTTATTGGTAAGCACACAGCTTGAAATTGCTTCTTATGCTATTTATATTTTAACTTCCAAGTTTATTGCATTCCTGAAGAGAAAGTTCTGACTTTACATGTAACTTTTACGTTTTGCTGTTTTAGTTGGCTCCCTCAATGTTTCATTTTCTCCGGCTAAACTCGAATTATAGTTTTGAGTAAGCTTGACTTTTTGGCCCTGCTTTGCCTTACGGGTCATTTCTGATATTCTAGCCTTGATTTTCTCTGATTAGTACAATGAGACAAATACTATGTCAAGTATTCTTTGTTGTGGATTTCGCTGAAAATCTTATTTTTCATTTTATTTCAAGGAGATTATCTTTTGTCGGTCGTGAACTAAGACTTGCTAGCATATCAGAACGCGCTAATACTATCATTGCCATATAATGGTAACATGAATTTCTTGACTTAAACTGTAAAGGTGAGCTCCCTGTGAGTAAGACCACAGGTGACCCAGGACAATTGTTTGTGTACTACAACATCGAAGTATTGACAGTAATAGCGGAGCTCCTTTGCGGCCGAAGGCCGCAGAGCGGAGCATCATAGGTATCGCAGGAAGAGTTCAAAAGCTCAAAACAGAACTCAGGTATACGATCGACTTGATTTTTCACGGTTCAGCGGTATTCTCTGGTATCGCGGGCGCGTCCGTGTCTGCGTGTCCGTCTGCGCGCCCCACCACAGGCAACCCCGGAACTGTCTGTCATTTTTCTGCAGGACTCTGTCGTCTGTTCATCTGTACAGAGTTCTTTTTCCTAACTGATAAAAAATCGATGACAAGACGAGAAAAAGTAAAGAGAGAATTTTGATAGAAGAACCGGAAGAAATTATTCGAGGAGAGAGCTAGAAACAGCGACGGGAAGAAGCCGGGCAAAGCATGAACCACCGCCAGAGAGAGTGCAAAGTGAACAAACGAAACAACGCGCGACGGTTTTTACTCTTCATCAAAAACTCTTGAAATCAAGCTGACAAATCACGATTTTAGAAAATGAGTTACTAGCGGGAAGAAGAGTGACCGATGTCATGATTATAGAAAAAACGTTTGTCGAGGGAAAGAAGCAAAGCGAGTAGAGAAGAATACCAGTGAATAGTGAAGTCGAAGAAGACAAAAGAAAACGGACGAACGAAGAGCTGGCGTAGAAACCCATTTTCAAGGTAGGTACTTGAACTTTGTAGCTAGAGTATAAAATGAGCATTCAGTAGTAATCAGATTTTATCTACCGCAAACTTCAAACTTCCATTCGTCTTTTTCTGGAAAATTTTCCATAGGTCCTCAACCTCCCCGGTTTGGTTTAAAAATGCAATCAGCCAATGAGTAAGACAAGAAGTTTATATTTCATGCTTAAAAAATAATGAATAGTTTATAAGAACAATACAATAGAAACACAATAAGAATCACATGACCGTAGCATCCGGGGGAGGGGGCCTCCCCCTATTTTTGGGGTGTGGGTACTTGTCATACTTTTTAGGGTTTAAAATCAGGCCTCTGGTAAAATTAGAAAACTTGCAAAATTCCAGATAGGTTCCCATTGGAGGTCCATTCTAGCAAATCAATCAAATTACACTTGTTAGTTGCTTGAATTTCAGACGTATTCTCCCTCGTAAAAAATATGAATATATGTCTTGCTGGTTCCTTTTTCGGAGCCCAATTCAATTAAGCGATGCCATGTATGGTACCTTTTAGGGATGAAACTGAAAGTTCCTGACGAGACCCCTGCCCCAGAAATAGGGGAGTCCCCCCTGGGCATACTGTAGCATATTGCATAGCAACTTTAAATGAAACATATCAAGTTTCGCTTCCAATTTTTTTAAAACAGACAACACTAGAAGGGAGGATGTCTTCTCCATTTTTTAAGTAGTTTAAAACATTTGCAACACTTATTGACAACTATTTATAGTAAAAATACACTGTAAGCGGCTTTCACATAACTGCTGTGAAAACAATTCATGAGTAATTCACTATCCTATCAAACGCATAGAAATTCAACAATTAACCAATCACAGAGCGAGAGGTGATTCACAATCTCTCTTTTTTGTCAGCAATTTTATTAGACGTACTGTATAATTGTGTAATTATTTTCTCTACACAATCTGATTGGCATAAGGATCAAAGACCATGCTCTTGACCAATCACAACCCAAACCAATCACAATTTTCCTCCCAAGGGGGAGGGGTAAAAAAGTTGATTTTCCAGGGACATTTTATCCAAAAAGAGATTTCCCAGGGGTATTTTGCCAGGAAAAATGGAAATTCCAGGGGTGGGGTTCATTTATGGGGTTGGAAATTCCAGGGGAGGGGGTCTGTTTCACGAGTGAAAATTCCAGGGGAGGTGGTCTTTTAAGGGAGGTCCTCAACCCCTGGTGCGGTTTATAAATTCAGTCAGCCATTGTATAATAGGTTTTGTTAAAGTGCAACTCAAGGCTGAAATTTTAATGGCTTATTTGATTGCACATTCAAAATACGAAAGAATGTTTTTTTCGTGTTCATAGCTCTTTTGGTTCATAGCTCTTTTGATACTCAATATTTTTACTAATGCAACTTAGCAAAAAATGACGTCACAACAAGACTTGGGCAAAGAGGCCAAACAATGTTTTATGTATAATTCTGTTTTGGATATTTCGATTCAATTCAAACTTGGTAACAACAAAGAATGACCAAGACCTCATAAACCCATATGCTAATTAGTGTTTTCATGGTAACCCGTTTGGCTCTGGAAGTGATTCCTTGAAAATAAGTAAAAATTTTGCTAATGTGTAAAAGGTTCTAAAATAAATTGTCTTTATCACTAAGTGCTGGTAGCCATACTGTAATACATACCCTATCAGAGACAAGAAAAAACTTTACCCTATGGCAGACCTACCTGTTACCTATCCTCCTCATGCCTATGGCAGACCTCAGGAGCCTCCCAAAAAACCCTAGCATATCCATCTACCATATACGATGGAGTGCCCCACCCCTTGCCAATTGGGCAGTTGGGCAATTCCTCAGAATTCCAGGGTGGGTGGAAGTAGAGCTTGGAATTTCAGGGCGGGCACCCTTAAATACGACATTCCAGGGTGAGACAAGCACAATTGCCAGGGTGGTCATGATAAAATCACTGGAACTGCAGGGTGGTTGGTTCAAATTTAAAAAATCCAGGGTGGGTAGCTTTTGTTGCGACTGCTGCCCATTCCTTTATACCCAATAAATATATTTCTTATTGACTGTTCAAGTTTTCGCTCACGCAATCCTGCTCTAAAATACATATAAGTTTTGTGCTTGTAATCTAATTGTAGGATCCCAGATTTTGGAATGACACATTAACTCATGTCAAATAACGTATTGCAATTTTCTATTCACATGGAAAAATATGTAACCAGGAGCTCCGCTTTTAGTCAGTGGCTAAATCTATATATTATAGGGATTATATGGGGTATATGGGGATTGTGGTAAGGGATGTTTGGACCTGGAAATTTTTAGGAAATTATCAATAAAAGTTACTGAAACTTACCATGTTGTTAGCTGTTGTTCTCCTTTATGCTCATGTGAAGTTTCACGGATTTACCTTCAAGTCGCCCTCCATAAAGAAAGAAAATTAAGGTGGGAGGCTGAAGCCAAAATCGGCTCGACGGACCGATCGGCAGAACGAACTTCGAGACGGATTTTTTCACAAAATTCGAATTCCATATTTTCCCCCGAGGGAACATACTAAGACAACCATACTTGGGATATTTTGTCCACGCTACAAGGGGGTGCTGTAGCACGGTCACGTGATTTGACGTCATCAATGACGTCATCAATGATTCAGACATTTATTTCTCGTGAAGGAAATATTTTAAAACAAACGAACTTGGTCAGTGTTGTCTAGGTAATAATAATAATAATAATAATAAAGCTTTATTTCTGTGTCATATCATTAAAAGACTCTTCCAGTGAGCCGATTATATAAAAAATACAAGTGCATTATACATTCAGATACTATACATCAACTATAAACTAACAACTATCAGGGGCTCATATGTAGGGGCGTTCCTCTGATATATATTCTTGATAAGGCGCTTTGTTTCTATGCCGCTGCGGTCACACATATTCAGAATAACAATAGCAGAGCGCAACAAGAAATCGGTGCTTGCACGTGCAAATATCTTGCAAATGACAGGCGTCTATTTGATTGGCTAGTAAAACAAAAGCTTTACAATTTTAGCGGTAAAACCACCGTTCTAAAAATAACTAGGTCTGTCAAAATGCCTTATCAATAGGGAATACTAGAGAGGGACGCCCCTATTTATGAGCCCCTGCAACTATTTAATGCTAAAATCTAACTATTTACAATGCTGAGACAGGGCAGATTTAAAAGAAGGCAGATTTATCTGGTTTTGTACCTCCTCATTGAGGCCATTCCATATGGCAGCACCCCTATAGTTAAATGCACGCTTAGCAGCCTCCGTACGAGGGCGAGGCATAAAAAGAGATTTGAGCCCCTGAGGTAGGCTCAATAAAGGCTTCAGCCTTTCAGGATATATGCCCTTCAATTTTTTTAAAAACGCATGTCGCAAGCTGCTTAGCGCGCCTTTTTTTTAGGTTGTCTTATTCGAGCTCTAGGAGACTTTGAACAGATCTAGTATTGTAATCAGAGTGCGTTATTATAGTCTTCCGGCTCTATTTTGTAATTTCTGGAGCCTGTCCATTGCCCTTTCCCCATGCAATCGACCATGCAAACCCAGACCTCAGAGCAATAATCAAAGTATGGAACGGCTAAGGCATCATACATCTTTAACAGGATCTGACGAGGCACCATGTGGCGAATACGTTTTAAGGCCCCAAGGCCAGAGGAAACCTTCTAACATATGGCATAGACTTGATTTTGCCACCCCATTGTCTCGTCGACCTCAATTCCTAAATATCTATAGGACTGCCTTCGCTTTAGCAGCTGACCACTGGCCATAATATTCAAGTCATAATCTAAGTCGTTTAGCCTATACTGGCTACCAATAATCAAAACATTTGTCTTTTTGACTTTTGAAGTTAATTTGTTTGCATATAACCACATAAGGACTTCATCAAGGTCACCATTCAATTTGATTTCTAAGGCTGCGGGGTCATCAGAGTAAGTGAATTACCATCAGCGTACATAAGCACAGAATATGAAAGCTTACAATGTTTTTAAAAGGTCGTTCATATAGATCAGAAATAGCAACGGTCCTAATACTGATCCCTGAGGAACCCCACAGGAGATGGATAAATAATCAGATTAAAGGGTTGATTAAAGCTTTAGATTGTTTAGATGGCATATCTGTAAGATTATTAAAGGAAGCTGCCCTAGTTATTGCACCGGAGGTCACCAAAGGACTAGCGAAATAAAGTGTTCGAGTGATGTGATATCATTGATGACGTCATATTTGCTCGAAAAAATAATATATCGTGAAGGAAAAACTTTACAAGAACCCAAATCGGGGAATGTTGTCTAAGTCACTAGATGAGCAAAATAAACAGGTCACGTGATGTGACACCACCGATGACGTCATATATGCTTGAAATATTCGTATCTCATAAAGGGAAGGTTCTAATACAGCCAAACTTGGATATAATTGTCTAGCCCACCAGAGAAGTGCAGCGAAGTGGTCTCGTAATGTGCTCGTCATAGAGACGTTAACGATGACACGGAACTTTAGCCTGAATTTCAGCCGTCTTTTCTTCCTACACTCCAACGTTGCGGGAGAAAAACACGGCTGAACGCCGACTTCCAAAACGTGCCCCAGGAGTTGCGTTATTCTCAAGATTTTGAGAATGGATGGTGGTTGGTCAATTTTCTTAATGAGCTATATTTTATTCATAGTTTCAGCAACAAGAGAACTGCACTCAAAGGCAGATACATGGCAGCCAACAGAACGGCTAAAATTTATCCAGAAAGATATACCTTAGCCCGGTAAGAATGTTATGTGCCTGTTACTAAAAGCCAAGTGATCTTAGAAACACACTGCATGCAGAAAATTGGATTCACTCCAGGCCCGTGAACTCATCGCAAACTAGCATTAATGAGTACAAACTAAGCTTCGACAGTATTGAAGTCCGACTCCTCAGAGACCAAACTTTCTCAAAATGATTTCCAGCACAACATCCCAACTTTTTGAGATAATTATTTCATAATTTGAAGCACCAAAGAGTTGTACAGTAGGAACAGAAATGGCTTTGATCTGACGGCGGCTGACGGGTTTTCTCGAATTTGCATGACTAAAACGTTTTCTTGTCAAAATTCATCACGCTGACTCTGATTTCGAGGAAATCTCTTTAGCATTACAGGGTCCAGATTCGCTTGTTAGTGAATGGCAGTTGCATAAACATTTTAAGACATCTAGAGTGAAATTTAGGGTGTTTGGAGATGAAAGTATCGACATGCACGTTTATATACCGATCTGAACTGAACGACGAGCTTTCGGCCAGTGAAGTCCGCGAGTAAATGATATTGTGCCGCATGTTATGTGGTTCCCTAAGATCGCTTGGTCTTTTATAACAGGTACATAATACTCTCGCCGGGCTGAGATATATTTTTCTGGATAAATTTTAGCCGTTCTGTGGGTCTACATGTATCCGCCTTTGAGTGCAGTTCTCTTGTCGCTGACATTATACATAAATATAGCTCATTAAGAAAACTGGCCAATCACCATCCATTCTCAAGGTCTTTGAGAATCACGCAACTCCTGCCACGTTTTTGGAAGTCGGTGTTCAGTCGTTTTTTCTCCCGCAACGTTGGAGTGTAGGAAGAAAAGACGGCTGAAATTCAGGCTAACGGAACTTTAAATGACATAAAACTGACTGGGAGCTTCGCTTTTAGACAGTGCTTAAATCTAAATATTAGCTTTGCGATAGCATAGTCTTTCTCGATAGCCTGCGACGACGGATCATGAAATTTTAGAACTGGTTCACTCTGCCTCGTGCTCTGCTTGCCACTGGAAATAATTCACATATTCTAGTAAGCTTCTAACAGTTACGGTCTTGGTGGACAGATTTGGTAAAAAATTGCCTAAGTAGTTGCCCATCCCAAATAATTTCTCTAGCTCGAATCTACAGGCAGGGCGGGGGCATGTCCCGGATAGAGTTCGCCTTGTCGGGATCATGCTGTACTCCTTCTGCAGTGATCTTGTCACTGAGGAATGTAAGCTCTTCCATCTTCTTCACAATAACTAGCTCAGTCAACCGATTGAGTCTCTTCTCAAGTCTTATACTCACATTTAAAGAGCCCTAGTAAGCCATTCCTTTGTTATTGTTTTCATTGACAATTCGAATACGAATTCAAAATAAATACATCCAAGTAAAAGTGTATTCCTCATTTACATAATTCAATCGAAAATGTCATGCTGCATTGAAATGGATGCTTTCTCTGACTCGATATGTTGCTAGGCTGACAAAATAGAGACAGAAACATGCCCTTTAAGAGAACTTTCGTTGCGAGATGCATCACAGGGGTAGCATCGTCTTTGAGCGATATCTTGTAACAGGAAGATTTAATTTAAAACATCTGAAAATTCATTCGTTAATTCATCATTGACTGTAGCATTGTCATTCTCACTTGACTCGTTGTCTGTGCATGGCACTGCCTTTTTAAGAGAAGATGTCTGTAACGGTCGACTCCTGCACTTGTAAAAACGAATTTTGGCAAAACTGGTCAGAATGAAGTCCATTGCCTGCTGCTTTTGACGGTTTGAAATTTGTCTCTTCAATACGCGTTAAAAGCTCTAAAACGTAGCGCCATATTGAAACCCTCTATACTGCAAACGAATGCTTTTTCGGCAGAATATTTCAATTTGATTTTAATATGAGAGCAAATTTAGAAGTATCCTCACTGGAGTGAGTTCTAATTTTTTTGCCCCTTTTACAGAAAGTAATCACTAAATAACCCCCTTCTGTCGGCAGTAGTATCGGCGGATAATGTCCAAGGATGAAAAATGGCACGAAAAATAAACAGTTGGCCGAGAAGCGAAGCTTCGAGGGCAACTGTGAAATTTTAGGGACCATTTTTCATCCGCGGACATTTTCCGTCGATATTGCAGCAAGCCAAGAAGGGGTTTATTTATTTTATATCCCAGCGACTTCACTGAAAAACTCGAGAGAAAAAAAAACACATTGGGAACGTGAGAAAACCACTAAACTGCAGTATGGCGCGAAAAGAAAAATCGTAAGCGGTGATTGGCTAACATATTTTTATTCGCGATGTGATTGGTTGACACAAACACTGTCAATCAAGCCTCAGCGTCTGGCTAGAAGAAATCCGAGCGAATTCACAAAACAAATTTATACAAGGAAGTTCTAGTGCTTTCCCGGGTGCTTGTCTACATAAATCTAGCCCAAATTTCGGGTTTTCAGGTCTGATTCCTTGCCGGACTGTTAATTAATTGTTCTGCTGTCAACTGAAGTATAAATTAGAGCCGCAAAATGCAGATTTGGAAACATTTAGCGCTGCTGATCGAACTTGGACTACACTTGAAGTCTCGAAGTGGTAGAATTTTTGTTAAGCTGGTTGCAAGTTGTTTTTCTCTTTGCCAAGCTACGACAAAAAATGGTAAGTTTATAAAAAAAGACAATTCTTTTATCGTCATTTTGCTTCTGTTTTTTTTTTTCGTTTCATTTTTTTCGCGAATGTCAAACCGAATTAACTTGGATTCAAACAAAAACCATTCTCAAACAACTTTCTTAAAATTGAAAATGTCCACGGCCAGTTTAGTTGACTTTTTTGTGTTTTTTGGTGTCGCCTCAACCACCAATGGCAATGTCCGTATTTCATCAACATTCTTATACAAAAAACTTGATTGCTTGTTTTCCCAATATTTTTTAAACAGAAAATAACCAGTTTTTTCTTAACATTTCTCGCAGGACGGATATCACTTCCGACGGACAATATCGTCTGATATCTGTCCTGTGAAAATGTACCACGTGACATGTCTCGACCAATGAGCTCGCGTTAAAATTGATCACTGGGATATAATTCCTGATATTACTTGCCGCTCAAATCTGTCCACTACCACTACTGAATTCTCTGGGCTATATGGTTATTCACCTCTACCTGATAGAGAATACTAGAGAGGGACGCCCCTATTTATGAGCCCCTGCAACTATTTAATGCTAAAATCTAACTATTTACAATGCTGAGACAGGGCAGATTTAAAAGAAGGCAGATTTATCTGGTTTGTACCTCCTCATTGAGGCCATTCCATATGGCAGCACCCCTATAGTTAAATGCACGCTTAGCAGCCTCCGTACGAGGGCGAGGCATGAAGATATTTTAGCCCCTCAGGTTATGAGAATGTATCATTGAAGTAGGCTCAATAAAGGCTTCAGCCTTTCAGGATATATGCCCTTCAATTTTTAAAAACACATGTCGCAAGCTGTTTAGCGCGCCTTTTTCTAGGTTGTCCCATTCGAGCTCTAGGAGAATTTGGACAGATCTAGTGTTGTAATCAGAGTGCGTTATTATAGTCTTCCGGCTCTATTTTGTAATGTCTGGAGCCTGTCACATTGGCCTTTCCCCATGCAACCCCAGACCTCAGAGCAATAATCAAAGTATGGAACGGCTAAGGCATCATACATCTTTAAAAAGATCTGACGAGGCACCAGGTGGCGAATACGTTTTAAGGCCCCAAGGCCAGAGGAAACCTTCTTACATATGGCATACACTTGATTTTGCCACCCCAGTGTCTCGTCGACCTCAATTCCTAAATATCTATAGGACGGCCTTCGCTTTAGCAGCCGACCACTGGCCATACTATTCAAGTCATAATCTAAGTCGTTTAGCCTATACTGGCTACCAATAATCAAAACGTTTGTCTTTTTGACTTTTAAAGTTAATTTGTTTGCATACCACCACTGCAAACGAATGCTTTTTCGGCAGAATATTTCAATTTGATTTTAATATGAGAGCAAATTAGAAGTATCCTCACTGGAGTGAGTTCTATTTTTTTTTTTACCCTTTTACAGAAGTAATTCCTGCTGAGCAAAGCTAACAAATGCCTACATGTATTAAGAACTTTAAGAAAAGAAGGGTATAACCAGAGAGAGATCGATCACCTATTTAAGAGTATAGTGTTACCGAATTTAACTTATGGGCTCGCTGTTTACGGCGCTTCGGAGGCTGAACTTACCGCAGTGCAAATTTTTTAGACCGTTGTTCCAAGCGCCGTTATATTTCTAGCCAAATAAGTATTCATGAAATTTTAGAAAAACAAGATAAAAAAGTATGTAACAAAATTAGAAACCTTGATGGCCATCCTATGCATAACTTTCTACCTAATACTAAGGAGACGAAATATAATTTAAGGAAAAAAACATCATTAAGGCCTAAGGTAAATACCGAACGATACATGAATACTTTTGTAAATAGATTAATTTTTAGATATAACTTAGCTTTATAGATTTTAGAATTTTAGAATTTTATCTTTTATATTTCATTTGTAAACTCGCTTTTTATCATACATTGTAACATAGGATATGTATTTTTATCATATGGAAATAAAGACCTATTATTATTATTATGATGTTACTTGCCGCTCAAATCTGTCCACTACCACTACTGAATTCTCTGGGCTATATGGTTATTCACCTCTACCTGATAGAGCAATAGTCTGCGCATTTTGTAGTAGGATACCCTCAGCTGTCTAGGTCACTTAAGAAGACAATAGACAAGTAGGGTCCAGAGACACCCCTTGCCTACTAATTCCTGGATTCACCTTTACCCAGTCTGTAATAACTCCTTTGACTTAAACCCTCTTGTATCTCCTTTGGAGAAAGCTTAGGTACAAGTTGACTACGTACCTATTTAAAGGCAACACATTTAGCTTATCAACGCCTTTAGATCTTGTTAGATCTTTTTTTGCGCCAAAAATACTCTCCATGGATAACTCAAAACCTGTTATCAAAAATGCGACAGCGCGACTATCTGAAAAAAACTGCAATTCAAACAAAAGATCAGAGCGACTGGGCAAAATATAGAGAATCACGAAATGAGCTTAATAGGCTAATAAGATTAACTAAAGCCGAATATTATAATGGGAAACTTTCAGATAGTGAATTGTCACCGCGAGACAAGTGGAGAGTAATCAACGAAGTAACAGGCAGGGGTGTAAAATCTCAGCAAATAACAAAACTAGAATGTGAGAATAATGAAATTTCCGCTCCATCGGATATCGCAGAGGCATTTAATCAGCACTTCGTAAACATCGGCCCAAAACTAGCCGAGGAGCAGTTTGGGGCACACGATAGCTCGCATGATTACACAACTTACATACCCCCGTGCTCATCTTCTTTTACTCTTGCACATACAACTACCAAAATTGTCCAGTCCCATTTGAATAAATTATCTATCTCTAAAGCAAAAGGGCTAGACAATATACCAAGCAAGGCATTGAAAATAAGTGCTGGCATCATTTCTGATTCTCTGGCACTTCTTTTCAATGCGTCCATCACATATGGCGTTTTTCCAGATGACTGGAAACTATCTAAAGTTACACCTCTTTATAAATCTGGTAAACGCTCCGATACTAATAATTACAGACCAATATCTGTGATTTCAACTATAGCTAAAGTTTTTGAACGAATTATCTATGACCAATTCTATGAATATTTGCAAGAGAATAACATCTTGTCCAGTTGTCAATCCGGCTTCCGTAAAATGCACTCGACAGTAACTGCCCTGCTGAATGCCATTGATAATTGGTCACGTAATATAGATAGAGGTATGATAAACTCAATAGTCTTTTTAGACCTAAAAAAAGCTTTTGATACCGTGGATCACGCAATACTTATTCAAAAGCTCAAGAACTATGGTGTATCAGATATCACCATACGCTGGTTTAGTTCATACCTTAGTGGCCGAGGGCAGTGCTGCGTGATAGACGGTAATCTTTCTAGCACCATGACCTTAAAATGTGGCATTCAGCAGGGCACAATACTGGGTCCCTTATTATTTCTTATTTACATTAATGACTTACCTGCCTGCTTAGAATTTGCCGATCCCCAAATGTATGCCGACGACACTAACCTTACTGTCGCCGGGGATAACGGCCAGGAAATCGAGTGCAATTTCAACAAAGACCTCGAAAATATAAGCCAATGGCTCCACGCCAACAGATTAAGTTTGAATGCAACCAAATCTGAGTTATTAATTGTTGGATCCAGACAGAGGTCTTCCCGTGTGCTTTGCCCATCACTCACCATTGGTGGTGCTAACATTCCAAGAGTAAAATCAGCAAAGTCACTGGGTGTTTATATTGATGAAGTTCTCAATTGGTCAAAGCATGTGGAGGAGACCTCTAAAAAACTGTCGAGTGCAATAGGAGCTATGAAAAGGGTACGACAGTTTGTCCCTCCCTCAACTCTTCAAACAATGTACCACTCATTCATACAGCCATATTTCGACTATTGCAGTGTAGTATGGGAAGGGATTGGGGCTGAGTTATCATCAAAATTGCAAAAGCTACAAAATCGTGCAGCTAGAATCGTAACATTTTCGAACTACGACTCTCGCTCGGAGCCCCTGTTAAATGAGTTGGGTTGGGACAAATTGTCTATTCGTAGGCTAAAGCTGCTAGCCACTGAAATGTTCAAAATCAATAACGGCCTAGCCCCCGAATATCTTTTGAGCAAATTTTCCAATAATGCATCCCCCTATGACACTAGAGGTTCTTCCTCTAGATTTCAGTTACCTCTCCCGAAAACTAACTACGGGAAAAAATGTTTCAAATATAGAGGAGCCCAAATTTGGAACAAATTGCCCGAAAAAACCCGAACATGTAGCTCTTTAGCTACATTTAAATCCGAATTGGGAAAATTACCTCCCAGCTTCTTTGACAGTTTATAATATATCCACTATTCTCTAGATTTTTATCAAATTTTATTATATATTATATTCAATTTATATCACTCTTTATGTAAATGATAGTTTACACACGGCGTTTATGAAAACCAGCTATGCTGATGAAACTACCGTGTCTAAATAAAACATCTATCTATTTACCCTATCATAGGCCTTCGATAAATCCATAGAAAAAGGTCGAACAGCGATGTTGCACGGTTGCCCAAATTAGTTGTGTTCGGAGAACAGCCTCCGTACAACTTCAGAAAGAATCCCTCGATTCCAGTTTTGGTGAATATATTATAAACTGTCCTTTAAAAAATTCGGAAAACAACCGGGCCAATATTTATACCTCGAAAGTTCGAGTTTTCAAGCGACACCTGAACTTAAGGGAGTGGAATGATGTTAGTCATTTGGTTTTGATTCCCGGGAAAATCAATGACATCTGGATCTCCTCGACACAAACAAACTTTAATATTAACATCGACTGACATGTCTCTTCCACGTCATCAGCTTCTCCGCAATTATTATCGGTGTTCATGGGGTGCTGCGCCGCAAGAGCTGGTCCAGGAAATAGAGGAAGCACGGTCGTCATCACAGCACTTTACACTCCAGCTCGCGAAACAATAATCGTGCAAAATACGCCGAATAACGGAGTCGGTGCTGTTCTCATTCTGATAGGAATATATGTAGATGTTCAGGGAAGAATGTGGCCGCGTAGCACTAAGTACATGACTGGATATATGGAATTTACCATGTATCTAAGCTAGCGAGATATTCCACGCGTGCTTTTGAGCGTTAGCCCTAGTAAGCGGGGGAAGAAAAAAATATTCGAAAATGTTTATATCTTTGGAAGGGATGAACGACAGACAGCTAAACTTGAATGAAGTTGCCTAAGTGGTAGCCTGCATGGTTACATAGTTTTCAACGTCATCAGTAACAATCAAATTGTAGAAATATACATCTCAGAAAGGGATATGAGGAAAAGCAGCCAAACTTGGTAGGATGCCGTGTTAGTGGTGAAGAGAGCTCTTCATTCGGAGCCTCGCGTTTATGCACTGCATACATCTATACTATAGTTTTTCTTATATTTGATATGATACATTTTTGATTTGTTATTAAATTACTATATCGTTATCGTTGCTGTTGTTGCTTGAAGGCTTTACCGTTTCGTTTCTTGCAGGCTACAATACAATGGATATTTTGGCGGAGTTACAGCAATGACCAAGAAGGATTACGAAGCGGTTAATGGCTGTTCTAATACGTTTTGGGGTTGGGGCGCAGAAGATGATGACCTTTATAACAGGTGAGCACTCAGGGGCACCCAACGAGACAATACCGTAAAACAGCTTAGAATACCATCATAAGTCGTTGCTAAGTATACAAATGACTGTAAACTGGGTATTTTTAATCCTTACGAATTTTATAGCGGAGCTCCTGAGCGGAGCACCATACATAAGGAAAAGTGGTATCAGAATTGAGACGTATAACCATCAAGTTGCTTTTGAGTGGTTTCAGAGGTTTTTGTCAATTTCAATAAAGTAAACAGTGATGTCATGTCACGTGACTTTGACAGGTAGAATATAGACAGGTATGAATCTACAGACAACTTTTATAGACAGGTATGAATCTACAGACAACTTTTGCCAAGTTTGGTCGTTATTGGAGCTTTCCTTCTGGAGATATGAT